>VZTA01014662.1:225301-322761 GCA_013398855.1 Mohoua ochrocephala
TTCAAATGTGAGGTAATGTCCTTCAGCCAATGGCTCGCCTGCTGCTGGGGGCAGCTGTCGTTGGAAAGTGGCGGGAAAAGCCCTCATTAAAATGCAGGTTGCCATGGAGCCCAGCTGCAGGAGAGCCACCACCCACTGGGGGGGGGCTCCTCACAAAGTCCTGTTCCCTCATGAAACCCTGACCTGAAACAGAGCTTAACACGTTCCATATTAACAAATAAACTCTTAATCATACATTAATCTAACTCTAAACAACCTTAGAACTGCTCTAAATAACAAAGGGACAGTGGGACAAGTCAAATAAAAATGCTTTACCAACATATTATGTCCTGCTAGTGCAGGACTCCAATTAGAAATGGCATGCAATGCCAACTTAACCTGTTTTTCTTTCAAGGGAAGGGTAAAATGTGCCAAAGTAAAGATAATGACAGGCAACAGAATATTATAATGTCTTTGGGATTAAATTAATAGGATGAATTTAAATTGTATTCACTGCGGGGGACACAAACTTGACAGGGAAAAACAGAAACCTCTCACTTACAAACATTCAACAGTTAACATCTAACCTCCTCAAAAACTTCATAACTTCACAGAAATCTTAATAACTTATAAATATACAACCACTAACAATTAACCATTTGTGAACTTAAACTCTATCCTGGTCACATGCAAAAGCCAATTTTTAATTTTTCTAAATAACACTTCTCCCAGCTGTGCTTGTTTATTTGGGCACCAGTCAGAGATAAGAAGTCAAGTTTAAATCCGGAGCATTTCTATATGACCACAATGCAGAGGAGCAGGCTATTTCCCCGTGGTCCAGGCCAGCAATCGGTTCCTAGCACATTATACCCTCTTCCATTACCTCCAGATATTTTATTGGCAGGTTGGTTCCATCTTAGGAATTACAGGAAATGGAAGGGATTGAGAAATGCAATGTAAATGAAAGGCACATGGCACAGTTTCGTGGAATTCTTTGGAAAACCTCCAGGAATGGCCCAGGTTCTCCGAGCTTACTTTCAATGGGGTGAAGTGCTGTGGGATTCAGATTTGGAAAATGGCACCTGTGAAACACAAGGATGAAGAGACAGGGGTTACTTGCTCTGCAAGACAAACCGTTTTATGAGCTTTTTTGGTAGGGAGGGGGAATTGGAAGTCTCGAGGACAAATGCTTCACGGAAAGGGTCACGCACTTCTCTCCAAGTGAGGAGACCGTGGTCAAGGATGCACCTGGCTTCTCAAAGGGGCCCGGACAGCATTTTGTCACTTTCTGCCGCAACTCAGAGATTGAGTGGATATACACACAAAAGACGAGAATATTTTTGTTGTTGTTGATTAATGTATTCATAATCTTTTAAATCCCACAGGAAAGGTGCTCCAGATTTTTGCAAAATAGTCCCAAAAAAAAAAACCCCAGCAACAGAGAAAACAGGAGCAGCATCTTAACATCCACTGCTCGCCATTCACTCCTAAGCAAATCCATCATAGGAAAAATGTGCAAAAATATTCTAAGGAAGGATGCATCACAAGTTCAACTTCAGCAGAGATAAGCTGTTCTGCCCAGATTTCACAGTTTGAACATAAGCTTTTCTTGGATTCAGTTCTCTCCCCCTCCCAAAAAAAAAAAAAGGTCAATCTCAACCAGTTGCAATGATTTTTGCAAAGTTTCACAGCTTTATACGTCAGGAAACAGATTTAGAAAAGACCCTCAGATTCCATTGGCCTCCGTAGTTTTGATTCAATCAAAGCTGTTGAGAAGCTGCTTGTCCCTTTGTTTCCTCCCTTTTTCTCTTTGTAGACTCAGAGAAGCATAATCCTGAATTGATAGCTTCTCCCAATGCTCAGGCCATGATTTATCAGTCCAGGAGGCTGCAGTGGAGAAGTAATTGCATTAGCACTGCCACTGATAAATAGTGCTTCCTTCAGACTTACGAGCCGCTGAGGGCTAATTACTCCTCAGATTCCAGATTCCGTTTGGCTTTAATCACGGGGTGAATCATCTCTTTCCAAACATGGCAGATATTAATGGTGGCACACTCATCCTAATTAATCTTCCATGGGGAAGGCCTTTTCTTTTAATTAAAGACATGAAAACGTGCAAAAATGACAAAAGAGCGTGTGGCCAAGTAAGGATAAGAGTCAAAGCACCGCAGAGGATGGTGAGGATTGTTTTCACAAGGAGATAATGTAATGAGCCATATTCATCCCTGGCATCTGGATTTTGACCTTATTAAGCTGACACATGGAGACAAATTCATCTTCAACACTTCGGCTAAGGGAAAGTGGTGTTGATGAAGGAATGGAGGACCCACTTCCAGCATCCTGGGCTCTGTGGCTCAGCCATTTATACTCAACCCCCTCAAAGACCTGCAGCTCAATAATGAAGAGATGCAAAAGCCAGAGAACCAGTCAGTTATTGGGCAAGCTGCAGAAAGCTCCTGCTGCCATATGTCTAAACACAAGATAAAAAAACAAACACCAGAGCTCGAGACACGGAAGAATCAAAATTTCCATCAAATCTAAGCAAAAAGTAATGTTTTACTAAATGCTCACTAGTTCTGAAGAGATAGACTTTGAAATATCAAACAAGGCAACTGGATATATTATCTCAGCTCTGAAAAGTTTGCTACTGGGAACACTGCTCGCAAACACAAGCTCAGATGTCAGTCCCTCTGCTGTGAACTGGATGCTGAGAATGAGAGTTTCTTTCAAAGGCAAGCTTCATACAGGATTTCTGAGGACAATATCTGAAATATGTTCTGTGAAATATATGTTCCTGTAAATAATTGAGGATCCTGTCTAGGTGATGAGGTTTTCCAGCATCAAGAATTCCTTTGAATTAGGAGTGTGAGAGAATCTATGCTCGTGGCACAAACCCACCTTTGGGCAGACACAACTTTCCTATCCTGTATCTCAGAGACAGGCTGTGGAGAAAAAAAAAACAAAACAAAAATGGCAAGAACAACTCATCAGTCAGCCTTATTACGTTATTTGGAGTCAGTTGTCAGATTGCTTGCCACCCTTGAATGGTCAGTTGATAAATACTCAGCCAGGGTCTGCACAGTGGGGTTACAAAGAGGTAATTATTCTCACAATGGGAGCAGAAAAGAAGGTGGGATAACATTTTCTTTGAAATTTCTCAGAGCAGATTTACCGAGGAGCCGTTTTGTCCTCAGAATCTCCAGTAATTCCAAGGAGATCCTTACACAAGTGCTGTCCCTGGGGATTTCACCTACGTTTGCACCTTGTGGCTTCCTCGAGCAAAAGGCCATTTGGGCTGCACGTGCTCATGCTGCTCTTTCGGCTGACAAACAGAAGAAAACCGTGTTCAAAGACCCTTTGAAAGGAGACCAAGATGCAAAACAATTCTTGCCCTGACCTGGCATATTTCAAATATCAGAGCTTTGGTCCGACCTGAGGTTCGTGGTGTTCCCAGGCACTGAGGAAATGCACCTACTGGTACATTAAGTGAGACTGCAGTCGATACCTCTAAAGTGCCTGTTTATGCTGCAGCAGAGAGCTGATAAACAGCCTTGCCTCTAGTTTCTCTTAATTTAGAATTCATTACGTCTCTCTTTCAATGAAAGATAAACCAATAGCTGCCCTTGACAGCTGTTTTCTTTGGGGTCATTCTCTCTATCCACCCATCTACTCTTTCTTCGGGGGGTTTTGCTCACTGTAATGCTAGCTCTATCAATTTCATTCAATTCTTCCAACACAATCTACAGGGACTGAGCAGGACAGCAAAGCCCAAATGCATTTAACCATTTGGGTGCCGGGCATCAGTGTGAATTATGATAGCTAAGGGAACTGTGGCAACAGCAAGAGCTCTATCACAATAAGGAGCATGAGTAAATGAGAAGATGATGCCAAAAGGTGAGACACTCAGCAGGATGCCAGCTGGATTGACTTGAGAGGCTTTATTTTAGCTCAGCTAGTATTGCACCTGGCCGCAAGCTCTGCCAGGGTCTCAGCTGGAAATTCAGTTGTGTTAGTGAGCCAGCTATACACACAGGACACATCCAGCCTTTTTAGAGTGATGATTGCTTTCCAGGACTCCAATTTATACTCAGAAAAGGACAGAGATGACTGCTCGAAGGGCCTGAGAAGTCCCTGTTAGATCAGTGGTTCGTGTAGTGCAATGTCATTTCTCCAGCAGCAGCCACAGAAGATGCTGTTTACAGAACATGAAGCCTGTGTGATCCCTTCCTCAGCAGATTCCTCCAACACCCACAGTCATTGCACAAGGGACCTTGAAGAAAGCATCCCTGCCTACTCCTTTTAGTATCCATTCAGAGAGAAGTTACTTATGAAATTATCCTTCTCAAGCCTGCTGATGTTATTTAAAAAGCTGCTCAGGTGGGAAGCTTATGAAAGAAGGTAAAGATGAGAACAGAGAGAGCAGTGGAAGATGGGCAGCTTAAACTATACCACCCTCACTACTAACTCAGTGGTACAGTAAAACACTTCCCGGTGCCAAAGTCTGGAAAAACAGAGCGATACTGTACAGAGGGTTCCCAGGAGGCTGCTGAGGCTTCAGCGTCTTCATTCCTATGGTGGCACCACACAGCTAAGACATTTAGACTATAAACACCTCCAAGAGGAAGCAGAGGCAGTAACTTTCATATTGGCCCCCTGTGAAAAATTCAGTGATATTCTCGGTAGAACTTTTCATGATGCTGTAAGGACAAAGTGACTCCTCGTTTTAGGAGCAGCCAGTACTATCCATACGTTTCTCACATTGGTCCTCAGCCACTTGTTTAGCATCACAAAAGATGGGATACAAAAGAAATCCTCAAATTGCTTTTTTCCTGTTCACAGCTGAGTTTATTTCTGCTCGTATGCTGTGGTCAGCATTTGCTCACTGAAGCTACAAAACCTTCTATCTGCAAAACCCACAGTTAGCAAAAGGCAAACTACAATAAATTAGTGCAGAATGGCAAGAACGATATTGACAAATCTTAGATGGTCAAAGTCTCAAAATGCTGATAGCAGCAATAGAACCGAATTAAGTTTTTTAAGTAATCAGAAAACAAAGTGAGCATCAAAAGGCTTCCAGCTACACCAGGACTTAAAAGGAGAGTGGGCTAGGTCTTACAATTTGTTATTCTTCAAGCTGAAGAGATTTCAGTAAAACCACTATAGACTTTTTAATCTGTTTTGTCAGGGACATCCCAGAACTCCCTCCTGTCATTCCTGTAACAGTTTATTCAAGCATTTTTCTCTGTCTGGTTGATTTAGACTGTCTGATACTGGCTCAGTTCCCAGGTCACGTGATTCAAAAGTTTATAGGGACATGGTGGACTCCAAAAAGCCATTCCATGACTTTGCACCAACAATCCCTTGAACAGCCTTCAATGTCAAGGGGTAGTGGCTAAAGAAAACTGGGGGAGCGACCTCTGAGCTAATCCCGGTAAAGTTTCTGTGGCAGCCCTCACTTCTGTCCCTGCAAATTAATGTCTGCACATCAATTGTCTGACTTGGCGCCATCAGCCAGAAATAGTGGCCAGAAGTCAGTGGGAAGCAGGAAACAATACTTTCTGGCCTGCCGCTCTCTGTGCACCGGTGGCTCCCTCTCTGACATTACCAAACTGGAAATACTAGTCAATAAAATATCTTTCCCCCTCCATCCTGTCTCCCGAAAAGTGAAAGAAATGCCACCAAATTTTAGAATTGGGGATGATACGTCAAATCCATCTCTGCAAAGTGGAAGCCTGCTACCGGAAAGCAACATGTGGGGAAAATGAACCACTAAATGAGCCAAACCCACCCACTCCCTCGACCAAAAGGAAGCAGCTACTGTTTCTATGGTGAGTGGGAAAGACATCTCCTTCAGTATGGCACTGGAAGGAGCCCACACTCCCTGGCAGCAAAGCCTTCCCCTCTCCTCAGCTGTAATAAAAAACCACCTCTCCCTCTCTCCTTACCAACCTCTCATTAAAGGTTCAAATGATCCCCAAGCAGAGAAATGTAATTAGGATCCAGCTCCTGGGAATTGCTATCAGTTTGCTCACACTGGCTGGGAAATGGCTGAACATTTCCATCCACCTGCCAGGCAACGATAGAATTTCCAGTGGCTTTTGCCACTGTACTGCCTTGGTGGCTCCCAGAGCCCAGGAGAAATCCTGCCTGCAAGCCCCCAGCACAGCCCAGCTCCCAGTGTTCTCCTCCTGATAATGCAAACTGCCAGCCAGCAGTTTTAATTGGAAAAGCAGCTACAAGAGAATAAAGTCGAGATTAACCCGTTGAGCCACCCTGCCCCATTTCCCCACGGAAATAAACTCGTGCAGAACCTCCTTTCACTATCAAGTGCCAAAAAAACCCCACCAACATTTCACTGTGTAAACAACCACAGTGCTGCAAGGAAACACTCCTTTTTTAAAGGCAGGTGGTGAATGGTAGCAAGGGCTCTGGGAGAATTCTTCAGTCCTCCTCAGTCATCCAGATGGAATAAGCCTGGAAAACAGGGAGCTTTTCTTTCCAGGCTCTGTGTGACCTCAGTCATGCCCTTTTGCCTTCTGGACCTCTTTCTCCACCCAATGATTCAGGAGTGGTTGTTCAGACAAAGGTCCAAATGTGCTTTCAGAAATACCACATCAAATGCTCCAATCATTAAAATAAAAAAAAGCTCCTGTGCTGTTTGTCAGAGATCTAACCAGTCCACACTGTGGTTCCCTTCTGCTCTGGTAATCTGTTTTTTCTCCCCATCAAAAAAGGGGAATGCATTTGCCCATATGTCTAATGCAGCACCATCGTTGGATACTGGGAGCCCTGATGTTCTCCAGCTGTGACATTCTGCTCTCATGGCATGGATTTCATTCTTAGTTTCGTTTATCTTGGAGTCCTCGTGTCAGCTTTATTTCTCATGTTACTCCACGAGCCTGTCCTGTTGTTTATATTATCGTGTGATCAACTGCTGCACTGTACCGTGCTGATACATAAAGGGATTTTTGTTTTGGAAGGGTGGGCTGACCTGTCCTGAAATCCACACAATGAGGAATTCCCAGAAATAATGATGGTCCTGGTTCAAAATGAAATTCTGTAAAATATCCGGTACTGGGTTTATTACATAGACCAGAAACCGGGCATTTCCATCAAGCCCTAATCTGAAGGGAGAGGAGGTTGTACCATTCTGCCATGGATCCATTTCCAAGATTGTGTAGAAATCTGATCTACGAAGGCTGCAGATCTTTTCTTTAAGGATCATTTTCTTTGTTAAAACTGAGGTAGAATGTGTCCCAGCGTCGCAGGGGGTGAAGAAATGAGACCACAAGGATGAAGTAAAGGTGGTGACGTGTTAGTCTGAGGATTGGGCCAGAGGTCAGCATGGGGAGGTCTCCTTGTGTATGGAACAGTGGAGTTCCCATTACTACGAACATTTTAAATCAAACTGCATGAGGTATTAAAGCAAGCAGGATTAGAAAAACCTCAGAGGGCAGAGAACTGACCCAGTTCACGCTTTCCCTTTGAAATGCTCATAATTAGCTTTTCCCTTTGCCCTATTATCCTTCATTTTATTATTTTGAACCATCACAGCTATATTCTTCTCACTCATTCCTCTGAGCACAATTAAACTCTACTACAAACTTTAACAAGAAATAAACAATAAAAAAAAAAAATCATTATTTAAAAAAAAAAAATCCACATTATCTACCTGTGCTGCCCTCACTTGCTTTCTCTGCTTCAGCGGGTAGAAAACCACCGAGCTCAAACTGACAGCCAAGATGTTTTCGGCTTTTATGAATTACATCTTTAATTTCAGCTGCATCTGGGTTCAAAGAAACATCAGATTCCCATCTGTATTTTATATCTCAGGCTCAAACAAGAGCTCTGGGCTAAGGTGAGTAGATCCTTGCTCTGTCTTTTTTTGCAGGTATTTCTCAGGGCATCAGAGTTTCATTTGAAGAGTTACCTTGGAGTCAAGAAATATATTGCTTATGGATCTCCAGGGAAAATGACACAAGTGAAAGTTATTAAGTGCACAGCCTCAATATTTGTCCATCCCTTCCCAAAGAGACACGAGACAAGGCCACTCACTTCCCAGACAATAAGTGGTCAATCATTTTAAAGCCTGAGGGGGAGCAAAAGCACCAATTGTGGTCTTCGAGCAAAGCACTGACAGCACGGTGTGCTCACGGCAGCAACACAACAGAGAGGGAATATTTACAGCCAGGATCAGTTTAGGCACTGAGCAGGCCTCTCCCCGTCTCCACAAAGCCAGGTTCTGAGGTTTATTACACCTTAAAAGAAGGTCAGGTCTAGACTTACAAGACCTGAGGACTTTTATCAGTTCCTGGTATTGCACAGCACTGCCACATCCTGAATTGCCAGGTACAACTGCTTCTCTGGCTGTACAAGGCGGGCAGAAATCCTCCACTGCATAATTCCAGTCAGGTGATGAACATGGTGTTTTAGTATGATTTCTCAAGTCTAACAGCTTTAAACACACACACCCCCCATCCCTCCCCACAGTCCCCCAAAATGTAAACCTGCTAGTAATTGGCTCAGCAGCAGCATGACCTTTCTCAGGAGAATTTTGCTAAGACATGGCTAGAAAAGAAGTAGTTGGCATCACCATTTATCAGTGGGCCTAGGTTCAGGGGCTGCACAGGCTGGCCAAAATCTGAAATTCCAGCTGGTTTGGAGATATCGTTGAATTTTTTGGTGTGCAGGAGGCAACAGGCACATGGATGACAAACCTGAAACTAAAAGCACAGCTCAGAAAGCAGGAGAGTGGAAAGCTGGTTGGAAAGTTTAGCCACTTGGGCATTCATCACACCCCTAGCTGGTAGCTGGCAGGTTGTCAGCAAAATACAGGAGCACACAGCAGATTATTTTCAACCAGCTTATTTTTGCAGTCAGGAGAGGACAAGCTTGACAATTAACAGCAATCATGTTCAGAACAGATACCAGCAAATTAACTCTATTTTTCCTCCTTGCTATGCACTGCATCCTAAGGTCTGCGAACACAAGCAGAGAATAAAGTGGATGATGAAGGGAAAAACACAAGGTCTCATTTTCAAAGCAGCCAGGAGATCTGTAGGAAAGGGAGGATAAAATATTTCAAGCTAACTGCAGCAAGGAAATGGCATGAGCCATAGCAATGCTGCTGCTAACAGGGAATTTATTTAGAAATTATGAGATCTGGGAAGTCTGCTTTTTTTCCTAGTGGATTTTTGGGTTCTCAACCTTTTATCTTATGTTTAAATGCCTTTTTTGTTTGTTTGTTTGGCTCCTTATCAGTGTTACTTCATAGCCAGGTTTATTCAGAGTTATTCTAGCTGATCTGTAGCGAAGTATTTAGAATTTCCTCGAAAAACTCTTCATTTAATTTGGGGATGGGGTGTAGGGAGCCATTACAGGGAAGAGGACAGAGGAGGTAGAATTTGTTCCTCACCGTCAGGGCTCACAGAAGAACTTCACAAGCTTTAAAGGGAGACACAACCACAGCTGTGCAACACAACAAACACAGGCTTTGTTCCACTGAGCTCAAAGACTGATCAGCTCCTGCTTCTCAGTTCAACAGCACAACCTCTCAGCTCTCATGGGACAGCTCTCCCTGTCCCAAATGCCTCAGCACCCAACAGAGCCCCAAATATTCGAAAGCTTCAGACAGGCAGTGGGAGAAAGAACTGCAGCACTAACAGTGCCCACTCCTGGCAGACATAGCAGGGAGGCAAGTCTTAAAAAAAAAAATAGAAAATCAGAGGGATCGCAGTCCAGAGAAAACTTTCAGTGTGAATTATTTTTAAAAAAAAAACCAAAAAAACAAAAAAAACCCCTAAGCATTGTTCTTTGACTTGATTTTAAGCTGACAGGCTTCAAACCTCCAGCCATTTCCCCAGCAAGGACTACATACCCCTGCAAGTGAAATCCCTTTACAAGCTTAGGCAAACTGCTGTTCCTTATTACCACCAATATCCATTCCTGGCACGCAGGTCTGTTCAATACCGTCGTCGCAGAAAAAACCCAAACATTATGCACAATGAATCTCCTTGTGACCTTTAGTGTAAACTTCCCCCAGCAAGAAGAACTCCCCAATTCCCTCTGCCAAGGCGCGCGCGCTCGGCCGGCGCGGGATCCGGCTGGAGACGCTGCCCTTTAGGCTTCCATCATTTATCAGGACAGGAGGCTGTCAGGCTTCTCCCTGACGTCCACCAGCTCAGGAAAGGGAAGCGGTGGCAGTTTACACGAGGGTAATAATAGCATATGGCTGGGTGTTTTGGCAGGAGGGGGAAAAAAACCAAAATCTACGCAGTAAAATTATCCTAATGAAAAACTGGAAATACTCGCTGAGCAGCGGCTCTCTGATGGAAGACCAGAGAGGTGATTATTCTAACCCAGGGGAAGCATACCCTTGAGAGCAGTTTGGGTGGGGGGAACTGGAAAAGCATAATGAGAGCATGTCTAAGCCTATGTTTAATGCATTAAGAGATTTCAACCCTTTAACACCTCATATCCCCGTTTCATTCATGTCTGCCTCTCCCAAAGCACCTGAATTCCACCATGAACTAAGGAAGAGAGGGAGGAATACAATCTTTAAGGTAAAAATGTCTTTCCCTTCCTTGATCCTTTTTATATCTGTATATAAATACAAAGGCTACTTCTCATATTTACAAAGGGAGTGAAGGCAGGAACCCTTCCCACAGCAAACAATATCACCTGGAGCACCTCACAAAAGCTGCATCAAACTGGGGAGGGATTCGTGCCTTTCCTCTCTCAGTTTACATTGCGCAATATTTTACCACAAACCCAGCACAACTTGGCATACACTTCATACTAGAAAATCATTTCCTTTATGAAGAGGTTTGGGGTGTGAAGAAAATAAATGGGTGCAATAAAAATAAATCAGCTCATGCTTTGCTGGTTAATGTACGTTACCTTGTCTATTGCCTCATTCAAACCCCATCCCCACAAAAACTTTGGAGAGCAGAGAGGCAAAATTAAAATAAAGATGACAGCGGAGAGAGCGGAAGGGGAGAGGAAAGGAAGGAAAGATGAGTTTTCAGATGAGCTCTGAAAACAGATGGGGAATGACTGAGGCACAGAGATACATTGTTCTTGCAGAAATAGCTCTGAACAGATTATTAAAAGCAGCCCATCTTCTACTGTCACACTGTCTTTCCTAGAAAATCCAGCAGCTTTCTTCCCCATTCCCAGCTCACAGCTTTCTGCCATCAGTTCCACAAGCAACCACATCCTTTCCCTTGAGATCTTCTCTTCCCTTTTGTCCCTGCCTTTTTCTGGCCACAGCTGGGAGGGTGAACTCAACCTGTCCTGTGTCACCCCTTTTCTGCCCGACAGTCCAAATCCCAGGGCTTCCCTCTATCCCAGGACACTGGCTGGCAATCCGACAGGGTCAGCACAGAGTGAAGCTTTTCCCTGTGCTCAGATGCACTGTTGGAGTATAAGAACACGAGCAACAACTTTTACTTCTCAGCATAATTGATCACAATAGATTTGACTGCTGAACCACACGAACGCCAGCTCGGAACTGCCTGACGAAGCATGGCAGCCTCTGGCTTGATTGATGAGTTTTTCCCAGCTGCATGAAGGTCAAGGCACACATTTTGCTTGCCCATGTTGTCCGTCTTTGCTAAAAGCAAACCCAGCTTCTCCTGAACTGGAAGGAGAGCTTTGATGGCTTTCAAGAAAAAAACAAACAAACAAACAAGAGAATCAGAGCTCCTCGATCAGGTTTGAGGGAACTCTAGAGATAAGACTTGGAAAATGCAGTCGCCAGCAAGACTCTGTCGATACTTCAGAGAAAGATCCACCTTGCTTGGATTCATCCCTAAGATCCAGGCTTTGCACAGATTCTTGATCAGCTGCTCCACCAGCCTGACCGTGCTGACCAGGATCTTGACACTCCTCAGTAAATTATGGCCTAGGCAATGAATTTTTCCTTGTTATGCCTTCAAACGTCCTGAGAGGGGAACACAAGCTGTGTTTACAAGTTGCTGAACTTATCCCTCCCTGTGCCCTGTGCTGTGTTTAGCCACTGGAGCACCTCTATAAATTACACTTAGCAGAACAAGACCATCTATAAGCATGACGATTTATTAATGGAGGATTTTAAAGTGACTTTCACTTGTTATATGTGTAAAGCCCAGACTTATTTCAGCTTTTCTGACGGAGGGCTATCTTCCCCGAAAGATTTAAAGCTTTTCAGATAAGATTTTATTTTAACACAAAGGAGCAGAGCAAAGGAGACATTCCCCCCTCTCCTCCCCAGTCACGCCAATTATGATATATGGCAGGTGGTAAAAAGTCATTTCTAAGAGCATCAGGTATGTTTTTGCCCAGGTTCCCACTTCAGAGCTGCACTGCCTGCCCACAGGCAGTTCATTTGCCAGGTTCCAACTCAAGCAGCAGATTGCCACCTTACCTGGGCATTTCACATGCCTTCCATGGTCACTTATGTCAAAAACAAAGCCCTTTTAAGATGCTCCAGAATACACTTAAGAGGCAACGGGCAAGCCTCAACAGCTTCAGGGCATCTTTGCTTGCCACATCTAAACATTGCCTTAGGTATTTGCTTAATATCATTTCACAACAATTTCAGGAATGCTCTGTGAGTTTGAGTTTTAAAGCTCTCTGAGGAATTTTATCTTTGCAATTGGACAGCAAGTTCCACCAGAAGATCTAGGGCTCAAGGCTTGGCATCATGAACGGTGCCCTGCAACAGCCCTGGCACACGGCTGAGTACCACTGACTCAGAGAAATAAAGGCACAGGATATGAAAGACCAACTTTAAATATTGCTCCCTAAAACAAAGGGCTTAAATCCTGTTAAAGCACTTGGGGATGCCAAGAGTGGCCTATAGGATCACAAAGGAATTGCCTCAGAGGCAGAAATAACATCCATATTTCTAGTATCTGTCCAAGGCACTGACCTCTCCCACTCCTGGATGTCTGATAGGAGGGATAAACAGTCACTGACGTGTCCAGACCAACCCCTTGGACATCCAAGCCTAGGCTTGGACTCTTTCAGGAGACATCTCTGGAGATAACACATTGGAAAACAAATTTCAGCACTAGAACATTAATTAGCTCCATTTTTCCTAGAGCTGGATTAGTCTAGCCTGGAATCTTCCTGGGCACCCAAGCTGTGGAGCCTGCTGAGCACCAACCATCCTTGTGGCTGAGCCTCAAACGTGGTGCCAGAGAAGAACAAGCTGTGATGGATGACTCCTCTGGCTTGAAAATGCATCTTATCAGTGCTATGGGTTGCTGTCAGAGAGAAGAAAGACGCTGCAGAGGGGAGATAAGTCACTTGATATGTAAGTGGGAGGAGAGATGCAGAGGGCAACTCCTCAGGCCAATGCCAGTTCTGGGAAGGAAGCCACAAACAAAAGACCAACAGCTCGTGGCCACCTCCCTGCCCTGTGAAATCCAGGGGCTGTTCCAGCAAAGCTGCACGGTGTAACAACATTTCATTATTGCACATGGAGGCCTTTTAAGGCTTTTCATCAAGACCATCCTTAATTCCTAACAGGCAGAAAGAAAAACATCCCCATTCACAGTGGCAAGTATTTGCCACACTTGGCTGTAGAAAGTCACCCCAGCTGTTAGATACAGGCCTAGAGGAAAAAAAAAACCTATTGATAAGCAGCTATCAACTCTTTCACTGTTATCTCAGCAATCTCTGCTTATGTTCCCATTTTCCTGGGAAAAACCAGAGATTTAACCAGAATAACAAAATCAGTTTTTCTCTCTGGGACCATTCCGATGCCAGCTTGGTGCTCTGGAGGGGCTGAGACAATTCACACAGCAGTGACTGATGAGAGGAAGAAAAGAGGAGGCTTGAAGTGTGGAATAAGAACAAGAAAGGAAGAGCTAGAAGTCACCTGCAAACTCTCATTAATTATATATGAAAGTAATATCTCTCTGCCCAAAAACCAGAAAAAACATTGAAGGTATTGCTTTAAAACACATCTGGTTTTGTCACAACCCTTAAAACTTCAGCACAAACACCTGAAAATAGGATTTTAGGCCTCTTGCTACAAAGATAGAAGAAAAAAGACAAACTATGACTGAATACACCAGGAAAGAGGAGATTCAGATGAAGTTTGAGTGCTACTCACTTGAGAGATTCTTTCACCCAAAGTCTGTTTGAACCAATGTATTTTTAAAACCAGTAGCTCGATAAATTTACCTGGGGATTTGAAGTTTTCAGGTTAAGTGCAGCCCTTAAGAAAGAAATTTTCCTCCTGAGAAATTAGCTCCTCTGGAAATTATTTAATCCTCCACTGTTTTCCTAAAGTCATGCTGCAAATATCAGTAATGGATTAAATACCATCTCATGAACAGCCATAAAAATAGCAGGAAAAAGCACCTGAGAAGTGTGTCTGTCTGCCAGAAATCCTGTTATCTGGCACCACTCAGCTGAGATCATCACTTGCCTCAGGAGTTACTCTGGGTTTTTACACAAGCACAAAGCATTTGGATACAGATACAAAGCACTATGCTTCCTGCCTTTTTTTTTATTATTATTGACCTTGATAAACCTGCATAACAAAGGTCACACACTGCTCCAGATGCACCACGTTACACAGAGATCACCAAAAACCCTATAAAGTTCTAGCAAGTTGCTTGGGATGGGTTTTTTGTGGCCCCCTCTTACCCCTATAAGATTCCTTTTCCTTTAGGATTCTCATTTTTCTCACTCACATACCACCAGACTCAGTCCTGACCACTTTCACAGAGCCATCTCTGCCTCTGTTTCCCGAACACTGACTCTCCACTCTCAGCTGCACACTCCCACTGTCTGTCAGAGCCAAAACAGCAATGATTTTTCTGCCATGAGTTCACAGAATTTTGAAAAAATTCTCCAAAATTATGCACTAAGCCAGAACTTGAAGTAACACTTCTGGGAGCGTGAGGTCTGTGGTCCCACATAGTCCTTGGCACCCTTTCAGCAGAGCCAGGCAATGGCCATTTCATTTGCTGTCTGAGGACCCTTCATAACTGACGTGTCACTGGGTGAACTCTCTGCCACTTCATTTTTACCTAAAGATTCAGATTTGTAGAATTCTTTTTTTTCCTCCAAAAGCCTCCATAAGTTCTTGAAGTTCATAGAGAAGTGTGCAAGACAGTCACGATTTACCTATGCTTGGACAACAGTCTGCCTTCCATCAGCAAAAACCAAAGAATGCCAGTACCTCACGGTGGCCAAACAAAAAAGCCACCAGGACGAAAAAGAAACGTTCAGTGAAGAAATCTTTAGCTTTGCTGTGGGCAAAACCCTTGACAGAGCTTGCTACAGACACCACTGTCCCAGGGAGCTTGTTTTACACCACTAACCACTCCAAACACATGCATGGACAGCACGTGCTGAGCAAAATATCCTCATGGCATCCCCTACACCTGAACGGAGGGGGCTCTGCAACGCCTGCTCCAAGGAGGGCAGCTGGCTGCTGGGCAGGTCCATTGCTGACCTCTCATGGTCGGAGCCAGACTTACACGGCCAGGGACAGTCCCCAGGACAAGGTGGGAGGGTCCCCCAGCCCTGTGCCTGTCACTCCTGCAGCTCACAGGCAGGTCCTGAGCTGTTTGTCTCAGTTCACCCAATCATCAGTGACAAGTTGAGGGTGGAAAAACCAACCTGGAGTGAAACTTTGCTTTTATCCAAGTGACTCGCCTTTGCAGAGACCAGTTTGAACAAAGTCTTGGGCCAGAGGGGTAGGACAAGGTTGAAACTCAGTAGCAAGACCATCCTTGAAAATGGAATTGAAAGTCCCACCTTTCACTCAGCTCTCGTCTGCCCACGGTGAGCATGTTCACAACACACTGGTGCCCAGGTAGAGCACAGGGGACTTGAGTGTTCATCCTTCTGCCTGCTCAGCTATAAATTCAACACTGACAGCATTGCAGCCACTGAAACCTCCTGTCCCAGCAACCACAGTGGGCTCAGGAGCTCCAGTTCAGACACAGACACCCAAACTGGGATCCACCACGACTGATAAGGAGACATGGCCATAATCAGTGTTCCCTCACTGCACAGCAACCACTCCAGACAGCTTCAAACAGGAAACACTTTGCAGGATGTAGGTGCTGGAAAGGGGGTGAGGCATCTCAGATCCTCCACACCCTGTTCCTCCCCCCTCCCCAAAAATCATGGGAGCTAAAATAACATTTCTTTCAGCAAGTGTCAGAAGAAGGAACTTCCATGACTCATCAGCTGTTGTTTTAGCCTGCAAGGGACTATAAATTACACTAATTAGAACACGGTATTTTTCTTGCAGTTATACAAAACACTGTCTCTTCCTGCGACATCTAAGCACAGAGCCATCAAGCAGGAGCGTGCTCCGTACATGTTTTAACTGGAATCCACAACTCGCTTGCATGAAAATCCTCCTAGCAGCAAATTGGGGAGAGCTGGCAGAGCGCATCAAGAAAGCTGTGCTGAATTATGAGAGGAGCGAGAGTAAATTAGCGGCCAATCAAACCTGTCCAACCAGAAAGAGTCATTCCTTACTGTCAGGGACTACAGCACCAGTATCACTCACTCTGAGCAGAAAAAAAGGTAATTTATGTGCTCTCCAGTCGCTCACACCATCAGCCCATGCAGATAATAAGTTTAGCACTTGCGACTGTGTTTTCTGGGAGCAGCTTATTTGCATTTAGCCACATAACACACATGCCCAATCTTGGACACGCCAAACTGAAAAGCCTGGCTATAAGCTGTCACTTCAGTTTTCAAGCCTGAATTAGCCCAGCAAAATAAAAGCTGAGATTTATTCAGAGCCCAACATCCTAAATCTGGCAATTACAACAGGCTCCTGCAGAGCCATTGCCCTGATTCACCTTCCAGCAAGATTGCTTCAGGGACAGATACAAAAAGGGGGTTTCTGCCCTGCTCGTGGAGCACGGCAGTGCTTTATGGAGCCCTAATCCATACATCCCCCAAGGTGGGCACAGATGGGAACAACGTGCCCGTGGAATAACTGCACCGATGAGGAGGAGCTGCCCTAAAGCAGAGCTGCTTCTTACAGTGCCCCGTTCCTCCCAACAACAGAATTTGAGGGCTTTGGCTGATTTTGCCTCTTCAAGAAGGAAGAGAATTGCCTGACCTATGAAGGCTGATGGAATTTAGTTGCACACTGATGGTACAGCTCAGCCCAGGGCTATGGGGAAGGCTGGAGGTGGATCTGAGGCAAGGAGAGAGACCACTACTCACGGCCAACAAGTTACCAGCTAGATCTAGTCACACTTATTCCTCAGAAATCTGTTTTTCCTTCTGGGAAGACAATGATCTTCCTCAAAAGAGGACTCCCTGGTGTTTCACAGCTTTTTAAAGAGTTTATTAAGTTCAACACTAGTTATTTTATTGATTTTTCATCAAAAGCTCGTGTGTCACTGTCTAAAAGCAATATAATGTCCTCATTTTGTATTGCCACCAGGCTTCTCAACAATTTGAAAAATCACCAAAAAAAATGAACCTTTTTTTTTTTAAATTAAAGAATACCATCTTGGTTGCAAAGCCAACACAACCCAGAGCCCGGGGCAGGACTCTGCCTCCCTCCAGAAACTCCAGACACAAACTCTCCAGCGACATTGTCCGCTTGCGCTTTGCACAGAGCCCGCAGCCCATGGGCCAGAGGGGAACAGGGAGGGGCAGAGCCCTCAGATCACTGCTGTGCTAAGAAATAAAAGCCTTTGGCACCAGGAAAACCCAAAGGAGCCTTTCCCCAGCTGTCTGGAGCGGGGGCCTGCAGGGGTCCCTGGTTCTGCTCCCTGCAAGCCACCAGCGCGGCAGCCAAAAGCAGCTGGAGAGCGAGTGCTGCGGGGCAGCTGTGACAACAGCCCCCTCCCTACCTCCCTCCCAGCAGGCTGGGGGGCAGAGATGGACCCAGCTGCCGCAGATGCCTCCCCCGGGGCCGGCCCCACAAGCGCTGGCTGCCTGCCCCAGCGCCGCGGGGATGTGCGAGCTCCTCACCTGCGCCGCACCTCCGCAGGGAGCCAGGGAGGGAAGGAGCGGCCCCTCGGCCCCTTCTGGAGGAGCCCAGCGGTATCTGGCGGACATGTGGCCACCTGGATTTCCAGACAATGACTCATGCACACATCCTGGGACAGCAGAACCTGCGGCCTTGGGAAGGGATATTACCCGAAGGTCTCTCTTGCTCTTGGTTGTGTAAGGTTTAATTGGCACCTGAGACTCGTTGAGGATGGAGGAGCAAGGGGTTGGTTTGGGTATTAGAGTCACCCCCCCAAAAACAGCCCCTCCGGCAAGGCAGCGATGCACCAGCACAAGGGTCTGCAGAACATGCAGCTCCAGAGCCTGGGGTGTTACTGAGGGGGCAACACTCTGAGCTAGAAAATGAATTCCTTCAACAGAGGAAAGATTCAGAAAGTTTGTTTCTGCAGTTTGTCATGAACCACAACCCAGGTGTAACACAGGCAAATCCCCTGGGCAAGAGAAATCACAGCACCCTGGCCTGGGTCAGCAGGGAGCAGGTTCTTGCCCTTCACACTTCACTAACACAGCATTGTTGTCCGTGAGCTATCAAAGTTTGAAGAGCCCTAATCTACACTAACACTTCTCAGACAGAGGATTATGAAACACAAATAGGACACTGCTAGGTGCTGGAAATATCATTCCTTTAAGCACAGAAAATGTTGCAATCCCACAGCTGGCCAAGATCTACATCATCTTTTTGAAGCATGTACAAACACAAATGGGCCCAGCATTTTCTCTCTGCATTTTTTCAAATCTTAAGTTCACAGAAAACAGAAACAAACAAAAAAAATTCAAAAATAAAGAAAAACCTTTGGTTTCTGTTAAGGTATCATCACCTCAAAGAAACAGAGCTATGTGGTCAGGACAGAGCAGCTTCAGTCAGAACCAGATAAAGCCACCACAAACCCATGGAATGGCTGTCCTGTCCACAGACCTGCTGCTCCTCACACTCAGAGATTTTCAGCAATTTCCAGCAGTGCCTCTCTGTTCCCGTGGTTTATCCTAAAAAGGATAGAGGCCATACAGCCCTTGCTGCCCCCCAGCCCCACACTGCTCTGGCAAGAGCGCACAGGTCTCCTCTGTGCGTCTCCCTCAGTAAAACAGACAGCATATGGCATCCCACAATCAGCCTTATGATCTCATCTTGTCTGACTGCTATTTTTACAGCTTGTTATTAATAAGCATAAAGAAGGAATTTGAGGTGCTGTCATGTTGGATATTCACACACTTCCAGCCCAGATGGTGCTTTATCAGGATTATGGATTGCCAGGCAGAGGAGCTTGCAGAGGGGAGCCACGCACGGCTGCACACGAGCTCTACTGCTCATTCCCAGCTAAGAGCAGGACAGAGGTGGGACAGGAGAACAGAGCAGCAGTCCTGTCCCCAAGTGAACAAAAAAGACCCATTAGCAAGACCATAGCACAAGCCTACCTTGGTGAAGTGATGGAGGACGAACCACAACTCCCACAACTTGCAGGTCCCACCACTCAGCTGACAAACCAGCCCCAGCAGCGCCTGGGTGGATATTTGTACTCTCTGAGCAGGGGCATCAGCTCAACACCTGAGCTCTGTGACTGTAATTATTTCCAATCACCCTTCCCAACAGACAGCAGAGAGGAACCACCTGTGGGTGGGTTCACCTGTGACCTGCTCTCACTCCTCACTGTCTTCAGATCCTCTCCACCAGTGAACCCCAAAGCAGGGCTCAGGGGACAAATAGTGCAAACTTCAGGCTTCACAGCATGAATGGAGGAGAAATCTCTTGAGTCATGGGACTCAAGAGCAGGTCTGGCCCATTGTTCCACTGGGGTGAATGGACTTGTGCTATAAAGGACATGAAAACATCAGGGACCTGCAACACTGATGCCCAGCAGTGGCTGCATCCACGTCAACATCCAGGTTGTTGCCTAGAATCATGGAATTATAGAAAGGTTTTGGTTGAAAGTGACCCTAAAGATCATCTCATTTCAACCCCTCTGCCACAGGCAGGGACACCTTCCACTGGAGCATCAAGGTCACTTTGTCAGATGAGCTCAAAATCCACATTTCATCCATCAGGTTCTTCCAGCTTGGATGGACACTGAAGTCCCTGGGGGCACTGCGGCCCTGCCCTGGCTGGTTTTCCCATTATCACTCTTCCTGCAGAGACCACCCCAAGAGGGACTGCAACAAGTTCCCTTTGACCAGGGAACAAAACCAGTCTCCTTGCTGACCTCCTGACCCACAGACATTGCAGGGATCAGCCCTGCTCACATCATTTTCTCCAGTGTTTCGACCTGCAGATATGAAGAACAAAATCTCTTTGAAGTCAGCTCTATCCAGAGAAGAATGAAAGGGGAAAAACACCCTCCAACATATGTGAAGCAGCACACACATGAACAAGGCAGCAGCTTCCAGCAGCCTGACAGGAGTGGTGGGTGCACACAGACCACCGAGGCACTGGGGTGGTTTCCACCCAGATCAGCAAACCCCTCCAGTCACTCAGGCCAACCTGTGGCTGCAGAAATGCCTTCACACAACCTTGACAGAAATACGGATCTGGTAACAGAATCGTGAGGAACAAGAACACTGCCCAGAGATGACAGCTAGAAATAAGTGTCCTAGAGATGGAAAAGCATCCCTCTGACCTAATTGCAAAGGGATGAGGAGAGGAAAAGTGCAGGAATAGGTCAGGGAAGGCAAAGTGTAAGAAAAAGGCAGCAAGAGGAAGAACAGGAAGGAGGGTTTAAGGTCATACATAGAGAGCAACGAGGTTGGCTGAGAAAGGCAGTGGGAATCGGCTGTTTCAAGCAGCCCAAAAATATTGTCCAGCTGTGCACAGCCCTGGGGCCAGAGGCCAAGGCTGGGTGCCTGGCTGTGGGAGGAGGGGGAGATGTGGCTGGAGTGGGAGAGGAGGGGCAGAGAGGCTGCCAGCACCTACAAGAGCTTTACAGACCTCATAAACCAGAGCAGGCTCCAGCTGTTCCCTGTACTCAGCCTGACACACGGGTGCCATGGATTGTTCCTGCACAGCCAAGTGCTGGGGAATAATGGAGATGGGTGAACCCCCTGCTCCTGGAAGGCCAAGGTGCAGCACAGCCATCAAGAGAATGTGTGTCTGTCTGTCTGTGTCTGTGTGTGTTGAAACTCCCTTAGTGCTCCCAGGCGGGCAGTGAACAGAGCAGTCCCTCCTTCCACCCCCTGCCCTGGAAGGGTGGTGGAAGCTGGAAGGACCTCCTGTCTCTAAGTGCTCTCTCTGCCCTTCACACTGGGCCGTGTGTGCTGATAATTTATTTCACCCCACCAGGGATCTCGCTGTAGCAACGCCTTAAGCCCCAGAAACTTTCTGCTGCATGCAAGATGCTCTGCAATGTGCTCTGATGGCAAGGCAGGTTTGAGAGGGGGACTGCAGTGGTTTGATCTGGGTTCTAGTTTTAAAAAGTGGTGTTTTTTCTAAATGGGCTCAGGGTTTCCACTTTATGCATGTTTGACATGCATAAAGCAGAGGGATGAGTTTTGGCTATGGAGGACAGCTGAGGGAGTCAGCGGGTGCGAAGGAGACAGTGCGGAGAGGAACAGGAATTAGAGAATCATTTAGGTTGGAAGAAACTTCTAAGAGCATCAGATCCAGCCACTAACCCTGCACAGCCAAGCCCACCACTAAACCATGTCCCCAAGTGCCACATCGAGACATCTTTTAAATCCCTGCAGGGATGGTGACTCCACTGCTTCCCTGGGTATGCTGTTCCAATGCTTGACAGCCCTTCCTGTGAACAACTTTTTCCTAATTTCCGATCTAAACCTTCCCTTGGTACAACCTGATGGATGAAGAAAGGCTTTCCAAATCTGGGTCCACAGGATAACTCTATTCCAGCTACCCATCCCCGAAGGAATGAGCATCCTCAGAGGTCACACGGGATTTCCATCTCCCTTCTGTCTTCTGCCTGGCCATCGGGGCTGTCCCAGCCAGCAGAGAGGGGCTCCCCGCCCGCAGCTGCTGCCTCCCACGGGGCCCTCTGCTCCTCTCTCCCAGCTGGAAATCACACTGGGGAGGGAGCTCGGGTTTGAAAACAGAAAGGAGCGTCTTAATGTGCCATTGTTCAGTGGGTAATTGCTTCCTTTCTTTCCCTCTCTCCTGGTAAAGCCAGGGGCAATTCCTTCTAGCTGGAGGCAGCCCCCTCCAGGCTTCTCCTTAAGCCCTTAAGAGAGACTTTCCAAAGAAATAATTGCTGCCTTTCTACTTCACAGTCTTAACGAATATCTCTCGACCTCATTTCAACACTTAGTGGGTTTTATTCAGGTGATGAAGGGATTGTCTTTCTTTATTTTAGCTCCTGCAGTCTTTTCTCTTTTATCCCTTTCTGATTCTTTTCCCTCTTTCATTCCCCAAAAGGACGCACAAGTTTTAAACTCAGTTCAGAACTATTCTTAGGATTCAATGTTGTGCAAATTTGAAATTATTTCCAGCAGTAATGTTTAACTCTGTAAAATAAGGTGCTTTGGATCAAATTAAATAAGACTTCTACGTAAGAAATATTAGTTTATCCCCCAATATCTCCTCAGTTAATACAGGCTAAAATTTAAATCCGTGCCCTCAAAGGACAAAATTGTCCATCAGTTTCTTTATTAAAGCCTATAAACATCTCAGGAAGTGAACAGCTTTCATGAGCTCAACACATCCAGCAAAATGTGGGGAAACCTCCGAGAAAAACGGATTTAATAAAGCAAATTGGTTTCAATGGATGGTCTCACTGTAGCAGCACTGACAGAGGCTTCTTTTTCATGCATGGAAGAACTGTGCTCTTGTATTCAGGGAGGATGCAGAAGTGAAGATCAAGGAACACGTAGCCCTTATCTCCTGGGGAGCAGAGACAGGAGGTGATGAGCTGTGAGGTAGGGCTGCAGCCCATCCACCAAAGTCAGCCACGGGGGAGCTGAAGCCTCCTGTACTTCCAAGAAAACCCTCTCATTAGCTCACTACATCTTTAGTCTCCTGAACAAAGTCTATGTTCAATGTCTGGATTTTTCCCCAAGTTTCTCCTTTAGTCCCCAGGACTCCAGGACTTTCTTGCTGGAAGCTACTGGATGATCCCGTTGGTTACAGCATCTGCCTGCGTGGTGGGCTGGGAACCTGTGGGATGCTCTGCAGAGAAAGGAAGGCTGAGACACAGCTCCTCCCTGGTGAGAGGGATGAGGTGGGCTAAAACCAGAAGAAAGTGCAGTGCAAACATCCTGTGGGCTGCAGAGGCACGAGTGCTTTAACCTGGTACCTGAGGGCACAGCTTGGATGGCTCCTTCAGCAGAGGAAATGAAATGATCACGAGGGTGCTTCAAAGAATGACTGTGGGGACGGTCTCCAGCACGACCTGGTTTTGGGATGTCTTGGTACGTGACAAATCAGACCGGCATAGTGACACCTGACATTTCGGGGTTTTGGGAGAGCCCACAGGACACAAATGTGAGAAAATGCTCATGACACATATTCCATACAGTTTAAGTAATCTGAAATCACAGATGCACTGAAGGCTGAGAGAGACCTACTTGAGAGCTGACCCTTGACAACCGTAGCAATCCAGCAGGCCGGCCATCTGTCCCAATTTTTTTCCCAAAGCAGTCCTGAAGTGTTACATGCTGTCAAGGGCTGAGCAAGAGCACCTGGGGCTTAGGAGCCCTCGTGTTGTCTAAAGCCCATGTGAAAAGCAGGAAAAAACCCATGAGGATTCCCTACAGAGTTCAAGGGAACATCTGAACTCGTTCCAGCCAATACACAAGTTCAGAGCCAAGCAAATATTTCCCAACACCTCGGTCTGTCACTTTGGTTTTGCCTCTTTATCGGCTGTGGATTGGCCAAGTTACATTCCTTCTGGTCTCCAAAAGGACAGGAATAAATCACACATGAATGGTTTGAATGCCTGAGACTTAAGCTTTTGCTTAAAGTTAAGCATGTGTTTAAGTGATTTGCTGGTGAATTTAAGCTCGGGAGCATTTTGCTGAATTGAGCCTAATGGGATAGTCCCGGTGGAATAGTCAGATTTGTAGGAAAGATAAAAGAAAAAAGTTCTTAAATAAATCACAGCGTTTCAGAAGTTCAAAAAAGTACTAATTTTTTTATGCTTCAGGTACAGTTTTGCAGGGAGGGTGGTCTGATTTTATCGGGTGAACTCCTTGTCCCTATACGGGCAATTTATACCTGTGAATTGGCCCTCTCTCTCCTCCCTCTCCAATACACAACCTCAGATAAGCTTCTTCTGGGTGAATGTATTGGCAGAACAAAAGACTCCTTGTGAACAATGCATTTATTGTTCCAGTTTTAAAAAATAAATATTTTCTTTACAAACAAAATTGAGCCAGAGGGTTGGAGGGCGGGAATGTAAAGGGATTTGTTTTCTCGCCATCACACCTTCTCAAATTAACGTTATTGCTAAACAAAGACACATCAGAAGGCACTTTTAATTAAATTGATTTATGGGAGAAGTCAATGGATTTCTGCCAGTTTACACCAGCAGAGAATTTGACCCTAGGTGATTCTGTGTGTGGGAGATATTTGTACTTCTGAGTTGGGGGGCTGCAGGGGGATATATGAATTTTAGATAGTCAGTCTCTATTTGTGCTTATCAGACAGTACAACCCTGAAGTGTCTTTACAGGTTGATCACAGATTGTGCTTATTTGAGATGATTCTTTCTGTAAATAACAAGAACCTGACAAAAAGCCAAAACTTGTATCTCTTTGGTCGATACGTGCGAGCTGTGGGGGCTGAGGGCGAGGCAGTGTACCACTAGCCTGAAAGTAATTCCGATTGGGAGCAATGCTGAGGAGAGAGACCCGTCTAAAAAGCTTTGCACGGAAACACCCCTGCACTCCCGAAAATCAGGTTCAGCCTTTGGAAGTTTTCTTTTGGCTGCATCCCTTCACATCTGGCAGCTTCTCCCACCCAGCCCTCTCCCCAGGACCCTCCTGCGTTTTCAAAAGAAGAAGGGCGTATGATCCCCAGCAGCCCCTCCCTCCTCCCCACTTCAAGCCACTTCAGAAACCTCTGCCAAGAGCCTGTCTCACAGACTGCGGGTGAGACCAGATGTCCTCTCATCTTTATCTGTGCATCTGCAGGCTGTGAGTCCTGGAACCTCCTCTTCCCTGTGCCACTGTCAGGCAGAGATACTCATCTCATCCCAGGGCTGGGGAAAGTGACAGGAAAATGCAGCCTGCCAGCACCGACTGGACTGACTGGTTAAGCCAATGGAGAAATCAGAGAGTGACTGCAGAAGGACACACCAACTGGTGTTTTGAGGAGTGCGTATTTTCCAGAAGCTGCCTCGTTTCTGGATAGTAGTGCTGCCTAGCCTCAGGAGAACATGAAATATCTCCCACAGAACTGTATTTCGGCACGAGCAGCTCTCTTCACAGCCTCCTTCTCTGTAGAGATTTTATATTGATAGGAAACAGTACGGTCAGAAAAAAAAAAATACTTAAACCAACATCATCTTCTTCAGGCAGATGAAAGTGCCTTTCAGTTTGTTGGAGATTTAGATAGGAATTTATGACTACCAGTTACACAAAGCATTCTTCCACTAAAGGAGGTCATCCATCATTCTAGGCACTTTTCCATCATATTGAAATTGAGAAGCCAACACTTATAACCTGTATAACTGTGGGCTGCTTAAATGATCGTGAAGCAAAATATATGCAGGCTTTCTCCTTCTTACCAGCAGTCTCATCTCTCCTTAAGTTTCTCTTCCCCCTCATACCTGGGGAAAAAATTGGCTCTGTGCATCACAAATATTGTTCCAGCAAAACATCCAGCCACGGGAAGAGGCCCAGGACTCTGTTCTCTTTGCTGCAGCCAGAGTCTCATTAAATGATGGAAAAGGAGACTTGAAAACCTCCCTCTGTTGCCACATGTGATCTGTGTATCACAAAGTACAGATAGTTATAGTCTTCAAGGTTGCCACAGAAGCCCAGCACCTGCCCTGCACCCTCTCTTGGCACCAGCCAAAACAGACACGTGCCAGTCCAGCAGAAAGGAGACAGCGCTGGATAGAGTCGGTCTCTGCAAACGAAGGTCTCTGCTTCCTGGTGTTTCTTCACTCCACTGTCCACTTAACACGTCTTGTCCACACAAAAAGGCAGCTTTGCTCTTTTCTTGGAGTCTTTCCCAGCACATTGGCTGCAATTCTCTGCTCTGTTTTTGTTCCCTCGTTTTGAACCGATGTTGTGACCCCCTGGACTTCACCAGATACAGCTTTTGCCACTCCGTTTGACGGGACTCTGCACCACGTGGTCCTTCGCCCCTCTGGAATTAAAAGGCCTCACAAGACCCACACAAATGCACTTCGAATTGCACAGCTTGATCAGAGTCCTATACGGGGAGGAAGAAAAAGAAACGTGCCAGGGAGAAAAGTATAACTGTGTCCAGGACATATACAAACTATATATCTAATTATTTTGTATTTTATATGTTATATTAGATGTGTTTAATATCACGTGTGGAGCAGCTGAAGGACTATTGTGCCTAGGTGAAGACCTCTGCTTGCCTATCATATACCCAGAGCCCAGGCATTTTTGAAGAGATCCACACCTCCACGTATCCTGCAGATCCCAGGATGAGGGCTTGGTAGATGCCCTTTTCTCCTGGACAAGCTTGGAGAGGTCAGGGAGCAGTGGGGAACACTCGCCCCTTGATAAATCACTGAATGAAGCTCTGAGGAGACCCCAGGCAGTCCTACAGTGAGGGCTTGCACGGTTATTCCCAAACCCACTGAGCATACTCTGGTACCTTGCATGCCCCTAAAAGCTTCAGAGAAATATGGTATTTTTGTTCATTTCCAGTCCAGGAAAGTTCAGTGCTGAGCACTGCCAGCATTGTTTGAACACTGTTCATCCTCCACCCCAGGCATTACTGCATTTCCACATTTGTTCCTAAAGGATGATTTAGAGGTGATTTTCACTGAAGGTACCCAAAAAGAGTGCAGCATTGCTATTGCTGAACCAAGCCTGGTTTAAATTACGCAGAGAGAACTTATCAGGGTCATTCTTATGAAGTACTTAAGGATCACATCTCTCCTGAAAATAAGATCCAGCCTTATTCTGAGGCTTACAAATTGTTTAGTAATTTTTCTTTTTGTTTCCTATAATTTCCCCAATAAGTAACTTATTGTTTAACAACTAAATATTGTAAGTTATATTGAAAAAAGTTGTTTGTTTGGGTTTTTTTAAATGAAGTATCTGACCATGAAACCCCAAATGCACTACAATACTGAGCTATTCAGCAATGCTGGAATCTCTTCTCTCTGTTTCTCCTAAATAAGCATTCAATGAGATGGGCACAGTCCTGGAGCACACTGAGCCTGGGACAGAAATGCCCTCTCCAACCAGACCTTTGCCAAGGGATGGTTCTGTCGTGGTGTTTCCATCATCTTCACTTGCCAGAAACACTGCTGTAATTATCTTTTACATTTACACACACAGGCCCTTCATCCCCCAGGACCCTCAGAGTATTTTTGAGATTGGAAATTAAGAGATAAGTTTGCCCTTCCCTGTGGAAAGCAGCCCTCTCTGCCCTGGGTTTCTGCAGCTCATTAAAAGCTGTCAGCACAGCGCAGCCCTCCCAGCAGGGCACCAGGGATGAAGGGACGTGAGAAGCTGAGCCCACAGAGAGTATTTGTGGAGGAAGGGTGCAGTACTTGTTACGGATGCTGTGGAGTCTCAGAGAAAGCAGAGGCTTAAGCTGAGCAGAAAACTCAACTTAAAAAACAAGCTGTAGGTTAAAAAAGAGTTAAAGAGTATGAATTTTCATTTGGAGCAAATGTTGTTCTTGGAATATATGAAACATCTATTACCAGACATCAATTTCTACCATATGGCACACGCGTTACTTCTCCTTCGAAGCAGACCTGCAGTTGCTGCCTTGTACCTCACATCCAGCAATCCTATTGTGACAGAAAAGTCCACTTTGATGAAGTGCATCAGTCTGGCGAGCTGGAGGTGTTCACATGGTGGTGTGGAGGTTCCCTGAGACTCTCTGTTCTCGTTAAATCCGTGCCTAAGTACTGCAGCATGCAGCCCGCGGCCTATCTGAGGGGAGCGGACACCTCCAGCCAAATTATCGCTAGGATTAGGCAAACTAATTCAACTCAGAGAAGTTCTTCAAATCTTTTCTAAAGCTCCAAGCAGGCTCTCAAGGAGGATTTACTTTGGCAGGTCTCAGTCTCTTCTATCTCATGAGTCTATGTTGCAATGGAAAAGAAAGATTTCAGGATTCATTTTCCTGGCAGTTAAAATAGGAGGGAGGCCTCTCCTACTCGTTTGCAATTTACAGGTTGAAAACATCTGATCTGTATGATCCAGTCGCCTTATATTTCTTAAACTCTAAAAGAAAATGCCTTGCAACATTTCCAGTGCAGCTGGAAGCAAAGACTGGTGGACTTTGTGTCTCAGGATACATCCAGTTTAACTTCTTTGGAGGGATAAGTGAAGAAGAGCAGGAGCGAAGCAGAGCATGAGTCACAAAAATTCTGAAGAGTGAAATCCAGCTCTGAGCAGGTGTTTTTGCTAAGTGAAAATACCCATCCAAATGTGTCATAGTGCCTCAGTTTGGCCCAAATATACAGAAAAAAACCTTGTGCATTTTCCTCTGGGTCATGCCCCTAAATACACTCAGTCCTGCCCAGGATCCCCAATACACTGAGAGTGGACTGACAGTCTTGATGTGACCTCCTGAGGTTTAATTTCCTTCCCTCTGACAAGAAGATCATAATTATTGAGGTTTTAGCTGACAGGCACTGACTGATTAAATCTAAAATAAATACTAATTGCAGATACATCATTAAAAAGGAGAGACTGTATCTGACTCTGGGTCAGACGCAAGCAAAGATCCGCTCTGAGTTAAGGACAAACCCCAACTTGGTGATGAGCTCGATGCTCTTGCTAAAAGTGCCAGTCTGTAATAATGAGGAGCCTGAAATTTAGCTGAGGGCACGAGCCTAGAAGTGTTCTGTCACCAAAGCTATCCACATTTACCACACAGCACAGCTGAATGAACTGCCCAAGTCCATTCACTAAACAAGTCCTCTGCTGCTCAACCCATCACCTGCCACATCCCTCCTGCTCTGATACAGGTCTGTAAAGACAATATTCACCCTTCAAGCTCTGCCTCTGTTTCAGGATGGGCACAGGCTGAAAGCTACAGGGCATCATTTTGTGTCAATTTTTAGAGCTGTTTCCTCACCTCGAGTCTTGCTGTATTCCTGTGACATTTTCTGTGCAAATGTCAAAAGGTCCCAATCAGGAATGAAAAAAATCCCAGCACCTCTGACAGCTTGCATCTGGGTTTGGCTAATTTTTTTTTTTTTTCCCTGAAGCTTTTTCTTGTCTTTCAGTATGGAGCTCAAGCCCATGTTCCCTTTTCCCGAAAACTGATCCAGCCACTTACGGGATTCTCAGTGAGATCATTCAGGAAATATTTCCAGTTGGAGGTCTTTGCTTGGGGATTTTTTTTTTATTTATTTTGTCCTGTGCTTGGCATCGGTTACAGGTGCTTTTCCTATTTTGGATGGAAAGGATATTAAGCAGTATTCCTAAAGGTTCTTTTGGCCTTTTTTTTTTTTTTTTCAAATTTGCCAAAAAAGCTTTTGATGGAACATCCTCCCCTGGCCCCCAGTCTGACAGGATTCCCTGACCTGCATAACGCTGTCCAGATTGAAGCATGAGAAACATTTTGAAAACGAACTATGCTGGAGTCTGGGAGTTATTAGCTGCCAAGAAATCCCAAAAGCTTTTAAACCTTGTTTGCAGCTGCAGAGTAGGAAACCTAGGTGCTATTCATAGAGGAATTCAACAGGAACTGTAAATTCAAGGCAACTTGCTGCTAAAATACAAAGGTAAAGAATTAAAACAGACTTAAGAAAAGAGCAACCCAAGCCGTTACGATGCCAAAGTGACTGATTGAAAAGGAAGTTTGAAAAATTTCAGTATGCCTGGCTGGGATATAAAACTCAGACTGAGGTAAAACAGCACATTCTCTAAAATCATGTGTCCTTTGCAGCTGGTTGTAGACCAGGGCTGAAAGAGGAGGTTGAGGAGCTTGTTAGCACTCCAGGATGGGAGATTTTTGTTATGCAGCTGGAACAGGAGAAGTGGGGGTGATTCTGGGAAAAGACCAGACTCAATCAGCCAAAAATTGCCCAAACTGTCCCATCCCTGGAAATGTTCAAGGCCAGGTTGAATGGGGCTTTGAGCAACCTGGTCTAGGGGAAGTCGGCCCTGCCCATGGCAGTGGGGTTGGAACTGGATGGTCTTTAAAGTCTCTTCCAAACCAAAGCATTCCATGATTCTATGAATAAACATCTTCATCAATGAATCAAACCCTTCTCCAGCCCCAGTCACGACACTTTATTTGCTGCACCACTAGAAAACTGTTCCTTCACCATTAACAAAAAAGGAAATTAGGGTGAATATTTAAGGTGGCTTCACAACGAAGGGTTATGAGGAGCACTGGCTGACAATCAAAAGTCCCTGGAGTATGTTGGCTGCATAGAAGGTGTTCACCAGCCACTGCCCAGACTGTGAGGACAGGCACAGCCACCACGCCATGGACAAGAGATCTTCATTTCCCAAGCAGGCAGAGCAGGAGCAGGTACACAGTGAGTTACAGCAGCTCAGTTTTTCTCTTCCAATAGAGCCCCGAGCCCCTGCCCTGTGGAAAACACCCTCCTTCCCTGCCCTCCTGCCTGCAGAACAGCCAGCAGCCCCAGCCAGCGAGGGAATAAACTGTGAACACCTTTTAGGGAATGATCTCATCCCGAACAAAAGTTAAATAAAACAACTTGATAAATCACCGTTCCCCTGTGTGCACAAGTACACAGAAAACCAGAGTCTTCCTGCAAGCTGAAGTGAGCAGCTGCTTCAGGGTTTGAGGCATTTTTAGGGGGAGAGGAGCTTGATTTTCAGATAGATCCTCAAGTGCAACCTCTAAAAAATCAGGTCCCATCAAGTTACCTTATGTTCAATCCCTTCAACAGAAGCATTCCAAATGAACTTGTCACTTGTCACCATCTTTTCCAAGGACTCCAGAAGGAGAAACAAGACTCTTAAGGCAGGAGAATACTTTTGCACACCTGGCTTGTACTACTTTAAGGAAAATTACTCTCAAGAGCTAATTAAAATGCATGATTTCCCCCCTCTAGCTGTATAGATTAATCTATTTCATTTTCAAAATCTCATTTTTTCCCATCACTTCAAGTATTCAGGAGAGATTACATTATTACAATCACAACTTGGCCTCAGTCCCAGAACACAGAGATGAAGAGAGAAAAGGCTTTTGTTGAGGACACGCACACACACTCACACACACACTTTAGACAAAATGAAAGCACATTAATCAGCTAATAGGGAGGGGGGGAAATCTAAATTCTTGTGACAGAAGCCACGAAAATGAAAGATTTCTGGTGGAATGTACAGTCAATCCAAGAGATAAAAAGAGCAGGGAATCTCATGGAAAACTGTGAGGCTTTGAGGCTTTTTTTTTTTTAAACTAGGGAAAAACACAGGTCTTGCTCTCTCAGAAGCAACCAAATGGAAAGGACATTTTTCAAGGGCTCAGCAGTGGCACTGGGCAGTTCAGGGCAATATCGTGTCCAGGTGAAATCAAGATCTTTAAGATAATATGAAGCCCAAAGAGGTTAAAAAACTACTGATACTGTGGCCCCATAAAGCAGTTTTACTGCAGTGAAAGAGCTGTGAGGGAGAAGAAAAAAGAGGTGTATTAAGATGCTTCATTAGAGAGCAGGTACTCAAACTTTCCCTGGAAGAAACAAATCCCCTGAGGTGAAGAGACGAGATTTTTTGTCAGTTATGCCAAAGTGCTTTCTTTAAAATTAATGTAAGCTCTGGGAAGTTCACACAGTTAAACGAGAGCAGAAGTGCTGTCCCTGCAGGATGTCTCCTCCCAGCACTGCCGTCCCCCCTCTCTGCAGATGTTTGGGGAGGGGGAGAGGCTCAGGCTGTGGTTCCACATCTATTAATATCACATCTGCTGTACTCTGAGGTTTTGTGGCAGGACAGATTCGATCTGGATCAAGCACAAACACATTTTTGCTGAATTAGCCTGAGCATGTGATATGATGTGCTCCAGCCCTAAGTTAGCTGGCCACGTTATGTCAGTGTGAAGCCGACACACGGCTCAGGACTTGGCATAAAGGTTCCCAGGACCGAGGTATGTCACAAAGCCATTGAATGCACTTGAACCAGGTGGTGAATTTGTACCAGATCAGGAGTTTCCATCATGGAGATCAAGCTCCTTTGGTTCACCGCTGGGCACCTTCAATCCAGGTGTGTCAACTTGTGAAAGCAGCCTCTAAAACCTAAACCCGTGTGTACAAGATAGTCACCATTCCCCAAAACCCAGTGCCCAGAATTAAAGAAAACAAGTTGGGGCTAGATCTAAGTTTTACACGAGTCTTCCTTTTTCCTTGCTGCAACAGGGGCTGATTCCCTGTTGGCACAGGTCAAGGCAGGGACGCCGAGGCCTTCGCTGTGCCCTGACTCCGTATCTCCCCACGAGCCTCTGGCGGAAGGGCTGGCTCAGGGTAGGGGCAGCGCATCAGAGCAGTGAGAAATAAATAAATATTATATTTTGTCGGAAGGATTTGGGGTTTTAAATTATATATTTAGCGAAAACACAAATAATTCATGAGTGTTTTCAAATACATGAATAATTCAAGCTGGAACCGAAATAGCTAAATCATCAGGGCCATCATCCTCATAGAGGCATCCAGGATAGGTTATTTCAAGTACATTTCACTGCAGACTGGCACGTGCACAAATTCACTAATAAGCAGCTGCATCCGTGCCTTTCAGCTCCCACAAACCCCAGCTAGTCACAAATCCCTGACTCAGGATGCCAGCCCTATAGCTGAGATGCATCTGAGCCCTAATTGAGCCATGGCTTTAAGAGTAGGGACAGAACCAGTCTGAAATCCCATTTTATGGCTCCTCAAACCACATCTGAACCATGTGGTGCATGTGTGGCATTTAAGAACAAATTATCCGAGCACCATACAAATGTTCACTAATAGCTAACTCCAAGCTCTAGCAACCAGCATTCTTGCCTGCATATTTGTGGCTGACATTGTGTAGACTTTGAGGCATGTATATTTGTTAATTTGAATTCTGTGTATTTTGTGGGCATTGAGGGTGTAATACTGAAACCATAACTTCATTGTGAAAAAGTTTGCACTTTTATATATCTACGGAAATCTGGTATGAGCTGGACAGCCAGATTAGCAGGGATTCTCAGAACAAGAAAATCCCAGGCTTTTAAGTAATTTTGTGGCACTGAGGGACATTGTTTAATGGTGGACTTGGCAGTGCTGGGTTAACAGTGGGACTTGATGACCCTAGAGGTCTTTTCCAACCTTAATGATTCTTTGAGTCTAAGTACCTTTTAAAGACAGTTGCCTTTACCTTTATCTTGACACCAATAGATTTAATGCTTATTATTACTACTTCTCAAATTTTGTTTTCAAAATTAACATTTAACTTCAAATCCCTTTCAATTAAAAACTGCACTTTAAATTTAGCCCATCCAACAGCACCACTTAAGGCCTCTTCTAATTTACTGACACAAATTGAAATCCTATGGTTGTGTTATCAGGTAATCAAGGAAAGGTTTAGCCTGCTAAAAGTGTAGTAGTTTATCATTCAGGATTTAAGGTTAAAATGTTTTCCAAAACACAATCCCCACTTGGACATTTCACTTATTACTAATTTAATGCGTAACACCAAAAGTTTAGTCCAGCGCATCCATCATCCCACCTCAGCCTCACTCTTGCTCTGGCCTTCACTCCACACCTGGTCAGCCTCCTGCCAGGGAGAAATTCAAAACTCACACCTAGAGAACTGTGAATTCAGCATCAGGCTACGAGTCAGTAGCTGCTGTCGCCTCAAGCTCTGCAAACACTGATCCCAGAGTAAACCCCCACCCCGTGGCAGGGAGGTGGAACTAGATGATCTTAAAAGTCCTTTCCAACTCAAACCATTCTAGGAGTCTGTGATTCTATGAAAACCAGCCACGTTTCACCAAGAGCTCTGTGCAGGACCACGGTGTCCGTTCACCCAAAATGCTGAGGTAGGACCTGGATGTTGTCAGCCACCACAGTGCATAAACCCAGTGGAGAGTCCCACTCTGGGAAGATGAAGCTGAGCATTCCTGGCTGTAAGCATTTAGACAAAGGACATTATTCTGGATCTTGGAGTCCCAGTGCATGACCAAGATACCCCTGTGCCAATGGGGACACGGTCCCTCTGCGCTGCTGGCACAGGTGATGCTGGTGCACCCGATGGGCAGCACCCCCAACCACCCTGCGTGGCTACAGCCGGAGCCCTGAACAGTTACCATGGAGGACATGCAGCTTTTAGAGGGCAATAATTAAGTAAACAGCTGTCCCATGTGCCCTCCCGCACCCCACTGCAGAAGAAAGTTATCTGGGATGGGTTACACAGCTGCTCTTTGGCCAGAGACAACACTGACAGCAAGGAAAAGTTTTTGGAAGGAAGCTGTAAGTCTAATATTTCATGAAGAGGAAATGAAGGAGCTGCATTGTGGTATTGACTTATACAGTTATATCTGATGGCATTTCACATTCTCTGCTTTGTCACCCCAGCTACGTGTCTGCTTTGGGAAAACCTGGGGCTCAGAACCACCAAGAGAAAAATATTACATGGTAAATGCCTGACACTGAGTGTGCTGGAGGCACTTCTCTAACCCTCTGATCTCAGGACACATAACAGCTCATTCATTCTCTCCCTCTTTTTTTCAGTTTTGTAGGAATTCCCCCATTGTAACGAGCCCTTGACCTTACCCCCATTTCTTCTAACACTGCCTGACATCTTCCCATCATATGTTAACAGTGTGTGTGTGTCTTCAGTGAAAAGCAAACCATTGCTGGTGCTCTCGGGCCCCAAAGAAAAGCAACGTGGAGGAAGAAAGAAAGAGAAACCTCAGCCTCACTGGTTCTTCCCAGAGATCTGTTGCTCCAGCAACTGGAAGTCAAACAATGATGTCAAGAAGACAGAGTCGAGCACTTTAAGTGCAGCGTCCAGTTGCCACAGCAACTCGTAAGTGATGCAGAGAGGTTTTCTTTTCTCAGTAGTAAAAAAATATGAGAGAGTAAATGAGGGTAAAGGATGTTTACCTGGGGCTGGGGGTGTTAATTTAGGGGGCTGGGATGCAGCACCCTGCCAAAGGGCCAGGGCAGGGAGGAGGAGGAGGAGGATGCTGTTCCCTCCCAGCGGAGCGGAGCAGCTGCTTGGAAAGGAACTGCTTTGCTCTTCCTTTCACCAGAGGAAATGCCAGAGAAGCAAACTCTGCTGCCAGATGCCACATGGACACCAAATGTTCCCCACTGGCTCACACCAGCCCACGCTGCCGAGGCTCTGAGGGGAGGGCTCCTCGTCTCGCTTTCATCCCGCCTGCCCTGAGCTCCCTCAGCTGTTGCAGACCCATCTGTCCCACGAGCCTCTGGCCGTGCTGGGCAGCTTACAGGCTTCAGACAGGGAGGACAGGTGCTGGGGGGTGCAGGGGGACCCTTTGGCCACCCCTGAGCATAAGCCCTTTTCCAGCCCCCGCTCCCCTCCGGCCCTTTCCCCGGCCTCCTGCACAGCTCCTTTGTTTGGGGCCATCAGTTTGTGGCTTCCCAAGAACTGAAATCTGTGGCAAAAAGGCACAGCTTTACGATTTCACTCCAAACAAAAAACCTCCCCCAGCCCTCTGCCCCCAAAGGGCTAAGAGGGAAGATGGAATGAGAGCTGTTGGTGTTTCTAGGGGATGGGACATGGCCAGTTTTGGAGGTTGCAGCCAAGGTTTTTGTTGAAAGACCATTTACTCACACAGCTTCTCGCACGTGGAGCACGCTGCTTCCCAGAGCAGCCATCCGTATGGATCTGGGAGACAGGAGACACCTTCAGCTACGGTCCCTGCTTGAAAGACACCACAGATCTCCTGAGGAGCTGCTTTATCCCCACGTGCCTGTAAGGAACAACGTGATTAACTCTTGCACTGATTCATCCTTATCCATTTATCTAACACAAACCATTCTTACTCCATTAGGCCCTTGCCCTCACTGAGTAATCCCCGGTTGTATCATGCTTTGGAATTAGTCTGTAAGGTCCTCAGGGCAGGGATCATGCCTTGGAAGGTGCCTCACAGACTTTAGGCCATTGCTAAATTAATAAGAATGTAATAAAAGTATTAGAGCTCTACTGAGGGAGGCATTGTTATGCCCCAGAGGCAGCATATCTGGTTAACAACCCTGAAAAGAAATGCCAACAACATTAGCCTCTGCCCCTACATCCCTCCACCTAATGTAAAATTAAATAGCTACAAATTACCTATCTATTTTTCTATCTGCCTAGGCAATTAGCCCATGCTCATTACTGGACATATGGGGATACATCCAAGCTTGCAGGCACTCACCAAGATGGGAGGCACAACACACAACAAGGCAGGGATAGGTGTTCCGCGGCTTCTGCTTCCTCGTAAAACACACCATTAAACCACAACGCGTTGGACCATCGGCAGAGGTCAGGAAAAACCTGCAAAATCTGGCAAGAAAAGTGTCCAAAGAGCAAACCAAGAGCCAAGGGCAGCAAACAGGCTGTGAAAGCGTTCTCAAGGGTGTGTGCGGGACAGAGAGGAGCAGCCAGGGATGTTTATTCATATGGGAAAGGCAAACACCGAGCTATAAGCAAATGTGGCATTTATTTGCAATTAAACTCGTGCATACATCTCCATGAATAGGAGGTGCACCCCACTGACGAGGGAGCCTGCTGCCAACAGGGCACTGTCGAGGATAAACACATGCAACTGCAGCGAGGGGAGAGCTGAGCATTGAGCCCAACATCGTGGAAGGAAATTCTGAGGTTCCTCAGTCAGCAGCACGAATAGAACTCTGCTATGCTCGAGCTGAATTTGGGAGCTCAGGAGCCCCCACACCTCCCTCCATGAAGGCAAGAACACCGCCTCAAATGTGCTTTAATCCAGGTAAGTTCGAGCCCTCTGCTCCGCGGTTTGACAGTAATGCTATATTTTTATTCAGGGCAGGATCAGAGGGCTGATGAAACCTCATGTTGCCAACATAAAAGTGGAAGGAGCTTTAGCTAATCCCAAGGAAAATGAAGCCCACCTCTTTCACCCCACACCCACCCCTCCTGAAAAGAAAGAAAATGCAAACCCCACATTTGACTCTCTTGGAAGAGAAAATTCCCTGCTGTCCTCAGATGGTTAAAACATGCAGCTTTAGTGGGCTGCAGAAGGAATAGCAATTACATACCCTTCACCTCTTGCCAGCTTGAGCTTTTTTCTTTTTTTTGGTGAGGTTTTGTTCTAAATCTTTCAACTGTTTTTCCTTTTTTTTTTTTTCTTTCCCCAGTCCTTCTTATGGGGGGAAACATTCTCACCCTCCATGAGAAAGGGTGGTTTAGGGGTGGAAGAAAACAGGAGAAGGCAGTTCACAGGCTGCTTCAATGTCATTTAAAAAAAAAAAAAACAGAAAGAAAGAAAGAAAAATAAAAAAGAGAGAGAGAGAGAAATGAAGGCCAGGTCTTCACAGTGGAGTTAGCATGGCCATATTAAAGGAGCAGGTGTTGTACTGAGTTAATTTATCTGGGAGGAGACCTGAGCAAATCCCAGCAGCCCTGCTGAGAAAAAAGCTTTGTACGCTGACACAAAGCCCTCCCTGCTGCAGCACTGCTCTTGCTGTCTTCCCTTCCCTCCTCCCAGCTTCTCCTAATTGCAGGGCTAATGTCCTCTGACAAGTGCCTCAGATGATCCAACAGCAGCCCTATCACCCATTCCCCATCCCTGATCATCATTATTATTTATTTTCACAGCCCAAATCCCTGCCGAGCTCAGGCTGCTCTTGATTATTCTCCAGCACAACCATGCCTGCCGAGGAGCTGCAAAATACTCCCTCCACCATGCTGAGCACCCAGTTGCTTGGCTGTAATGACACTGCTGCAATTTCTGGCACAAGGAACAGTGCAAACGGGGTTCCAAAGATTCCTCTTTTGAGGCTTCGAGCCCAGGACCCACATCAAAGCCGGGTGCTTGTCTGATGTTTGCTTGGAATGATGGTGTCGGAGGGAGGGGGCCTATCTGCCTACCATGCCTGGAATATGTGTGCTATTGGCACGGCCCCCAGCCACGCCACAAGCTGCGTGTCAATTAAAATGGGGATCTGGAGAGCAGCAAGCCCAGGCAAGCAGAGATGGGCAGCGAGTTTATTTATTAAGCGATTGAAATGGGTAGATGGTCATCACACAAGGTCAAGAGGAACAACCTGGCAAAGTCTTCTGTTGGCAACGAAAAGAAGTTCAAGTCCAACAAGCCTAGTCTTAGCATTTCTCACTCCCAAATACATACCCAGAAACCAGCATTGCCCTGAGATCTTGGGCTTTTACCCAAAAATCACCATTTCCACCAGGGCCATATCATCCACCCTTGCTGCAGACCACTTTTACAAAGCCCAGAACATAGAGCAAATATCTCCATCAGCTCCACTGTACTTCAAGCCTTCTCTTCTTCTGCCAGGAGGACTTTCCTCTGGGAACAGGGGCAATCGTGGCAGCAGAAGGGAAGCCAACACCTTCAAGAGCTGATGTTCCCAGTGGTTTAAGATGTGCCACAGCTTCTCTGCTGCTGGGCACCACAGTGAAATGGATGCTCTGGGGAGAGACAGGGAACAGGCTCTTGTCCTTGCTCCCAATACCTTCAGAAGGTGCACGGAGTGTTGCTTGAATAACTTCGTATCCACATCAGCCACACCAACTCAGGCACGGGTCAGACCACAGCAGCCACCACCGGCCACAGGAAGGGACAAACAGGGTGGGAACAGGGTCCTCTGTCCATCCCCAGCTGCTCCCACCCCTTCATGCTACAGCGACATGAAATTTATAACTGTGATTCGGAGAGAGAGAAGGCGCCCATCAGGCAAGAGTTACCCTGCATCAAAGGTTCCCTTCAATGGGAAGAAGAGAGGGAATCTGGGAAGGAAAGATTTCAGGACACCAGCAAGCCACAAAGGGCATCTCATTCAAAAAGTGCTCAGCATTTCCATCGCACAAAGCAAAAATAAGAGACACCCCTTTAAGATACAGTGAAAGGAAGAGCGTGTTGGGGAGGAAAGGGAGGGGCTGTGGAAAGGGATGAGAGCAGCTGGAGAGGAATTCCAGTGGGACAGATAGACAGGCAGTCACAAAGTCTGTTAATTATTTAAAAAATAAACTAACACAGAAAAGGACGTCCTGGGGAGGAGGGGGAGGCAGAACCTCAGGGTACCCATCAATTATGCACAAACCAGCTCGGGGACACTGTGAAAAAGGGTCCTGTGGGCACCGTCACGGAAATGTCACCAGAAGCCGGCCCCAACCCGCCACCCGTGACACAGCACGGTATCTTCGTGACCCTTTGTTACCCCTGGCTTCTTGTGTTTTGTAACTTGAGTTGGTATCCGCAAGAGGAAACAAAGGAACACAAAGGCTTGGCAATGGTTTGTGTTTCTAATTGCATTGCGGCCGCTTTTTCACCTGGCACTCCCCTGGCACGTCAGGAACGGGACAGCCTGGAGCCTCCCTCCTACTTTTTGAACCAGTGACCACAACAAACAATTGGGTGTTAAGCAGAAGCCAACTGCATCCAGGTTGCTGCTGCCGGATCAAGGTGAGCAAAGCTACAGGGCAGGAGACACAGGAAATAAATCTGTCCTTACCGACCACTTTTCCTGACTGGAGCTTGGACTGATGTGGAGCATCTCCTCCAGAGCTGCGGATTCCAAGTTTTTAACAGGATCAGGTCACACACACCGCTCCTGGGGACTACACAACATGATTTTTCTTGGCTGAGCAGCCACCTACACTGCTGGCTTTCAGATCTTTTTTTTTTTTTTTCCAAGAGCTCCATTAACAGAAAACCACCAAAACATGACAAAGTGGCAAAAGTATTTCTTCCCAGTTTTAATATTTTTCTTATAACTTGAGCCTTGAAACGATATCCCAATATCTTTAGTAAAGCTCTGGCCCAGGAAGTCTGAAGCTTAAGAGGGGAAGAACCATGTCAGGTTCAGAATGGTAATCCTGCATCCTGTGTTACACTTCTATTGTTTCTTGCTATGGTGAGAAAATATAAAATATTCCCTAGAAACCAAAAGCATTGACTTGCCTCGTGCACACCATCAAATAGACGTTGAACAATGAGAGGTTTGGCTTAGAAATGAGTGTTGCTAGAATCCCAGTTTTCATCCCTGCCCTGGTTTTAAACCACAACAAGCTTCTAAGTACGAAGACCCAAAGCCTTACAAAATCTTAACCCACCCAGGTCATCCTAATTCCTTCTATTCCTCCAGTCTTGGTTTATCCATGGACAAAATGGCTTTTCTTTGCATTGAATTGCTCCTTAAATCCTACAGGAACACGCAGCTCGCAAGCAAGAGGGGTGATGTGTGTTTGATAGAAACCACCCATATAAACGAAACCGCAATTTTCACGATAAATCGGCAAATGGGCAAGCACGCAGAAACTGTATCTGCCATAATGATTTATTTAAAATAAACAAATCCAGCTGTGGTAAAATAACGAGTTCTCTGCAAACACACACACAAATTCTGGCTATTTCATTATCGACATATTAAATCTAGTCCCTCAACTCCAGCTCTTGATGATAATTAAATACACATAGACGTACTGCAGTGGATTTGCTCCTGGTAATTTGCATAGCAGAAAATAATTACTCTGGCAATTAGACACAGTGCAACGTGCTGCTCCTTTATGTGCACCACAAATTTCGTCTGATGTTTTGGCATCACCCTTTAAGAAATTAATGAAGGCCCCCTTCCTATTAATAGCATGCTACAGTGGGCTCATGGTGGCTTTGCCTCATGTGTTTGGAATAACTTTTGTCCTTGTTGCTAGGGCTGGTGTGCTGCGAACCTTTTGCTGCCTTTAAATAGCCAGCTCCTTTGCTGGCAGTGATGTTTTCCATTTGTTAGCTATTATATTGGTCATTTGTCCAACTGGGCTGCTCCTGCCCAGTGATCAACCACAACAGAGCCAGGGCATCCCTCAGTTCAAGGGAAATAATCCGTTCGCTCCCCTCCTGTCCAGGCTACTTGTCCTGTCTTACGTGGGGATGATGCATTTCTGACCGAGGAGAAAAGGTGCAGTACTGAATCTGTTTAGGTGAGACTCCTCATCCCAGGCTAAGCTTTAAAGTCCCCAGGATGAGAAAAGTACTCCCCAGCCATCAGCAGGAGCAAAGGGAAGGATTAGGTAGAAGAGGAGCATCAGGGAAAACAAAGCCACAGAACAGATTTGCAGGGCTGAGTTTTGTACAGCCAGAAAGCCCAGCCTTTTCTTCTCTAAAGGCATTTCCCTTTGAACGTTGGTCATAAAAGCCTGTGAGAAAGCCTTCTCTCCCTCTTGAGGCTGCTGCCTGAGCTACAGCTGGCCCTGCCAGCAGCCTTCCCTGCCTTTCAACCCTGAGCCTGTGCTGAAAGGGAGGGGATGCCTCAGGTTACTTCCAGCACCTCCGGATCTCCAGAGGGTATCACAGCTTCAGCGTTTAAAGATGGGAGGCATACAGGATAAATTTTGATTATCCAAGTCAAGAATTTTGATAAATGTTTGAGAACCTGTTTGCTGCCAGTGCACATCTAATAACAAAGGGAGAACAGGGAAACATCAAAGACAAAACAGACAACAAGAAATGTGTGTGAGAGGTGAGACCATCACCATGGGGCACTTCTCTCCTCACCCAGACAGCTCCTGGTCCTGCTTCCTTACGACCTCAGAGCATTTTTCACCAGTGCTGCCACCGCTCTTGCCCTGCTGCCCTGTGCTGCCCTAGCTCAGCTCTTGCCCAAAGACATTTCTCTCTCTCCTGAGCAACCCTCTGCTTTCTGTTGTCCTTCACACTTTGATTTTGAGTGAGGTTTAGTCTACTTGCACAGTAGACTGAGAGAAAAGATGGCCTACAAGTGAGGGTGACAGCCTGGGCAGGGGAGAGTCACATTCAATTCTCTCTGCCACTGACTTCTTGCCTAACCCTGGGCATCCTATTTCACACCTCTTCCTGTCCCCTTCTGCCTTCTTCAAAGTACTGCCCAGATATACCTATTAAAGGCTCAAAACACTTCGAACTCAATGTCAGCCACTTCAAAAAAATCCTGTCAGTTTTGGGCAGATGTTTATCCTTAGGTGAAACTGCAGTTCTGCCATCAGCTACAGCCGCACTCTGTTCTTCAGCAGATTCAGGCAGGTTTCACCCTCCCTTCCCTCCCAAGGGTCAGGGCCAACACTGCAGTCTGACCCAGCTCCCAGGGCACACACTGTGAGATGAACATGCAGAGGTGCTGCAGTTCTCCTACAATGAGCCCCAAACCCACCTGGAGGCCAGGCAGAGCCTGAAGGGTGGGATAGGGCCACTCAACACTTTCTAGCTCTGAGACCCACAGGCTGCTGCTGGGGCATGAAAAGGAAGAGGAAAAATGCAACAAAAGACAAGAATAAAAGGACTTCCATTCCAAAGCACAATTAGGAAGAATGCACCCCTTTTTCTCAGGGTTAGGCTTTTTTTATTTTTCTCTCTTTGGCCTGGCTCACGGCTGCCTGCAGATCCCTTTCCTGGTTGCCTAGCAGGGCTAGCATTCATGGCAAGCTGAGGTACACCATGGATGCTCCCTGGAAGCAGGCTGCTATTTCCTAGCCAGATGTCTTTTATTTCAGTCAGTGTCATTGCTTGAAGAGCAACAATAGCACTTTATTTCCGTGGCTCTCATCTTCGGATAGTCTAGCGACAACCTTGCCTTACCTTCAGCTCTGCTGTACCCTCCGTGAATAGCTCGTACAAAATAATTCAAAACAAATCAAGAAGGCTAAACCTGTAAATCCTCCCATTCTGCAAGGCCAAAGGGTTACTTTACAAAGCACAAGCACTCAGGCTACACAGTTCTGCTGAAGTGCCCTGTAACAGTCAAGAACAGCTGAAGCAATTAGCAATGCCCCATCTCCTCCAAAAGGCACAAACTCCAGGGAAGGAATCAATAGGAAAACTTTACAATACAGAGCCCTTAGCTCAAGACACGTTTTAGGGATAAAGCCTCTAAAAGGCAGGGGATAAGATGCTAGACAAGGACTTAGGAAAAGACTCAACTCTGTCCTTGAATATCTGGCCGTGCCATGGATTCGTGGGTTCCCCCATGTAAAATGTAAGATACTGATATTTGTTTCCTTAATCAAATCATTTGGAGGCCCCTGAAAGAAGAGGCTGAACAAGAACTGAAACTCTGAGCTATTTATACCTTCCTATTATTTAGCAGAATAGTTTTAACTCTGAGGTGTGCCAGAGCAGACACAGGGATAAAAAGCTTCTGCAAACTTCTAACCACAGGCACCACGTTCGCAGGATATCTGACAGGAGATGATCCATCTCCTCCTGCTTGGTGTTTGAATGGGATTCGTGACATGTCCGCTTGTCCAGGCAGGAGATTCAATTTGCCGATTCCTACAGTCCCGTGTCTCTAAAAACTGCACTTTTTACAAGCTGGAAAGGGACAATGTTCCCCTACACCTGCAGGCTACATGATGGATGGAGAGGCAGTTCAACCTTTCACAGTGAATTCTTGTTAGCAGAATTGGAGTGCAGGTTTCCAAAATACTGCCTGAAAGGTGAAGTCTACCCTGAGCTTTCAGATTTAGAAATTTCACCTTCACGAGCCTGTATTTCACCTGAGATGTTCGCGACTTGTCTGTGCCTTTCGTCGTCATACAAGCACCTAACGCCTCCACCACATAAAGCACTAAGAGCAGGACGTAGAGAAATATTATGATTATAAAACTGATTTATTGTTTACTCTCACAGGGCCTAGTTGTTACTTCCACTGAATTCAATGGGACTTTTGCCATCGACTTCAATAGGGTGGAGCAGAGCCAGGGACTTTTGTCTGTTAATTCCTTGTGGATCATTTACAGCTTTCCAAGCACCACTGCAAAAATAAACTTCAGATTTTTAAAAAACCACACGCACACACAACAAAAAACCAACTGGAGTTAAAATGTGTATAAAGACCCAAAGAGAACCACTGGCATAATATCCCTACAGTATTTCAGAATAACTCATGATTTACTCATTAAATCAGCAAACGACAGCTCCATTTCTCAGGATCAGCAGCGTGTGCATTTCTCACGCCGGCAATCAAATTATTCACAAGCCATGTACATAATTTGCTCTTGAATATATATAAAGTTTAGATATGAAGAGCTGGGCTCAGAGCACAGAGACATAGCCAAAAGTGAGCTGGATAAGTGACAGTGCTCTGGAGGTGCCAAGCAAAGACATCCATGCAGGGGAGGGAATATCTTTTCTGGGTTCCTTTCTGGTGTGGTTCAATCGACCAACTCTAGGTCCTGGTAAGGGAGAGAGACCAGGCTGCAGGAAACAACCAGCCGCATTAAACAGTAAACAGGGAGCCAAAAAAAGGGAGAAAAGGTGAAAACTCACCCCCTATTTCTTCCACCTTTAAGGTGCCTCTCCAATCTCAAGCAGCACAGTGACAAAGCTCAACATTAGGATTGAGTTCGTGCATTTTTGCACACCGTTGTCACACGTTTTCAGACAGAAGTCATCTGAAACCAAATATTTTCCCTGCAGAAGCATGGGAAATGTCACTCTTTTCCAAATTTCCACCAAAGAGTCAAAAACTACAGCCCTGGACTAAAACGGGGCAATGCTCCTGGATGAACCTCCACCATCTTTCTGAACTAATTCTCATGTCAACTGCTTGGGAAAAGTAGGACTAAGACAAAGGGGAGCTGAAAGCCTGGGGCTTGAATGGAAACTATAAAAGGAACAAAAGTAGCAGCAACAAAACTCCAAGGACTCCTTTGGCACCCAAGGAGGAAGCTTAAAATACAGCCAGCGTCTCTCAGCCTTTTTTCCCTATCTTAGTCTAAAAAAAAAAAAAAAAAGAGAAAGAAAAGAGACAGCTCTTCGAAACAATCTCTTTCTGTGTAAGCTGTTGCCAGAGTCTGAGAGAATAAGCCAGGGTTTCTGTGCCAGCCCATTCACATGGCCAGGTGAAAAGAAACTCGTTCCTTTACAGCCTGTGCTGCCCCACACAACATCTGCTGAGAAAGTGGGATGGGAAACACCAAAAAGGGGAGAAGAGAACAGCCGAGGCCTTCAGGTTAGAAGGGCAGCCTGTTCCCACCAGGGAGCCCCTCTTTCACTCGCAGACAACTGCTGCATTTGACATTTCAATGGGAACTGAGGCAGAGCAGGAGGGAGGGCGACGGAGGAGGGGGCGGTGGGAGAGCACATAAAGGGACCGGAGCGAGAAAGCCGAGGAGACAAAAATTCTGCATCTCTTTCATTTCTGCTTTCAGGGTTACTTTTCTGCCCATAATATGACAGCCAGGAGAAAGAGGAGAGTTTCTTTTAAAATCACACAGATAGGACCGACCCTCTCTGTCTGCTGAAAACTCCTTCAAGATGAATCAATTTTATGGGGCCTACGGAGCAAAATTCTTTCTTTTTTTTTTTTGGTCATCCCTTTTTTTGTTTGTGTTTTCAATGAGAAGGAAAAAGGATTTACATAAAATAAACAAAAAGAATGAATAGCAGCAAACCCTGCCATGGGCACCAACAGTGGATGCTTTTGGAAGAGTTACATGAATATTGTTTCAGTGTTCAGCATTGTCTGAGGGTTCAACACAGACACATTCATCCTGGGAAGTAATTCTGGGGTCCTGATCACTCCATACAAACCCCTCAATGAGAGCTGCATGCTTTTTTAAATCTGCTTTATAGAAACTTTCATCCAAGCACATCAGAGTAATTTTGTAAAGGCTTCAAAGCAGCCCTGTGCCATGAAAGGGTATTATCTCCATTTTACAGAACAGGAAACTGAGGCCCAGAGGGAATCATGCAGGCAGCATCCAGAAATGAATCACTGGCAAAGCCTGGAATAAAACTGGTTCCCTGGAGCACCACGCTCATCTGCAGTGAATGCAGAAAGGGCCTTGGCTAAGGAAGAGTCTCTCTCTGCTGGGTTTTATGTCAAGCCCAAATATGCAAACCAAAAATAATACAAACAAGGCTCAAACCAAAACAGTGCTTTCACATCTACAATCAGTGGATGCGGATTCATAGAGAACACCAGTCCCTGTGCTGGGAAGCATGGAGGAACCTTTCAGGATTTGGTGAGGGGATAAGTGAACGGCCAAGGCGGGAAGATGGCAAAGGAGAGCCCAGGAACAGCTTCTCTGAGGGGAAACTCAGGGAGGTTAGGGCTATCCTCAGAAAGGTGAGGTGAAATTGGGGTTCCACTTCCACAAATCAAAATGGGAAATATTACATCCACAGTTCATAGATCACAGAGTGGTTTGGGGTGGAAGTGACCTTAAAGATCATCTTGTTCCAACCTCTCTGCCATGGGCAGGGACACTTTCCACTAGACCAGGTTGCTCCAAGCCTCATCCAACCTGATTGCTTTTCTCAGCAAGCCTTTCCACGAATTCCACTTATGGTCAGTGAGGGAGGCAAAACCCAGAGCTTGCAGGATTAACAGCACGCTCAACACTCGACACACGCTGTGCAGCAGCCAGGGGTGCGTGTTGTTTGCTTGGGATGAGGGTCACACGCAGCAGAGGATCTCCAAAAAGCCACAAAGCCCTCAATGTCTGGGCTATAACTCAGAAGTGAGGATTAAGAGGTTAAAATGCTTTGTGTTCAGCTGGAATCAGTCTAGAGAGAGTTCAGCATCACTTACCCTTTTGTGTGTCAAAAATAGCCAATCTTTGATCCTTCTTGACTGCTGTGACTCAGTATTACTTCCTTTCTGTCTCTGCTCCCCTCTGCACACATACCAGTGGATCCCTGTTAAAGGGCCAGTTTGCACTGGGACAGATTTAAGGGTGATGAAACAAAGCCACAGGTGCTTCTCAGTCACCCTGGTCAGTGTGGGATGTGTCACACCTCACAAGGAGCAAGTGCAACCCGAGTCTCCTTCCTACCAACCCAGCCTCGTGGCTCTACCCATGGCTCTCCAGGCTGTCCAACCTCTGCAGCGACCATTTTTACTGTTATACATCACAAGCATCTGAAAATCCATCAGGTCCATCAGAAGGCATGGAGAGAACTCGTCAAATTATTTTAGAGCAGTTTGAGGGTTTTGTCTCAAGTCAGAAGACTCCCTACAAACCCCTCTGAGCTGCATGTCTCTATTTTCCATCTACAAAACAGAAAAAAAAATTCCCACACAAGCTACCCACATTGAAACCCTGTGGGGAAGACAAAGCTGCAACGTACCAGTAAGAGGTTAAATCTCTCCCTGGTGCCTCACAGCCAGCTGTCAGGGAGAAGACAGCAGGAGATAGGAAAAAATGAAAGTCCTTCTCTAACTATAAATAAAGTTGCCCATTATTATTATTGCAGTTATAAAGTAAGTTAGGAAAGTTTCCTATATCACAGTATATCCCCTCCCCAGCCTTCAATCCCCAGAGCAGAGCCACCAAGGCTCTCCCAGGTGATGAGGACAAGTCCAGAGGACAAATCCATCCACCTGGTGCCACATGGGGCTGAAGCCACGTCCCTGTGCCCGGCGCTGAGAGGTGTCACTGTTCTGGCTGCCACGTTTTGTAACACATACTCAGACACCAGATATCCACGGGGTAACAGTGAGTAATGTGCTGGCTGCTATCTGCCTTGCTGAAAGGGTGATAAGAGTCAGCCAGAGATAGTCCTGCTTCCCAAATTAGATAGCTAAATGATCAGGCCCTTAGAAAAAGAACACCACAAGCCCTTCCCCACCATTACCTTTCTACTCACAGATAAGTACTGAGCATTGCTAAGGCAATGTTAACTGCAGCCTCAGCCCCCAGCCTTTAAAAAGTCATAACTCAGACAAGATCATGAAATTGGTTTAGATTTAATGTGACTTTTTCCATTAAAAAGCTCATTTGAATGAGCTTCGGGTTTTCTCCTTGCTGCTGGACTAGAAATGGGTTTTAAAACTGAAAACGTGATCAAGAGACAAGTTGCTGTTCCTGCAGCTGTTGGGCTTCAGAGAAATATTTCCATTTGCAGGAAAGGTACAACTTATTCCCAGCCAAGAGATGTGGCGACAACGTGTCTCTGTCAAAAGCATTCCTCAGGCTAAGTGAGGCGTCTTCTCTGCCCTCGGCTCAAGCCAAGTTCTGAAACTCTAGTTCATATATATATTCCCCCCAAAATAACTGCCTCAGAGCCACAGAAGTGTGTCAGCTCAAAGCACTGCTTGATGATAAATTTGCTTTGCTGCAGCAGTTGATCCACGCATCCACACCAACAGCTTGTGGGTCCCTTCCAACTCGGGATATTCTATCATTCTATGAACTGGTTCTGGACAATAATTTCTGGCAGAGGCAGGGCAGGTGCCTATGTGGGTGCTGAGGAGAAGCAATGACACCAGGACCCACCACTGCTCTTTGATTCAGGGCACCAGAACCAAGTTCCTGAGATGTTTGGCCACTACTTTGAAATCCCTCCCAGCGCCTGCAGTAGGGGTTCGTCCTAGAAGCAATCAAGGAGATCTCAGATGGTTCAGACTGTTTGAAGTCTTGTTTATGTCCAAGGTCCTGTCCCCAGTGCCCTCTTCCACAGCAAGGAACACAGACATGCCTCAAGCAAGCACTGAAATAGGGTGAAGGGTGTGTTTGGGGATGGGAAAAAAAAAAAGAAAAATATCACCCCCACATGTCAAAATGAAAAATCATTAAGAATTTGACAATAAAAGGACTCTGGATCTGGAGTTTTGGTGACACTCCTCAGCTTTATCTGCCTTGGATATAAAACACTGTAGGTCCACACCTCCCAAAAACAATGAGATGAAAGATCTGGGGTTCGTCGCTCACTGAAGACCCCATTGATCACCAAGCTGAGATCAGGCTTCAGCCAAACCTTCCTGTGAGCACAGGAACATGCGTTCCCTGCACCAGGTCTGGTATCAGCAAGCTCCTGGAGCAAGGACCATTTTTGTACAGCTCTTAACACCAGCTTAGCACCGTTTAATTTTCCATCCCAAAAGGAAAGCTCTGGTTTGCCAGGTTCATTCTGGGCACCATTGGGAGGCCTGTGAGCTGCAGGCACTGAATCTGGAGCCTTCTCTACTTATGGCTCCTTAGTGACACCTTGAGAAATCGAGGGTGGGGGGAGGGAATCAGAGAAAAAAATTTAAATAAAAATGTAATGAAGTCACCTGTAAGATGTACATGGGTACCTTGCCTGCCTGCTGCTACAATTAGCAATATTTTCAACTGAATTTAAAGCAGATGAAAGCCCTGAAGGGTAAAGCCTGCTAACTTTGCCTCCCACCTACCCACCGGTTCCAGAAATAAATCTTGTGCGTTTGGAAAGAGCTCCTTCCCCACCTCTAACCACAGGCTTGACAGTCCCCGCCAAGCCTCCCTATTTCATTCGTTTCTGGATCCTTCCCACACGCACACACGAGTATTCACAAAAGATCACAGAGCTGCCCACTTACAAACCTGACAGGTAAAATTATTCCCTCCTTCTCCAGCCCTCCTAATTGCCTCCCTTGGGTTCTGGTGGAGTGCAAACGTCACTGGCTAAACATTAAGTTCATGCAGTGTCACCGTGACGCCTTTCATTAGAGCAATCTCTGTCTCACAGCTCAGCCTCTCCGTTACCTCTCATTTCACTGCTAGGACCCACATGCAGCCTGCAGCTCTCCAGCCCAACTTTAAATCATTATGCCAATTGCCCCCAGCCATTTAAAGATAATTTTCTCAGGGAACCATTTGAAAGTGGATGGTTATTTTCTTTTTTTTTTAAAAAACTGTATTTTTTCTCAAGCACATTTTGTTTTCTCTAAAAGCACGTTTTTCAGATGTGCTTTCTCTTGACAGCTTTCTCACAAATTATTGGTAATTCAAGACCTAATTCATTCAATATCATTAGAATGAAGTCATGATATAAGGGTTATTAAAAGGTTTACAGTATTTACCATCTTAAATCTTCACTGCTGGAGGTGTGTGACCGCTGCACAGTCTCTGCATTTCTTTTCATTTTATTTTTTGGAACAAAAGTGAATTTATCCTTCACAGAAGCTTTGTCCTCACAAGCTGCTGCTGTTGTTTATGTCTCCTGAAATCCAAATGAAGATCCATGCCACCTGCAAGGAACAGCAAGGATTTTAATTGGATTGTAGGAACTATCAAGAGATAAACAGGCAACAAAAATAATTAGTATCAGCAGTTCCTTTTTTGCAAATTGGGACCTGCAACACTTGCTCCTGAGTTCAGGATGCAAACCAGCTCTCCCCAAAAAAGACCTTTTGAACCTCATCCCTAGAAGTGATGGGATCTTAAAAATTGAAGAATCAGCAGAGAGACAGAAGAAACTGCATGAGAATTGGACTTAACCAGAGAAAACGGAAAAAATAAATCTGATTTCTGCTGCCTGTGGACTACTCAGAAAACAGCAATAACAAATTAAGATTTATTATGTTAATGTATAGAAAATTTCTTTAGCCTGATATTTTGCAACAGAGTAAATTAACAAACAGAATTAATTGACTGATTCATAACAAACTATCCTCAAATTGCTTGGATTAATGATAGTGGTGAGCAGCAATGGTAATTGTTTTCCTCTTTTTAAAGGTGCAGATAATAAAAACAAAGTATGCAAGCCCAGATGCTTCAACCTGGGCTCCTGAGGATATATTTGGGCATCCAACATCCTTATTCTAATTTTCAAAATGTTCTTAACAGCTCAGCAGCTTTGAAAACCAGACCATAGTGTTCGTAGCCATCCAGGAATATTTGAAGTTCATTATTTAAAAGGACAAAAAACACAGAAAATGAACAGCTAAAATATCAAAGCACCCGTTGACTTCCCAATTGATTTCTTCCAACAGTTGAATCTGTTGGTTGCAGATTGAACAAGGAGTCAAGAAATCCCATTTCTATTTCCAACTCCGTCAGTAATGATGTTTGGAGGAGAGTTTCCTCTAGGAGAGATCATCTTCAAATCCTTCCATATCAGATATCAATTTGTCAGTGTTGGTTTATGACAGTGAAGCCTTTGCATTAATAATCATGGAATCATTCAGGCTGGAAAAGACCTCTAGGATCATCAAGTCCAACCTTTAGCCCAGCACTGCCACGTTCACCACCCACCCACATTCCCAAGCACCACATCTACACGGTTTTTGCTCACTTCCAGGGATGGTGATTCCCCCACTTGACCATAAGGAGAACCAGAACCCCCTGTAGCTCAGAGCACGGACTGGGTGCTGGGACAGGAATTTTCCAGCACCCACCACCCCAGGGCTTGGCCATGGGGGATTCACACAGCCCACCTGTGCTCCTGCTGCCACAGACCAGACTGCAGCATCCTCTTTCAGGCTCTGAACCAGCACCTTGGTGACTGCAACAGACCATTTAGGATACAAGCAAGTCTAATAAGACCAGCTGCTACTGCTGTAATAGGTAGCTATGAATTTATATTCCTCCTCTGCATAAAATGCATGACTCTTATCCAAGAATATGGAAGCACTTTTGCTCTCCCAGACAAATACCTAAAGCTAGTCAAAGGTGCAGGAATGCATACATTTTATCCCAGCTGTGGGCTGTATCTGCAGATTAAACACCATTTGTTCTGGGCCTGACAGAAAAGTGAGCTGGAGAAAAAATGTGTCAAAGACAAGAAAAAACCCAAACCAGTCAGGCAATGGCTAGTAACTAAAAGCAGATTCTCACCGCAGGTGTCTTATTTCCCCTCAGGGCCAACTCTTGCTGTTTGTGCCCCCCTCTCCCCAGATGCTACAGCTCCAGAGGCAGCAGGATGGGTTAATGCACAGACTGGAGCAAGCCATGCTCCCCTTCCTTTCCCCTTCCTCTCTCTTGCTAGCAGAGGCAGACCAGCCACAAAGCCACTCTCCTCCAACACACCTTAGTTCTTTGCCCATCCCAGCTGTATAACGGTGCTTAAAATACCCCCAGGAGATGCTTTTCACTGGGCAATGATGGACACATGCAGGACACTGCAATTAGCAGCTGACCCCCCACCAAGGATAATGAATGAAGGAGAAAAAGGAGAGGCAGAGGACAGAAGAGAATTTTCAGCCTCAAGTGTTCAGGCACTTCAGGGTAAAAAAAACAAACCCATCCTTGTCCTATGTTTCTGAAAGGTTGGAGAAGGTACAATTTGTGCAGAGACAAAGGGAGAGACACAGCTGGATCCAACGTGTCTGTACTCATCCCTTTCTTGTAAGCACCAGGGGAGCAGAAACCTTTCTGCAAGCTGGTCCCCACCCCCCAGCACAGGTTTTCCTTCCCTTCTTGCTGCAGTCACACCTTGGCCACCCTATTACGTGATGCCCAGCCCCACCGAACTGGGATGAGCTGCTGACATACCTCCACAGAGGCTCTGGAGCACGTCCTTTCCATTTCTAAAGGGAGACACAGAGCCATGAAGCGATTTGGAAAAGCAGAGGCACCCAAAAAAACATCTAACTGCTTTTGGTTAGTAATGTGGAAACAGGAGCCTGGCCAGCTCTTACAAAACACACTTTTGACACTGATCTCCCAAACAGGAACAGGCTTGTTCTGGCTGTCTGTACGTGCACACACACCCACACGCACAGATGCGAGAGGGGAACTCGGCTCCTCTGGGCTGCAGCCCCCAGCGCTAACCCAGCCTCCATCCCCGTAACCCACCACTGCAGCCGGCACTGATCCCACTCCCGATAACTCCTGGGACACCAAACCGCTGGTCCTGCCACCAGCCCGGGAGGGGACCTGTCCCCATGGCTCGCAAAGGCTGGTAGGACCTGGGTAAGTAGGGAGGAAGAGATGAGATTTACATCCACCGAGAGAAGCAGCTGAATGCATTGCCCTTTTCAAGAGCTGTGAGTGCTCCAAGTGCAAATCCTTCAGAGTTTGTGACAATAATTCCCCCCCCTCCTATTAATAAAATATAATAGCAACTCTGAGAATAACAGCCTATTATCTGAAGGCTTGAAATGACAGAGCCATCAAAAGGAAGGTGAAATATAGGGCTGGGGAATCAGCTTGGGCGGGGGGTTGCAACTTCCCTGCACGGCACGTGAGCAGAGCACGACAGATTTAGGGGTTTCTCAGAAAAACAGCACAAAACATCAGTGTCTTATTAGTTAAAATCTATCAAATGCACATTTTGAAATTGTCCTCAGTGCACATATGTCAATTGTTTGCTCAGCTCAGAGAAATGCCCGTGACCTGCCATCCGAGCTTGCGGAATAAACAGGCTGGATGTACCCAGCTCCTGCCCCTCCTACACTACAGCTGTCACGAGGTTTGCAGGATCTGCCACCTGGAAGCCATGGGACAGGTGGCACCAAGGACAGCAAGGATCATGGAGCACATTTTGGTCTCTGCCACTGTTAGAGAAGGTGGAAAATGCTATTTTTTAAAGATTTTTGCCTCATAGAAAATGCATAGAAAACTAAATTTAGCTTAAAAGGTTAACTTCACTTAAAGGCTTAAACTCAACCAAAACTTAAAAATCTTAAAGTTTTGAGACCAAAAATTATGTCTGACCTTTTTTTTGGTCATTGAGGGGGTGGAGGTTTGGAACCAAATTATGGCTAGTCTACATTTTATTTTCCATTTTTTGCTACTTTTGCAAGAATTTGAAATTTAAGAAATGTTGTCCAAAAAGTTAATCCTTTTACCCTTTTCCTTTTTCTCCTAAGGATGTCGTCATTATTTCTTCTCCCCTTATCTTTTGGCTGTCTCTCCTTTTCTCTCATCCTTATCCAAAGGTTGAATTCTCCAGAAGAGTCTCGCTCAGTTATACAACCAGTGACAAAAAAACCCAATGGATCCCTCTTTGCATCCGGTCTCTAATGCAAAAACTGCTCATGGCTTAATGATGTTCCTCCATGCTTCATTAGCTTTTATCAGTGTGGAAATCAGGTTTCACTCCGAGCTCGCAGGCCTGTCACTGCAGATGGGTACGGGAGAGCAGGATTCGTTCCTGGTTTTCTCGGTGTCGTCGGGCTTGTTGCCATTGATTTTGGAGGTGTCGGAAATGTCACCCACGGAGATTTTCAGCGATAGGAGGCTGCTGATTTTCTGATCCAGCCCCAATTAGCAGCTGCCTGATAATTGTTGACATTGGAGAGCTACGAAGCAAATTGGGGGCCTTGATCCAACGAACCATAAAAATAAATAATAACCATAAAACGACGTCTGCTCTATAAAGCCTCCCACAGCCACTGCCAGTAACGCCGCCTGTGATTTGAGACACTACCTGGAGGGGAGGGCTCTGCACTTGGATACGGAACAGAACCTTTTTAGCCATCTCTATGGGAGGGTGAAGGGTTGAGCGGGCAGTGAACCACCTCTATTATCCCAAGTGTAACCCACATCAGGGCTGGGATGTTTTGGGTAGATCCGTCATTGTATCTCTGCCCATGGGGTCTTTCATAAAGGCAGGTTTTAAGCCCTTTCACAAAGTTCCAGGAATCCTCTCCTCAAGCCTGAAATGACCTATTAAATGTGGTGGCAAATCCAGGGAATATCGTTAAATTTCCTTTGAGAGCATCTCTGAAACAAAACATGACCCCACACAAAGAGACTTTTGCTTTGATTCACCTTTCCCATCACCTTATCTTCACTATTGCTTCTGCATGCATAAACTATTAAAAAAAGAGCAGATCTGCCAAAATAATTTTCACATCAGAACTTCCTGAGTTATAACTGCCTTTTCCCAGAAAAGCAGACTGTGACAACTCACTCAAGTCAATCTCTGCTTGTAAAACTGATCTTGATCTTTGCCAACCCCTGGCTGTGACCGGTTCTTAATCAGCCACCAGGCAGGGAACAACTCCATACTCATTTCAAATCTTCAGTACTGAAAAACGTGGAAACTCTCTTTCCATCTCCGAGGCCAATCCTGTGCAAGTTGGTAGGGACCAGAAAGGCTTTCAGTGGTTTATTTAGAGTCCAGTCCTCCACACCTCTGTATGACAAACTCCCATTACTTTGAACTGCAGAGGAAAAGCCTGAAAGTTTTCTTAGTGCTGCTCTAGCTTGTACAAAAGGGAAATTTTAATGATTTCACTGCCTCTACCGAGCTTAACACACCAGAACTTGCAAGGAGCTGTGAGATCCTAGGCAGAAGCTGACAGAGTATGAAGTTGTCATCCACAAACAGCCTATTGATGTTTTCTCCAGAGCAGCCGAATTAATACAATACCAAGTCCTTGCCCATGTTCTACGTAATTAATTCAACACTGAGATGACATTTCATTTAATCAAGACATATCATATCTTCTCTTTCAGCTGAAAGAAACACTGAAGTTATAATGAAAACCGGTCAATATATCAACTACCAGCAATTTTTCTCTCTATTTCTGCTGGTCCCTGAAAGCCAAAAAAGAGCTGATGTTTTCCCTTCTTGATCTTCTTACTCCTTATTTGATATTCCTATTGATACAGCATTCAAACAGGCAGGGAGCTTCTCAGAAAAGAGGAGTTTTTCACTTTCGTTATATTTCTTCACAGCAGAATTGGCTACATCTTTTTTTTTTTCCCCAACTAAAAGTGTGCTTTCATGTAAATAAAAAAATAGAATTGTCACAGGAGAGCTGACCATCTGGCCCTGCATCCTGACTCTGATGGGGATCAGCCCCAGCTGTTTCAGGGAAGGTTTGTCCCCAATCCTTTTCTGTAAGGAGTCCATTTGCATCCCAAAACAGGAGGGCTTGCCTGTCCTTCCAGGTTTAAAAGGGAATTTGCAGCTTTCCAATTTTTTTTTTTACATTTTACAAAAAAAAATATCCCAAATATTTTACAATGTGCTTCCAGAAGGGGACTGCAGTGAACAAGGGTCAGCCAGCTTTTGTGGCTAGCAAAAGAGCTGACTCTTGCACCTCCCCAAGGTAATTCCAGCCTTCTGTGACAAGTTTAACAGAGGCTTCATGCTATAGCAGATACATCAATACTTGCCCTATCTTAGCCAAGATTTGATAAGTTCATCTGCCTTCATGTCACACGCACAGTATCCCAGCCCCTTTCCCAGGGGGTTGCTGGAACTGCCATTCTGGTCCCCGATGAGGGAAGGCACTGGAACACTGTAAGCTTGCAGCTTTGTCCGCTCCGTGTAAATCAAAGCACAGCTGCAAATTTTGGGAACAGAAAAAAGTGAAGAGTTGGAAAAAAAAAAAAAAAAAAAAAACCTAAAAACCTCCCACCACACACATCTAAAATATAAATACTCCTGGCCTCCTCCCACTAGTAAATGTCACTTGACACTCTCACATCAAACCCGTCATCAGTTTGAGCGTTTAAAGGAAAACCACTGCTGGGGTTGGCCTCACAAATCTGTCCCCAGCACCAATTTACAAGTAACCCCTCTATATTAATTATTCCTAAGTATGCCACAATGACACATTAAATTTGCATGCTAAAGCCTAGTTAAAGCCTGAACAAGCCAAGACCTCTGAGAAAGCGCCGCACAGAAGAGAAATGTATTGTTTTAAATAACTACCTACTGCTGAGCAGGGGCACAGAACATATTTGGAAGCAGTAAAGCTACTGGAGAGAAGCAAGGATGTTTTGAAAACAATACATTTGGGTCCTGCTAACAGTGAAACAAATGAACAAACATATATTGAGGTTAGTATGAGGTGGTTGGTTTTGTTTAAACCAAATAAATCCGAGCATATATTTGCCTAGTCTGGTGATCCCTGGAGGTGGGAGTTCTCTCTGCCTTGGTCTCAGCAAACATGTGGAAAATGCAGGTAGCAGAAACCATTCCAGGCCCCCAGAGGCTGAGCAGTTGCAGGGACTATCCAAAGCTCAGTGAAGCTCTAAATCAAGTGAGCAAGCGCTGGCCCTGTTGTGCTTTGCACAGACCTTCTCACAGTGCTCCAGGATGATTTCACCTCATAACAGACACCATCAATGCTAAGAAAATCACTTGCATAACTCTGTGTATTTGCACAGCGCCACGCACAGCAAGAGGTCACTTGTTCATTGCCATTATCCCAAATTTTCCATCAATGGAAGCTTGTGTTTTCATTTGTGATTCATTCTGCAGCATTTGTTAAATGCAGTGCCACGCCAGGTGTACTTCTAACACTCACCTTATTGCTTCAACGTGTTTCAGATGGGGTGGGAAAGGTGTCTGGCTGCATTCGCCCCTCCCATCTCACATGGGATGCTGCTATTAATTATAGCTTCTGTGTCATATTAATCACATGATATTATTATTATTTATAAAGCAGTCCTCCACATACCAGTTATAAAAGGATCCAATCTTATCGTGCCCTGATGAATCAGAGTTCAGTATATTTTAGGTTCCCCATAATCAGCTGGCAAAGACTTGCTTCCAAGCAAGATGCTGTTTATTTTTAGATTAGTAATGAACAAACACCAGAAGTCCATAGAAGAAATAAAAGAAGAGCCACTTCTCTGGGAAACAGAATGATCCTAGAGCTGCTGCTGGAAGGAGCAGTGTGGACACAACACCTACTGCTCATTACATCACACCATCCAGCCAAAAAATGGAACCACATACGAATTTGGCCTCACTTGCCATCCCCCTCTGGGCATGTTATCACCAAGGTGCTTCTCCAAGGCACAAAACCACAGGTTCATAGGTAGGAGCTACACAAGAAAAAGGCTGGCAGCGAATGCCAAGGATCCATGGCCTGTATTTAATGAAATGATCTCCTAGAGGGATTGCAGGAGGTGATGGGCTGATCCACCATGAGGTAGAGCTTTACACAAGCCACAACAACTTGAGAAGAAGGTAAGGGAGGAAAGAGCCTGCTCTGATGCATCACAAGTTGCGTGGCTTGCTGGTCCCCATCCCACTTTTTTAGCCTCAAAAAATAGTGAAAAGCTGAAGTGTGACAATGAGAGGACACTCAGGAGCTGCACACTGGGCTCCCAAAGCAGCAGTCACTGAGAACAGGTGTGGCTGCAGTTCAACAGCCTCACCTCTCCAGGGACTGAAGAGGGCACAAAGCCTTTGACCTGCAGGTCACTGGCTCCAAACCCAGACAGATTTTGTGAATGATCAAGAGTGATTCCCATCTGATTGTGTCTTTAAGTGAAATCAATAGGAAAGTCTCACTCCAACTCCTAGCTGACAACAGCCACCCCTCAGTGCTCAACAAGATTTCCAGCAGCAGCCCTGCACCTTGGAGAAGAACAAATCCTGAAGTCCCAGTGAGACACAGTGGGGTCACCATACCCAGCTCTCTACCAGCAGCCACAGCCACAAAATACTTGCCTGGAACCAGCTCTAGTATCTACAGAAGTCTGAAATCTGTCATTATAATCGTAATTGAAATAAATCCAGGGAAAGATCCCATCTAGTCAAGTTGGAGCAGGACTGGGAAGGGGATCTTTGCACAGTCCCAGCCCACAGCACATAAGCCTTTATCCTGCAACATCATCAGGCTGGATCCTCCAGCATCTGCCTAAATAGAATTACTGAAGCTGTAAAATACCTTTAAGATCATTAAGTCCAACCTTTAACAAGGGAGGCAAGGTGATGGCTGTGTCCCAGGAACCCAGCTCCTCCAAGAACATCACAAAGTTAGGGATTCTTGCAGTAATCACGTCCACCTACTGCTCAAAGTCACTCTGGAAGCTCTTGCTGCTCTCAGCAGCCCATGACGCACCCCTCGGAGAACGGCACACGCAATGAGGAGCATCTGTCAGCGAAACCACTGGCAAGCGACTCTCACAGCTCTGAGCACACACACTCTGGTCCAGAGCTTTGGCAACTCTGGAGTGTTTGGGAAATATATTACCCCAGCAGCCTCCCCCCAGCTTGTTTATCCAGCAAGAATGTTTAATAAGGAGCCTGTTAAAAAGGCCACAGTTGTAGAGCGCTCCTTGTCTGTCGGGCAGTCAGGGTGGATTATGGCGTTGATCATTAATTATTGGGGAGGAGTGAGGGAAGAAGGGCTGGCTTCAATTAAAAGCAAAGCCAGAGCTCATTAGGCACATAATAAACATGGAATAAAGACAAAGGCACTCGGCTCCTCCCTGTAACCATACCTGGCACCAAGGGATCAGGGCTCTCCTGCCAATTCACAGTGCTGCTGTCCTTGAATAGTATTTCAGATTCAATTGCTTGAGAAATGTATCCACCCCTTTTTACCATCCTTAACGGTGCCTTCAAGACCTCCTCAATTCCAGAGGTTTAGCATGGGATTAGCAGAGTTCTGGGTTTGAAACAGACAGGCATGGTCTCTGGAGTCTCAGCCAAGAGGTCTCATCCCCTTTCCCCCACCCATTCCAGCACCCTCTCATCCAAACAAACTTGCCACCACTCCCTTGTTTCCAGCCCGCACAGGTGCAGTGCAGGAAATTCCCTGCTAACAAAAATAAATTAAACTTTTTCCCCCAAAAGCCTTCCAGAAGGAAGCGCTGCAGAGCACAGCAAACTTTTGGCACACCCAGGTCTTTCAGTGGCCACTCCAGCAAGGACATTTGGCCGAGCAGTGAGTTCAAGCTCACCTCTGGCCAACCCTTACACAGATGGAAACCTCTGACTCAACCCCAGGTTCCCTGGCTGCTCTCCCCACCCAGCCAAGGAACCCGGCCACTCTGTCATCCCCCTGGAGCCCTCCAGTACTCATTTCAAGCTTCATTTTCCCTTTTCCAAACTACGCTGGGATCCCACTGGCGAATTCCAACAACAACAACAAAAAAATTCTTCAGCAAAAGTCCCAATATCTCGGTGTGTGAAGCCAAATCTCCCTCAGTAAGAGTGCACACCCCAGAAGACCCTCAGCCTCGGGAGATCTCATGGGAGATCTTTGCTGCCAGACCCCGGGAGAAGCTGCAGCGTTCCTCAGGTCAGTGCAGAGTGCCTTTCCATCATAGCACCTTTTCCCAGGGCTGCAGGGAAAGGAAAAAAAAAATTTAAAAATCAACAAGAGCAAAATCACAGACGGGTCTTTTGTCTCTGAGCTGCCTGTCACTGTGCAGCCAGAGGTGAGCAGAGTTTAAAGGGAAGGAATTGTATGACTGCCTTGCCAAAGCTCAGATGCTTTTGCCAAGGTAAGACATAAGAAAAAGATCCATTTCCCTCCCTACTTTTACTCACAGAAGGAAAACCAGGTTGCTTTTAATTAATTTTGCTCATGAATGAGCTGCACTCCCCAGGTAAAGCTCACAGAAACTTAACGTAAGGTTAACAAAAGCAAACCTGTGAGTAGCTCAGGTAAGACAGAGCTGACACCACCGTTTCTTATGGGTTCTCACTTGCAAAATAACCACAGCTCACTGCACACCATCAGCTCGGAGGGATCGCTCTCCTGCTAGACACCACTGCCTTGTGCCTTGCCCATACACAAGTGTCAGCAGACACAAATCTGAACCAAAATTTAATGAATCTGGCTAATTCATTATCTGAAAGACTCATGTGTTTCAGTTTTGTTTCATCCTGATGGGTTTTTTTTCCTTCCAAGCCGAGCGCACCAGATGGCCAATACCACTCTCATTGCTAGCTACTAATCAGCCACTTCCATATGATATTTGCCATGAAGAATTAATACAATTAGGTCAGGATGTAAAGACATCATATTATTCATGGCAACAAGCCCAGATTTACTTTTTATTCCTCCTGCAACTGCCTGCAGCCCGGGTGAGGTCAGAATCCAGGTCCATTTGCACTGCAGGGAGCTGAGCTGCTCCAGGTCTCATTGCACAGCACTTGTGCAGCTGCAGCTCTGGTTTCCCTTCCCTAAGAAATACAGTCAAATTCAGTTTCAAAAGGAAACCTTGCTACTATATCTCCAAGAAGACGCCTAACCAAAGGATGATTCCCTTGTGACATTTCTCACCTGTATTTTTCAATATTTATTTTCCCTTCAATCACTACAATGGAAGCAAGAAGTAGTGCTGGAGAATTCCTAAAAAGTGACGGACAGACTTCTGCTGGCCAAACCCTCAGAGCAGGAAGATCACAGAGAGAAGAGGAGGGAGAACTATGCCATGCCCTTACAGCCCCTCATGGTGCTCCTCCCACACTGCTCACCCAGAAGGGAAGAAGTGGATCAGCTATTTGTCACAGCTTCGTTATTTCTCTTTTTAAATAATTGTTGTTTTTTCCTTCCTTTTGTTTTCCATATCTAAGTAACTGAAATATAAATGATTTTTCCTCCAGCAGAGGTTAGCTCAGTGGCAGGACCCAGCTTGGTCTGGGAAGGATAGTCCCTCTCTGTTCCCCTCTCAGGGCACATTCCCAGTTCTCACCCACAATGCATTTGATTTTCAGGCTCCTCTTCCTCGTGGTTTTAAGCTGTGAGCAAAAGTGGGATTGCCCAGTGACACACGGGAGATCAAACCTTGACTCTTCACTCTGATAAAAACGCCCGAGGCACGACTTTGGCCAAGCTGATGGCTTTTTCCCTGTTCCATAGATTCCCTGCCCTTAACAAAAACTCGCGCCCTCAAGCAGGCAGCTGAGAGGCCAGGATTCCTGGTGAGACCCACACAGGGCTGCCATGCCTCTCCCAGAGCTCATTCCCAAGCAGGGATTTGCTGTCTCACCCTGCAGCCAGCATCCACCAGCCTGCCCCCGAGGCAAGCCCTCTCCAGCAAACCACGCGATGGCTCTGCTCCGCTCCCTCCAGCTACTTGCAATTCCAGACATCTGTGTTTACTCCAGGACCCATAACAGTTGTTTTCCCTGGAAGGGCTCCATCACTGCCTTTCTCCTGCTGCCTACCATGTGGCCATTTCTTTATATATATATATATTTTTTTTTTTTTTCTTCCCCCAAAGAAGGTCTGGATGCTGCTATTTTCAGCACCCTCCCCATGTGCTGGAGGCACTTTGGGACACATGGCAAAGGCTGCAGAAATATTTCCTGTTGGTCACAGGAGAGGCTTCCCTAGCAAGAGAACATTGCAGTGCTTCAAAGGCCCCATTCCCCATGCACAGCCCAGCACACGAGGCAGATGCAGCACTCAAAGTTTGCTTTTCACACTACTCAATCCAAAAGCCCCATGGAGACCCAGAAAGCAGAACAAGGTCGTCATATCCTCTGCAACACGATTTCTAAGGCAAAATGCTCTCCTTGTTACCACATTCATGTTGTTGCACAAGGGGAATACGACCTTCCTGCCTGATCCCTCAGGGAGCACACTGGCCAAAATTCACTGGACACGGACCCAAACCCCAAACCTGCTTCTGAACAGGCAGTTCGGTCACAGCCTCCATAGCTGGCCCCATCTCCTGCTGCCAAGCAGTGCAGGGAAGGCATAATCCCTCCCAGGACTGTCAGCCTTCACTCCTGCTCCAAACACACTCTCATTTTTCTCCTGTATGACAGCAGGATGACCGAGTTGTCATCTCATCACCTCCCTGTAGCAAGACACTAAGGGGCACTAATTCACTGACCAGGACCAACCTCCTGAACTAACGTCCTTCACATTCATGTAAATCATTCCTCATGAGCTCCCATTTCACTCTGTGACCCCAGGGGGAAAAAAATAAAGTGTTTGTTATTATTAATATCATTGTTATACAGCAGGGGAGAGGAGAAGAGTGAGGTGGCAGTGGGGGCTGAGTGGAACATCCCAGCTGGGTGGATGGGAGGTGGCAGGAAGGATTAGGGGTCTGCAGGGAGCCTGTAGAGCAGCTCACAGAGAGGGACAGGGCTGGATCCTTTCCAACGTGGAAGCAGAAGCTTTTTCCCTTCCTACAAGACGAGATTCCTTCTGGCCTGCACTGAGATTTCCCTCCCGCCCTGGGTGAACTGGGAGGTGCTTGGCTGGGACTGGAGCCCGCTCAGGCTCACGGGGCCAAGCCCCAGAGCAGCACGTGTGCGCACCACTCACCCTCCCTTGTCCCAGGAGCGGGGAGGGGGTCAGCCCGGGAGAGGGGCTTTGAAGGCTGACAGCCTCAGGTGTGAGCCTGCGACTGAGACATTCCTGCAAAGCAGGAGCAAGAGATTTGTTACCTGGAGAGGGCTGATGCTTGACGAGTGATGTCTTCATCCAGCTGTCCAAAAGCTGCCTGCAGGCAGCTTCTGCTTCGTCAGGGCCAAGAGCCTGAATGCAAGACTTAGTAAGGTCCTTAAGACATCTGTGAAAGAGGGAGAGGACTGAAGGAAAAAAAAAATTAGCTGGGGAAAGGGTGCCTCTCGCGTTTCCGTGTCAGCTGGCGAGGAGCTGCGGAAGGCTTGCAGAGCTCCCGCCTGCCTGCGCGCTCCTCAGCGTGGGACCTGCAGAAACGTGTTCCCCCTCCTCAGGAACTCTGTCACTAATCTGGCAGCCAGCCCTCGAAAGGGGGATGGCCAAGCAGCCACAGCTCTGGAAAACAGAGACAGCAGGACCTACGCAGCCATCAGCATTTTTCTGACTTCCAGAACTTTTTTTTTTCCTCCAGTGGTGAGGCATTCCTGGACAGAGAATGCCAGGTTAACAGCAAGCCTGTTTTTCTGAGGAGCCCATCCAAGACTAGTCACAAGTATCCCATGTACTGCTAGATGAGAATCAGAGGGAGGATTTTGGAAGAGAATATTTGGGTGCATTGCGGCAAGGAGCAAGAGCCTGAAGGAAAGCCCGTCATGCAGGAGAGATGGACTCCTGGGTGTCATCCCACCCACGCTGCTGGAAGGTCCTGCAAGCGCAGGGAAATGAGCACATTACTCTGTGCCCTGCTCCCCTTATCTGTAAATCCAGGCTGGTTCATTACCACCACATTTTTAGAGTCAACACATGAGGTTTAATTTATTAGTGCCCATAAAATCCTTTGCATTCCAGGGTGGGAGTTCTCTGCTGCACAAACCTCGCTGCTGCCAGAGCACGCCTGTCACTTCTTGGTGCTCACCAGACCACAGCAAGGCACTTCACGGGTAGCACCAAATCAGGATATTTTAGCAGGGTGTAGTTCACTCTTCCTTCCTCTCACGTGGCTTTTAGGCTTCATAAAACACACCTCAGAGAAGCCCATCTCCCCGCCATGCAACCACAGCAACAAGACTTGGCACTGTGCAGATCCAGCTCTCACTGGGGATGCAGCCCAAGCTGTGGCACCTCTGCTGCCACACAAGACCAATCACCAGCGCTGAGGGGTTACTTCTCATCCCAGTGGCTGCTGGAGGTTGCTGGGAACAGGATGGCAGCTACTGATAATTCACATTGGCCATCAGATGGGAACGGTTTTCTGTTTTGCTCCTTAGCCAGCCTAGATCCCAGTCAGGGCATCACAGCCAAGTCAGGGCCAGACCAGGAGCCCTGGGACATCAAAAGGAGCCAAGGAGACAGGCCAGAGACAAGGTGAGAGACACGAGACAGGCACTCCCTGCCTGCTCCGTTCAGGTGGAGCTGTTCAGGAACACTTTCAGGTTTGGCTAATCCCCTTTCAGAAACACATTTCAAGCACTGTTTCTGAAGGTCCTCGAGGCAAGACAGCTTCAGCTCTAAACCTTTGGCTACAGAGTGAAACTTAACCACGCTCAATTTACCTCCCCACCCGAGGGCACGTCAGTCTTACACTGGCTTCTGGAGTTTCAGGTTTATGGCTCAGCAACACAAAGGACAGGAATATGGATGATCTTGCATCTTGTCTGAAAGACGCAAGGTCAGAGGGGCTTTCCTAGTCCACATCAGGAAGAGGATTATAGATGGTGTTATGGGAAAGGGCAATTCCATGTGTTTGCAGCACCAGAGATGCTGGGAATTTGTTTTCCAGTACATCCCACCAGTCATTGTCACCACATGGGGAGATGCAAGGGACCAGAGCAGGGTAAAGATGCATGAGGATCACATGAGGATGAAAGGAATCAGATGCAGCCTTGTGCTCTAAAACTGGACACCAGTCACAGGTCTTCTACTCCTGAACACTCCCATTTCTTCCCCAGCAAACACATTTCCACCTGATGCAGTGCCCTGAAAGCCACGTCTGGAGGTTCAAGCAACCCAGAGGACCCCAGGATCTGCACAACTCACCCCCAGCCAGGCTCACCACAGGCCACAGCAGAGGGGTTAAAAGGCTCCACATATGGCTCTCATTGCTCTTCCTTTTATCCTGGTCGTGCCCAGCAGGCAGAGAGCTGGAGGAGGTGGGGAGAAGGAAGATGGTTGGGAGAGGGTTAAACCCGAGGGAGGCAGGGAACAGCCTGGCCATGGGTTTTTAGCACAAGCAGCAAGAAAGCTGCTCACCCACCCGCCTCAGGGGACTATTGGGGGCTACGGTGACTTTCATCTCCAGGTCAGTAGTTCAAATCTGGTCCAAGTCAGGGACAACAAAGGTATTATGTGAAATTAATTGCTGGTCTCAAGTCCAATTCCTAGTACATGTGTGTCCACTTCAGTAAAACGTGCACCAGCTAAAGGCCACTTGAGCACAAGGGCAGAGAAGTGAGGGCTGGGGAAGCTCCTGCCTCATTCCCAGATGGAAACCCCCCCCTTTGGCAAAGGTCAGGGTGATCAAACAGTGCTTGTCCTGCTCTCTCCATTTCCAGAGCTATTGTTCTCACACCACCTCTGTGCTTTAGCAGAGAAATAACTTGGAGATTTCTCGAACTCACATACATCAAGTCAATAATTCAGTCATGAGCTAACATGATGCTGGAATCCTTCTTTCCCAAGGAAAAACGTCTGAGATAACAGGATGGAGTTAGACAGGGAGATCTGTAGGGCAGGGACAGACTTTTTGCTGCAATTTTTCACAGCCATCAGCACAACAGTCCCTCACCCACGAGCACAGGGGTAAGAACCCATCACTGCTCTGAAACACGGCCAGGCAGCACCGCTCTGGCTCCCAGTGAGAATCAGTGCTCTCCAAAAAAAAAAAAAGCAAATGAAAGCTTCTGACAGAAAGCCACTCACTAAGATGTTTGAAACAGAAAGCAAAATATCAAAATACTTTTTAAAAAAATCGCATTCATGGAAAAATGACTCAGCTGTTTTAACAGAGCAGGGAACTGTGAGATGCAAATGAAAACAAATTATCCACATTGGCAAAGCGACAGTTCACAGCAATTGTGCTCCAGATGGTACCTCCATAGCACCACTTGGGACTAGGGGAAAACACACCAAAACCTGCCTTAGCTGTTCCTGGGGCGTCTTTAGGGCTGCCACAAACAGCTGTACATACAAAAGGACATTTTTGTTTTCTTCCTGGACATTGTGCTCCAAGGCAAGGGCTGAGCGATGACTCCAAGCACTCTCAGTGTTTATTTCCCACCTTTAAACTGGCCAACACACACCTCTGCCCATCTCCCACACCGGGGCAGGGCTGCTCTCCGTCCCTGGGACAGACTCACCCCCGGCTAATGCTCACCCATGACACACACCAGCTCCCTCGTGCTATCCAGAAGCATTGCCTTGTTTAATTCCGCTGTCAAAAATGACAGCAGACGGTCTCAGCTGGGAAATGTTGCCTGTCCCTGGAGTTACAGCCGTACCTCTCCTGACTGCTCGCCTCTCCCAATTAGGAGCAAATCTGCCTCCTGTCAGGCAGCAGTTCATTCTGCCCCTACAGCCCACCCCATACTGGCTCCCATTTAAAAATAAAAGATTGCCTTTTCTGAGCTGCTTATTGCTGCCTGCACTGACAATAATTCTGTGGAAATTGGTCGTTGCCACCGCTGATGGCCATTAGCATGCTGACCTGCTTTGACTTCGCCATCAGCTTTGAATATCAAATCAGTGATTAACGACTTCCAGTAATGACCCTGCCAGGAGCATCCCTGTGTTTCTCCAAGAAGGTACCCTCTGAACTAGATCATTACAGGAGCTTGTCATTCGTCAGCAATTTAAAAGCTGATAAGTCAGCAGCGCGCACTTGGGGACGAGGCTGTGCCGCTTTCCTTGATGTCTGTTGTGCTTTTCCTTTTCCACCAGCAGAGACAGATAAAATGATAAAATTCATATGGTTATGGCCAGCATTGTTTACTTAACAGCACCTGAGAGAATAAAATGAGGAGAACCACTCCTCACTTGCCCCCTTCTGAACCTCTGAAAGCCTCTAATACTGATCATCTAAGGCTGTGATTCAGAAAACCACATTAAGTCCAAAATTTGTTGCGCAGTTATAGCTCAAAGACACGATTTTAGAAAAAGATGGTGGTGTGCACTATTTCAACAAAAACGCATTTTTCCAGCTCCAAAAAAATATTGGCAGATTAATTCTGACCGTTTGGGTGCCTATGTTGTGGTAAAGAGCAACCAACTCCCTCTGTGCCTGCTTCCTCAGCATGCAAGTGCAAAACCAGCCCAAGTCCTGCACGTGGCAAAGAGGATGCAGATCAGGAGCATCACTGAGCAGTGCAATGCACAAAGCCAGTGCTCATGAGTACAGAACACAGCCCCAGAGACAGGCTGCTGGGCAAACCACACCTTTGGTCTGCTCAGGTACCTTGGCTGATCATAAAAAAATGAAGCTTTAACAAAGCCTAGGCCAGAAAACCCTATCCAAGGGTTTAAAAGCATCCAGTCATCCCTTTGATACTTTTACAGGGCTTTCTAAAGAGCTCCCTGGAGCTGCATCAAGCCCAAGCACTGCAAAGAGCAGGTGAGCCATGCTTGGAAGCTGCCTTCACATCTGCAAGTGCTTTATGGTCCTAGAGAGGAAGAAAGAGGAAGAGGAGATCCTCTAATGAGGTTATTACCAGTGTCTGGCACTGCAGCAAGGCTGTGCAATGCCTGCTGCACTCCTTCCTCCGACGGGAAAGGAAAACCCTTTGTGGGAAGGATTTAAAGGGCTCTGAGACACCAGAGGTACCACCGCTCAGTAGAGAGTCAGGGCCATGGAGCAGTTTGGCAGGCAAAGGAAAAGTTTCAGGTATTCCCAGCAAATCAGGAGCAAAATGAACAGCAAAGACTCTTTGCCACCAGATGTGCTTGTGTGTTTACAGCCTAGATTTACCTGGCAGACTAACTGAAGCTTGCTGGACTGCATTTGGTGCAGAGCCACTCCATGCCTCAGTTTCCTTCTTATTTACAAAGGGTTAACTCTGGCTCCAAGACAACCAGAAGTTCCTATTTCCTCCTATTTCCATCTATTCCAACGGTAATAACCAGGTCCCAGGAGGAAGGAAACCATCAGGCAAAAGCCATCACTCACATCAGCATTGCCAGCAGGCCCAGAGACACAGAACAAAAAGCTGCTCTCCCTGACCCCTTTTCCCCACACAGCACTGACAGAGTCTGACACAGCAGCAAGCACAGAGCTACCCCAAGCTCAGAGAGACACCCTCATCCTAGCACAGGGATGAGCCATATCCCACTGCAGGCCCCCGGAGACCCCACCTTCCATCACACCAGCCCCTGCAACCCCTGCAGACAGCTCTGCATCTCGCAGCTGCGACCCAGCCAGGGGGGAACCAGAGCCACAGCACCATCTCCTCACAGCCCGAGCTTCCACACACTGCCCTCCCAGCCTCTCTCACTTGTTGGGAAAGCACCACAGGAGAAGAAGAAAGACGCAGCTCTGGTTTTTCCTTACAAGTAGTTGAACAAGCAGACACTCATCAGGAAGCCCTGCCAAGGCTCCCTTCTCTTACCTGCTGTTGGGAAACTTTCTTCTGGGTATTTTTGCTCGTTTCATTGCAACCTCAACCCACAACACATCTCTCTTGGTTGTGTTTTTCAATTCTTCCACTTGCCTCATAACACGTTTCCAAACCATGACAAAAAACCCAAACAAATAACAACAACAAAAAAAAAGAAATCGATAACCAAAACCTTCCCCCTTTCTGACAACAGCTATTTCCTTTTCCAGCCTCCCTTTAGTAAGTTCGGTGAGGAACCAGCTTCCTCCAAGGCTCCCATCAGAGCTTCTTATCAATTAGGGTAATTGGCACCCAGCTGAGCCTATCTCCCAGTTGGGACCCATTAACACTCAATCAAGACAACCCCAGGCCCTGCCCTCCTCCCCGTTACAGCTCTCCTCTCTATCGGTGCACAGGTCTGTGCACAAAACCCTCTCGAGGCCGTGTGGTTGTCCATCCATCCCGCTTGGAAAGGCAGGGATAATGACAGTGAGCGTAATGAGCAGGCGGTGCTCTCGGGGAGCTTTGCTCATAGCTGTTCTCTAGCGCTGGGGCCACGCAATTAGCCTTGTCCCCGCATCACTGAGGGGACAGCACCAGCTTTTTGAGGGAAAGGCGGAGATCTGGGAATTGTGGGGTGCCCCACGCAGAGCTGCCTCGCTCTTGGTGGCAGCAGGCAGGGCATTAGTCCCTAGGGCCCTCTGCTAAGCACTAGGTCCGGTGTCTCGTGCTTGTGAGAACAGCACCTCAAATTTCCATGGCCCTGGGTACACCTAAGTCACCTTTTCAAGGGCTTTTTTCCTTTTATCTAATCACGGGGGTCAGAAAGCAAATAACAGCAACCCGACATGCAGGAAACAAAAGAGCTCCATAATCTTCTTTAACCTTGTGCTTTCTTTAAAGTCTGGATTTACTTTGCTTGGCTGTTTGGAGCTGATGTCCTGGGACACTTTCAAGTGGCTGTACACGGCAGAGGGCTGGCCCAGTTGTTTTCTGTGTCCTCTCCTCCACCGCTTCCATGGAGTCCCCCAAGGCCGCAGCCCCTCTCAAACCTCGTAGCCATGAAAACCAGAGAAACCAGCTTTCCTCTCCCCTCTCCCCGCCATGAACCCTCTCCCCACTTGAAGCTGTCAGCATTGAGCTGAACCCCTCCAGCTACTCCCTAAACACACTTTAAACCCCCTGTCAAACCCACGGGCTCACGTGGTTTGATCTGCATCCACCTGTCTCTTCCAGAGCCATGTCTCGCTCGGTTGTGCAGCTCTGAGCAAACCCGAGCTGCCGGGCAGCAGCAGCACACGTTCCTTCCTTGCTCTCCTCTGTGATTTATTTCTGTGCCACACATCTCCAAACAGCACACCAAGGTTTGGTCTACTTTTAATATAGACGTGAAAATACCCATGTAGGCCTTTCCATGTGTGTATAAAAGCAGGGGGACAGGGAAAGGGAAATTTGTCACATGATCTCGCAACTCAGAGCCAGCCAGAAAGCATTTCTTCTGCCATGTTTCTGAAAATAACCGGCGCACATTCGACTTCAAAGTAATAAACAGTACAGACATTTTCCAGCCATATTTTTATCACTGTAGGAGGACGCAGCGGGAGACTGGGTTAGTGAACTAGTTTTTCTCTCTGCTGCTCGTGTTCTGGATGAATTGAAACAGTACTTCTAGAAAAAATTATCTGTTCCCAGGCGAAAATCGCTTTTCTTTGCCCCTTCCCTTCTCTGCCTTCCAGGAGGTTCAAGGAATTCACATCAGCATCAAGCAATAGTCCCATCTCCCTGCTGCTATCCAGCCCACAGGAGAGGAGGAGCTGGCATTGCCCTGAGAGATGGGCTCTCTGGCTCTGCCTGGTGCGTGGATACCATCTGTCTTGAGTGTCTGAAGTAATTTACTTCCCATTTTTGAGGTGTTTGAGCTAATGATACTAATTTATGTCCAGCATATTAGACTCCTAGGGATTCTTGTTGGGACTGACCTTCTGATCACTCTCCTACTTAAGCCTGATTGTATTCTGCTCGTGTTTCGAGACCGGCCATGTTGTGCCTGAAGCCCTTAATGACTGTACTGCAGCTGTTGTGAGCAATCTGCTAATTGACTGCCCTGCAGCCCCAGATGCCAGAGCCCACCGACAGCATCACCCCTCGACTGGTCAGTCACACACAGCCCGCCCGTGCCCACCATGCCTGGCATTCCTGGGGATGCCGTGAAGGTGATGTGGGTGTGCTCGGGGTGTCCCAGACCTCCCAAGCACGAACAGCAGCGAATCCTTACATCAGTGAGCTCATTCACAGGGAACAGACTCTCTCCTGTAAGAGCTCTCTCAGGAATTCTGCACCAAACTGTGGGTCAGGGAGTGCTAACTCAGCCGAGGAGAAATACCCTGCACAACAGAGCTGGGACCTCATCTGGGCTGTGTGGGCTCCATTATTTCCATCCCGTGCAGACAATAACAAGAAAAGATGGCTACAGATAAGGCCACACTGGCGTGGAAGTAAGAATCTCCTGAGATCTATGGCCATCCTCAGCACTCACTCTTTCAGCAATCTCAGGAAAGATATTTAACCATGCCCTCTCTGGTTTCCCTCCTGCAGCACAGCTTATCTGTCACACAAAACACCGTAGCAGTTCAGGTTGTCTCTCAGGTGACCGTGAGCAGTGCACCCCACTTTGCTCCCTCCTGAGCTGCCCTACATCAGCGTGGGAGCCTGACTCTCCCCACGTGGCACATCTGTGACTCAAACACTACTTATGGCAAAGCAGCAGCCTTTTCTAAGAGTTGTGTCCTAAAATTGAGCCAAACAGTCATCCGACCCATCCATCGAAAAGCAGGTTCTACATAAGGTTTCCTTTCACATGTGTATGGACCAGGGAGGAATAAGTCCACACTTTTGGATGGAAGGTAAAAAATTATTTATATTCTTCTCATTAGATAATTTTTTGTATTTTTAAAAAAAATTAATAGCTTCACCTATTGCTGAACTGCAGCGATTTTTAGGAAAAACTTGGCCGAAGAGGCAGGCAAAAATACCTCGCCCAGTTCCTGCCAAGGAAAGGAACAGGTGAAGGGGCCATCCGCCACCACATCAAAGCAGAGCTCCCCGCTTTGTAGTGCCATGAATGAGACCCGTTTTGTCCTCCTAACAAGTGGGTCCCGTGTGCCAGAGGGACACATTGATTCTCCAGCCCACTTTTAACGCTGCGGCAAAACCCATCAACTTGATGTCATCGACGGCCTTTGAGACGCTGACTAAGGATCTCTGGAGGGCGGAGGGAACAATACAACCTGGAAAGCCCTCCTTCCTTTCAGCCTGCCCTGCACTTCCCCTCTCGCCTTGTTCTCCTTCTCCTCTTTATTAAGCCGCTTTTGTGGGGCTTTCACCCATTCTCTCCAATAGTGAAAAAGTCCAAGCGAGCGAATCTCCTCCTCCTCTTTTTTTTCTTTTTTTCCTCCCCCTTTTCTCTTATCCTTTTTCTAAGTAGTGCTTGCAAGGGATGGCGGTGGGGTCCCTGCCACGCCGCTTTGTTGGCTGTGCCGGCATTGTGCTTCCCGAGGCGGTGCAGGTGCAGCGGGGTTTTGTCCGGGTGTTAAACACGGGATAATTAGCCGGAGGGAGGGGAACGGGCACTGCGGCGGTAGCATTCATTACACAGAGACATTCAGGTTCCACAGGAGCCGGGATCTGTCCGCTCAGCGCAATCCCGGCTTCTCTCTACCCCTGCTGCAAGACAGGAGAGATTTTGGGAGGCGGGATCACGCCCGGCGTGGGTTCACTCACCTCCTCTCCTCTTGTGTTTGCCACAATCGGGGAAGACATCCCTGATGGGAAGAATAAATTGCCATCAGCTCTCCACAGCACTTCCACACCCCGGGAAGAGTGAAATGACATATTGGTTCAGGAAGCCAGAGAAAGACACAAAGACCTGTAAAAGAAACACAAATGATCTGCACATAAAACACCACAGACAGCCCTGGCATCGTGGGTTAATGAGTGAGGGTCTGCCCTGACTTCAGCAGTTTTTCTTTGCAAGCTCTCATGGAAATAAATGTATAATGCACACCATATGCAGTTTACGTGGTGTTCGGTCTGGATATTTATTTTGAAAGACAAGAGTCTTCACTTGGTTTCATTTGTCACTAAAAAGGAGCGAGAAGAGGCATAAAATAAGCAAAAAGTGGGAAAACTTTGACCCAAACCCAGAATATCTGTGGCAGCAATTCCACAAAGCAACAGATATAAGTTTCATCCCAGGTATTGCTGTGCACTCGCTCCGAGGTGTTTGGCAGCAGCTCCCTTCAGAGCAGCACTTAAACACTCATGGAATAAATCACAGCGATGGCCCGAGCCCACGAGGTGGGCACAAACCCCCGGGAGCTGGTGGAAACAAACAGGGAAGTTGCTGGGAGTTGAGGACTACGCATTCCCTCGGGTCCTCCGACCTCGCGTTTCCAGAGTGTGAGCCGCTCCTAATTCACATCTCCCACTTGTAAGCCCAGCCAGGTCAGAGCAAATCCCGTGTTGATTTAGCAGCGTTTTACATTTACTTTGGACTCACTTTGTGCTGGTGTGAATAACTGCATAAGTATCAGGCAATCAGGGGAGCAAAGATGTGCAAGTAAAGCAAAATAAACCATACAAAAATCTGGAAAGGAACAGTTCCAAAAAGTCACTCAAATATTTTTGATCTGCAGAAATTAGGCATCCGCATTAGGTGTGGGTCCAGGTGAAAGTTGCAGATAATTCTCCTGCAGTCCAGTTCAAAATTAAGAATCTCCTCTTTTTTCCCCCATCAAGCAAAGGATAGTTCAGCAGAGGCTGCGTTTGTGGGAGTTTTCCACAAAGGGTTTCAGGCAACATAAAATGTTCCTGGCACCATTTTCAGCTGTGTGTCCCAGAGACACTTAACTCTGTACTTAATTCAGGTTTAATAGGCTGCGATTATATTAAATAAATACCAGCTGAACTGATTATTTAATACGCAGTTATAGCTGTTTAACAGCCATGCAATTGACTGTTACATCTCAATAAACGTATGTTTTTCATCGATCACCCAGTATTTTATTTCACATCCCATAATTTTCCTATATAACTCTTGGACTTTGAAAGCGTCGCCGGGGGTTGCCCCGGCCCGCCGTGCTGATCCCGCTCGCAGCAGGAAGGTGCCCAAGAGCTGCTGCCTTTCCAGGGACTCATCGAAGGTTAGGTCACTCCTTTCCACCTCCTCCCTGCGTTTTCAGGTGATGTAAAACTCCTCTTTGCATCCCTCCCAGCCTTGTCCAGCTGCTCCACGCCGGTAACACAGCTGCATCCTTCCACCCCGCTGCTGGCCTCCCCGCAGGAAGTCAGAGATCATTCTGCTCTCAACAGGCTGTAAAGAGTTTAAACCTTCAAGAGCCTCTAGAAACGTATAATCCGGATTTTATCCTTTAAAATTCATAGTTCCTCACCCATTGATGCTTCCCAACTGATATTTGTGCTCTTCCCCTCGCTATCGCTTTGCCTGCAGCTCTTCCGAAGGCGTTTACTCAGCTAAGTGGCACCTTCATCCCGGCGCTGTCAGGTGTTTGGAATGATCATAAGATACATAAATAAGAAATTGTTTCTAAAAGCTGCATCTCTTTGCAGCCCAGCGAGGGGAGTAACAAGCTGCTATAAAAGCGCATTTGCTGAGGTCTGACAAACTGCACCACAGAATGCACACGGGCCGTGTGCAGGGCTGGTTACCCCAACTAATCCCTGCACTTCTCCAAAGGCAGCGTCAAAATAAAAATGATCCATGTGCGTATTTAATTACCTGCTGGTGTTGCTGTAAACAAAATGGGGTTTTTAAGGGATACATTTTATAAAGGCTTTTCGCCGAGCATCCGCAGAAACTGCAGGCAAAGCCATTTCCATGTATTACAGCAGCGGAATTTCCATGTTCCAACAGAAATTTCAGGGGGACACAGCAAATAGCAGGTTATTTGTCTGATTTGTGTATGTCAGTGTAAGGTCAGCGAGCCTGAAAATACAAATGTGCTTTGAAAAGTGTCAGGGAAAAGAAGAAAAAGAGGTTTTGCACTATTTAGCGCTGCCTACTCTTTCAGAATAAAAAAGACAAACCCCTCCACATTCCTGGCTGTCACAAGCTGCACTTTCCCATTCAGACCCCAGCCCACCAAAGCCAGTAGTTATAAATGCTCAAGAGCCAATAAACACTCCTCAGGATTTAGCACTGGAGGAGCACATGATGAGGAATAGACAATTCTTCGTTACACCCATACGTAGCCCCCTCCTTAAAATGCCCTGACACGATTTCTCAGGCAATAAATCAGCTTTCTTTTGCTGATGTGCTAAAGCCCATCTACATACCATAAAAGCTTCTTTTCCCTCTCCATATTCAATATCCCTATGATGGCTTTAATCAAAAGCAAGAGCACGTGCACGAGAGGAGAAAATGCAGATCCTGCACTTCTGAGAAATAATTCTTTTTGCAACTTAATACTCCTCTGAGCAAGTGGAAAAGTCCCATCCTCACCCAGCCAGCATGATCTTTCTTTGCTTTATATTTTCCTGACACAGTCACAGCTCTGCACCGTTCCATCATATGGTAGAGGTATTAATTCACTATTTCCTGCATTATACAATCCCCACTTCCTTTCCAGTTTTCTCACTATAATGATGCTATAATAAAAAACAGAGGTAATAATGAAATTGGAAAATAGTGTAATTTCTAGCTGGCTGGAATAGAGCACAGCTCTGGAAGCTGCCTTGCTACTAACTTATTAGATGAGGGGTTTGAACAGTGTTTGAATGACTACCCGTGAACCGCCTCGAAAATCTGCCAACGCAGCGTTACCGGATCTCCAGAGCAGCAGACCAAGGACTGACTCACCGATGGACAGAGCCAGGTAGACCAAAGATTCAACAGCTGGGGGTTGTGTTCAATATTGACAGCAAAATTCCCTCAAATGGGGCAGATTTTGAGGTTGAGTTATAGCTGCTGTGTGCTCCAACACAGCGAGGAGTCCAAGATGCAGGGATTGCCTCTGCTCCCAAATTCCTCCTGCTGCACTGGCTGGATACTGCCACATCCCTGGCACGGGCTTTGCTCCTCCTGATTGCACTGGAATAAACAGGATCTGAATCAGGACATTAAAATGAAGATTTTAATGAGCAATTTGGAGATAACGTTTCCTTTCAGCACACCCAGAGACACACCTTTCCCCGTGAGCTCTGCCCCTCATCTGATTTTCAACACTTCATTCATGCACCCAAGACAATTCCTTGTACAGTTGCCTTTTCCCAAAAGAAGTCCTCATGATACGGTTAAAGATACAGATCTTCTGGCTGCCTGCAGCTTCCAGAACTCCTAATGCCAGGGGAAATGGCATTTCAGAAGCTGGATGCTCCTGGGAAATGCAGCAATACCAAGGAGACAAGTTGGATGCTTTTCTTGACCAAGTAAAAGAAATACCCTCCTGCTCCCACTGCACAGCCACAGAAGCAAATGTCAGGAAGGGAATTCCATCTCCAGAAATTGTGACAATGACAGCTTCTTGTGTCATCAGCTAAATCAGGAATGGAGAAGTTTGGCAGGTACCAATGGAGAGCAGACCGTGGAGAAGCCTGTCATCAGTGCCAAGGGCACAGGACACAGGTTGCAAGGTCTCTGCTCCATGGGCCTCTCAAGCTGAACCTCTGGGCTCACCCTCCTCTTCCATTAGCCTCCTCCAAATGCCTCATTTTATGCCTCACCTTCCACCACGGGAGAGCAGAGTCAATCAGGACAGGCCTGGCCTTACCCTTCCCCAGCAGAACAGTGGGTTTGCAGAGGAAAATTTGCCTCTTCAGCTCTGCAGAGAACAGGATAGAAACACAAAATGTGGGATCTCTTTTATGGACACCAGCTGGAGCAACCCTCCAGTGCGGGGGTTACCCCTCCACTACCCGCAAGGAAAAGCTGGGCAGAGATGAAGGGGGGACAGGGGCTCCTGCCAAGCTCTGTGAGCTCACACTGAGCAGCCAGACCTGTATCTCACGCAGAGACACAAAATCCTCGTGTGGAAGAAAGCGTGAGAGAATAACTGCTGTGCTCATCTGCCTCCCATGAAACAGGAGCCTGCAGCCCAGCCCTGCCCAGCTCCTGCAATTACAAAAAGCTTTGGGGGCAATAAACAGCACCCAGCTGGTTGCAGAGCACTTGGGTTTCCGTGCCTGGAGTCTTTGCAAGCACGGACTTAACAGGGAAACACATTTCCACAGGTGATGTTGAACTGCAGCTGGGAGGAAGTGGTGGATGCCTGGATGGAAGGAGTGCATGGTGTGGGATGGATCCAGAGACTCTGACCAGATCTCTCACTGGTCAGAAGGTGGGAATGAGACACAGCCAACCCCGGCTGCTAGCACAGGTAGAACTGAGCTCCTGGGGAGCAGGAGGGTTACAGCGCAATGAAAAGTGGCATCCTGCACCTCCTTCCCACAATAAAGGAGCACTGGACACCCTGCACCCCCTCACCTGGGCTGTCAGCACTCTCCACAGGTCTGTGCACCTGCAGAGAAAACTCCCCACAGCAGAAGCAGGTCCCAGACTGCATCAGCTACTCCCTACATTGAACAGAAATGCACACCATCCATCTTCCCTCTGAAGGGAATTTCATGCCACCGCTTCTGCTTTTTGATCCAAGAGCTGTCACCTGAAACAGCCAGTGCTTCCAAGCACGACCACAAAGAGAGAGACAGTTGCTTGATGCAGCACTATTCAAAATCTGCCCAAACACATGATGGATACAGTGTCTGAGTGTTTTGACCTTCAAACCTCTCCCTCAGCTTTTCCATAGTCTGCAGGCAGATACGATGGTTGTTTCATTTATTCGGGGTATGTGGGCAGAGATAGGCGTCTGTTGACTGATGGTATCAGGTTGCATAATTTGCTTTTAATTTATATCTGTCCTCCCAAAGTGTCTAGTGGGGAGAATAAAATAGATCTGAGGATAAAACAATGGCTTCGGGGCGGGAGGGATGTACAGAACATACAGTGCTCCGCTCCCCACACACGTCAGCCTCTGCTGAACACCTGAACAGACGTTAACAGCTCCTGTGGGCTTCAAACTATCATGTAAGCTAGAAAATTATGCCTAAGTGGTTAGAGCCCAACTAGAACTGGTCTTGGAGCAGATATCAGAAAACAAAAATCTGGGGTTGTACTAAACTGCAAGCCTGTGTTAAAGGGATGCTCAGGCAAGCCAAGAGCCAAGGAAGTACAGAGAGAGCAGGTGTAGCAATGCAAGAGAGAGGTCAGAGATGGGCTCAGTCACACCACAGCACCCTGTGAACTCCTTGGCTTTTGGGAGGGAACGACAGGCCCTGAACAATGAAGACCATCCTGGTGGGTTGGCTGGGAGCAGGGACAAGGACAGCAGAAATTGGCCATTAGGGCAAAACGAGCAGGAACAAGACCCAGAAGAACAGCAACAGCACAGGGCACGTTGGAAAGGTGAGAGCAGCTGGTGGGATTGCCCAGCACCTCTGCCAGCCACAGAGACTGGCAAGACTGGCCTGGAACTCATTTGCCAGACAATTTTTTGAGACTTTGATTAGGACAACAATCTTTTCATTTGCCAGTGCACAAGTCTGTTGTTTCATTTACAGCTCCTTCTACTCTGCAAACACGAGAGCAGCTTGTGTTTGCAGAGACTGGCAGAAAGTGTTAATTAATCCTGAGATGCTGAGAATTTTGTCAGCCTTTGTAGTCACACCTGACCTCTGCATCTGCAGAATACCACCCCCTTTTAATGCACTTATCACCAGATTTCACTGCAGTCATATTCAGCCATCCTGCCTCTGGTTTGGCACTCTGGAAGCAAGCACGTGCCATCTCTGCCCTCCTAACCCACCCACACACATCAGCAGCTCACCTTTCTCCACGTGAGGGGAAGGATATAGGCACCGCCTGGCACCTTCACTGTGTGGCCACCAGTTTGCATGGGCATACGAGTAACATTAAATTCAAGCACAAGGGTAAGGATCTCTGTCTGTCCCTGCCAGCCTCCCTGCCTGCTCACAGGAAAAGAATCTGTGTCTTCTCCAGCCCAAGACCCTCTTATATCAGTGATGATCAGCTACTCTTTACTTTCTCTATAGTTGCTTTTTAACACATGAAATATGTTACCCAGATTGAGATTGCCCCTGTGCACAAAGCAGCACTGGTGCACTTAACCCACCTGGATCCCCCTCTTGGCCATTCAAGGCTTCCCTGGACTCAGGATTCAGTTTATGACAGGCAAGAGCCCTGAACTGCTTTGCACTGCAGCATTGTACCAGATAATCATTCGCACACTGAATTAACTTGTCTGAATCCCAGTCAAGATGAGGAACCCGTATATGAAAAGCCCCACGTAAGCCAAATGTTCATCCAGTTTGATTTGTTTTTAATGCCTCGGCTCATGTCAAATCTCAGCTGGGATCTGACAGCTTATTTCCACTAACTGGGGTAAACCCAAATATCTCAAAGAGTCAGGGAGAAACATTCAAAATAATTTTATGAAAAGCACTGGTCACTCCCAGCTCCATCTCTCGCATTGGAAGGAAGGAGCTCTTTTCCTTGCTTATCTCCCACTGTTTGCAGCCTGGTCCTGCAAGTAAAGCATGGCCAGCAAGGAAAAAATATCCATCCCAACATCTGAACCTCTCCATGCCTTTGATAATCGACCTGACTCACTACCTCATTACAAAGCACAGCAAGCCTATAGGCAAAACTAAAGGGGAGCCTGAAACCAGCAGAGAATTGAGGCTCCAGAAAGTAACAGCTGCTTAGAAATAAAGCAACTTAGAAGTAAAATGAAATAAAGTAATTTAGAAGTCAAACAACATAAAGAAAAAAACAGCAAGATGCAGAGTGAGATCAGAATTTTTTGAACATCCAGCAGATTCTGAATCCTGATCCGGCAGGTGAATGAGCCATCCAAGGGACATGGCTCTGTGAGAGGGTGCCCAGGAGCCAGGACAACGCTTAGACACAGAACAAAACTGTAATTTCAGCAGAGGTCAGATTGGGTCAGATAAAAATGATCTCTCTTACTCTTGCACTTGGTGAACGCTGGATCCCAACCATGGAGGGACCCCCAAGCTTTCAGGTTTGAGTGAGTCTCAGGAGGGGTGGGATGGGGTAAGCCATGCTCTGTGCCAAATTAACTTGATAGCCAGCATTTGGTTATTCAAAGCTGGCAACTGTGGGAAACCCTTAGAGACTTCTCCCTGGGGTATCTCCACTAGTTACCTAGAAACCCAGGCTGAGTTTTATGAGCAGAAAATATGTTGGGAGGCACGTTTGCCTCATCTGCTTTAAAAAAGAGCTATTTTCCCCTTTCCCCCACCCAGCAATTTCATTAGTGGAGAACTATTTATGGGCTTTAACTACCCCTCTCTTCTTTGCAGCCTGGATTTCCCAGACTTAAGAACATCCCAGCCCCTTCCACTTCCAGCATTGTGGCCTCACCCAGAAGCAATCTGTGCAAGCCTCCATGGTATCCACAGGACTTTGTGTGAATAAGAAACCCTTTATGAGCCTAATACCTCTGCATGCTGTGCCGAGACCTTAGAGAAAACTACTTGCGAGACAGACTTCGGTGGGGAGGGGGTGGTTGGGAATGGTTAGGGGCGAGCCCGTGATTGAACCCAGCAAGTTTTCCAGTTGATTATCTTCTCCTTTTGTCCAGGATCGTGCTGAGCTTTCTTTGCAGCCTGTGTGCTGCCCATCTCAGAGCCAAGTGCCCGGCAGCCAGCACTGGCTGCTCGCTATCCCTGCGTGCCAAGCAGGGCGCTCTCCCTTCAGCCATCGGCTGTGGCTTGCAGGAGCGATTTCCCAAAGTTAGAGCATCGCTTAACAAAGCAAAAGGGGGGCTCAGTGGCAGGGAGGGAGGCCAGAGTGTTAGCCTTTCACCTCTGCAGCCCGTGGCTCAAATCCTGGCTCAGGTTACCAAAGAAAGTGAGTCTGACGCGCTCCTCCCGCCCCGAGCAGCCGAGCCAGCAGATGTGCTGCTCGGGCCCAGCATCCCACATCCCTGCACAGGATGGCCATGCTGGGGCTCCTCTTCCTGGGAACTTGGCCAGACTGACAGCTTCATGGCTACAAATTGCCGGTGCAAAGGCCAGCAGCACCCGAGGCTGTGAAGGTGAAGGCAGGCTGGGAAATATTTCCCCATTTTTTTCCTTGGGTGTGCTGATCTTTCTTCTCCAGTCCAACTGGACCCGCTGAAAATTTACTGATCCTTTCTCTCTTTGTCATTCTGAAACTCTCTGTGACAAATGAGGCAGCTAAAAATATAGAAAAAAATACAGTTTAGCTACAAAGTAGCTAGGATCATCACTTTTCCGTGGGGAACTCTGCTTTACGTGGGCTGAGCTGCTGGGGGATTTATTTCTTTAATTACACTAGAAAGAAGCAAAAAGAATTGATTCTGGAAAAAAAAAAAACCCTGAACTCAAAAATCATCTCAAGCTCCTCAGACTGTTCCTGGAGATAAGGCTGAGCTTGGCACTCAGAAATGTACTTTTAGAGAGGAAAATTTTTGCTATTCTTCCTTAAATTTAACCATAGCCACCAGCTGTGAATTTTTGCAACAGCCTTCTGGGAACAGTATCAAGGACAAAAATACAGCTTTAGAGATGAAGGTAGAGCAGTTTAATGAAAGTTTAAGAAGTAGCTGCCAACAGGGGAGATGGGGTTTTAATTTTATCTAAAATGTGGCCTACTTAGGGGTCCGACATAAGTTTAAATTATTTACTTCTAAAAAGTGCTCTGGTTTGGTTCAGGAAGAAGTGAAGCTGAGGTGTTCTTCCAAACCAGCTGTCCACTCTCAGAGTGGACATTTTACAGGGACAGTAGACTTCTCAGCACTTCTAAATTTTCTGCTTCCTGACTTAAAGAAAAGTGGGATTGCTGAGGTTTGATTCATGGTGAGGTAAACATCCAGATGCTTTCGAGACCAGGTTGGATGGGGCATTAAGCAACCTGGTCTAGTGGGAGGTGTCCCTGTCCATGGCAGGGGGGTGGAAACAGGTGAATTTTAAGGTCCCTTCCAGCTGAAACCATGCTGATTCTCCGTGCAAGTACCGGTGAAGGATGGGGCAGGAGGAGTCAAGGCCAGACTCATGGACCATGCACAAGATCAGCTCCCACAGCTGTGTCCCAGGAGAAGCCAGTCAATCTCAGGTAGATCAAGCACACCAGAGGCTCATCCCTCCACCAGCACGAACCTCCAGGGACTCAGTGACCGCTGCCCTTCATGTCCTGTGCAATCTCAGGCCTTACACAGCTCCCTGTGGGTGCTCCCAGCAGACCTGCACGTTGCATACAGACAGCCTAGAGCCAGGCAGTGTGAGCACAAGGTCTGAACCTGGGGCTCTGGGCTTCTGAACCCACCCATCTGTCCATGCAGGCACCCCACAGGGGCTGAGCACGGCCGAGTGAGTTTTCCCTGCTCACGTCACCGCAGCTTTGCAGGAAGCAAGGACCACCATGGCTGTCCAGCAGACACGACCCACTGGTGCTATTTTAACCTTAGGTATTTCTTTTCCCTTCACGGAGGAAAAAAACAAATACAAGACCTTTTGCACCTGGTGAGGAACGGCTGTTTGTTTAGACAGCCAAATGAAGTCATCGCTGAGACACGATGCCCTCACACCCCCTTTAATACTCACTTGCCAGAAACCATAATGGAGTGAAATGACCCATCACCATCCACAGCTGTCTGATACAACCAGGAATGTTTCTGCCTCCTCCTCAGTCTCCCCCAACCGTACAAAAGCCAAACTTACCGTTGCCACTTAACACAAACAAAAAAGTCATCTCCCTAGAATGAAAAGGAGGTGGAAATTACTGCACAGCCAATCTTTCCTGCAAATTGCCCTGTGAACCTTCTAATGAAGGCTACAGCACCCAATCCTGCCCTGCTCTGGGGTCTGGCCAAAGCATTACACCAACCCCCAGCCCAAGCAAAATTGCCCTAAAAGAAGCTCCACACTCTAACACCACTCCTCAAGACAAATGGAAAACTAAGCATTTTTAATTTGCATTTTAAAACAAAGGCTTCTAATAGCCAGACCATTAACTTGGCTATGAGGCTTTCACAGCAAAACTTGTTACCCACTGCATGTTTTGTTGTCACTAAGATATATTAAACACTATTAATTGCCATGCCTTGCTATTATGCTATTTGGAGACTTGCCACAAGCCCGCTTCCGCCCAACCTGTATTATGCTGTGAACCTTGGAGGCATTTTAAACATCTCGTGCAAAATTCATGAACGTGAAAAAGAGCCTCTCAATGTTTCCAACATCTTGAGGGGCTGGGGAGCCTTCCTGAAACCCAGCTCAGTTCAGGGCTCATCCTTAGCAGCTACTACATCTCAATCCAACCGGCCAAGCCCTCTCTCAAGCCCTGATGATTACCAAGGTCCATATGCACCTTCCTTCTAATGAATATAGGCTTACGGACATCTCATGCATTATTTACCAAGGTGTGCTTATTATGATTGCAATGATTTAAGGCAGTTTGTTACAGGCACAGCTCTGAGTGATTGCGATCAATAGAAGAAACAAGAACAAGCCAATCTGCATAGAACAACAGCCTGGGTCCTCAGGGGCTGTGCTTCCCTGGTTAACCCTTCCCAGCCTGGCACAAAAGAGGCTTGCACTTGTTGGATAGACACAAATTGTTTCCAGCCCTCCCTCTTGCCCCTCCCACCCTGGTCAGGCCTCCACAGGAGTTCTGCAGCTCCTCCAGATGTTTATTGGGCAGGATCCTCCGTGCTGGCACGACATTCCTCATGGTATTTAACGTATTTAACATATTAAACGTGCACCTTGGATGTGGCCATAGCCCACTCATTAGCATACGTCATGCCCCCGTCTCCAGGCCCCGTATACAAAAACTCCACATCTTTTCCCAGACATGAATTTAGAAACAGGGGCTTTCGCTGCCAGCTGGGGAGATCCCAGGTTCAGCCCCTGAGGATGGCTAAGGCAGCAGGTATGAAGCAATTACTGCAGACAAGTAGCTGGGCACTACTGCCAGCTGAAAGGTGGAGGGAGCTTCCTCAGCAAGAGCTGGAAGGTGACAGGGAAAGGGATGCAGAGCAGTTTTGTGGCTTTCCAAGTTTACAGACTGAGAGGTCAAAACTCTTCGCGCCTGATACCTCCTAATGTACAGAATTTGGGTTCAGCATTTGCTCTGGGAGCTGCAGCAGATCTCTGGGCCAGTCAGGACGACCCAGTGATGTTGCTGCAATGTCCCACCACAGCAGTTTGAGGTCCCAAATGCCAGAAACTCCTCCCCTGCAGCACAGGGAGCAGGTGACTGTGACCTCTGGGCAAGGCAGGAGCGTGCGTTAAGGACAACCAATAAACACTGCTCTATATCTTCCAAAATTCCTCAGATGAGGCGAGTCTGGAGATGTCCTTCCCCACCGAGTACACGACTGGTCTCAGCTCGCTTCGCCTTTACATCGGAGCTTTGGACCGGACCCGGCACACGGGAAATATATTCATTACTTCAAAGGGGAAGCAAACAGGATGTCTGGACAAAGCACCAAATAAAAGGCTAATGACACAAATGGATATTTAATACAATGACTTCCTCTGATTATCCTATAAGGAAACACTTCAAATGCTGTCCATTTTCTACATCCTGCATCATTGCAACGTGCTTCAGAGGCTGGGAGGGAATTTTCCACACCACACACTGGTCAGGTGGGGCTGTGCCCTTACCTGCCTGCTGCAGACAATACAGTACATCATGTACAGCCTGCATGAGCGGCTCAGGGCTCTGGGATGCTCTGCTAAGCAGCAGGGTAGGAGCATTCCTCCTCCTCACCCTCAGTGCTCAGCATCCCCAGCACAGTGAGAAGGGTGACAAGGCATCGCCTTGGTGGCTGATCACCTTACAAAGCAATTCCCAGTGATACAGAGGAGACCAGAGTTACCTTTCCCCCTCCACTCTATCCCTGGGACAGCCAGCAAAGCACCAGGAGCTGGGGATAACACCAGCACTGCAAAGCACTCCTTGGGCTCAGCCCCAAGACTCGCTCTCCAAGGGTCTGTCCCACAGCCTCAGCCATCCCAGGGCACTTCTGTGCTGGGGGGTCACTGAACAAACAGAGTTTAACCAAATCCCTGCTCAGATTAAACCAAGACAGGATTTCATCAGCACGGCACTTGTTCTGCTGCTGCTGATCTCTCTGGAGAAAAGACAACCGAAGCCTTTTGCTTTATGGCAACAGGAGGGAAGAGACAAGAGCAAAGTAGTTCAGTTAAAAAAAAAAAAAAATTGTTTCCAGAGTCACCATGACCTGACAATTGCTTTAGGTTAAACTAAATCCAACCCAATTGGCCAGAGACGTCGACATGTAGGATTAAGATTAGATTTCTTTTTGCTGGCAAAAGAAGCCTGAAAAACTCCTCTGTAGAAATTACCTTTCATTTCTCTTTAATTTTTGACACGAAAAATTCAAGTGAGAGGTGAGGCTCTATACGGTTCCTAAAGAGCAAAATGATGACACCATTAGGAACACAAAGCTGAATGCAGAAAGTTCCTTTCTAGTTTAAACTCATAGGTTTTGTTAACAGTTATTTCATTCCAGTTCCTAGCCAGCACTTTGTTTAAAAGAGGTCTTTGTTAATATTTTGATTAAGTTAATAAACATTATTAGGCAAACTTGCCTCTACACAGCAGAGGAAGACCTCCTAGCAAAACCAGAAGAGAATATTTGACAGTCCTAACAATTCTAAGATAAGGAAATACATAGGAGAAACAAAAAGGAAATTCCCTCAACATCAGTAGTCTTTAACCATTCCAGCAAAATTAAATACATAAATTAAATGAAGTCTAATTAAACAGCAAATTTTATTACAGGCTATTTTCAAGGCACTGTTCTTCCAATAAAGGAAATCTATAGTCTGGAGAGGAAGAGGAATACTTTCTAATGTCTTCTGAAGTCTGACTTTCTTCCAGCAATTTATACACTGTTTGCTGGGATAATTCCACTGGAAAAAAAAAAAAAAAACAGAAAAGAAAAAAACAAACAAAACTAAAACTCCTTCTCCATTTCTCAGCAACGTCCTTGGGATATAACTTGCTTTCCTGATGCAATAAAGAGACTTGTGACCAGTACGGCCATCGCTGGTAGTAATCAGACTCTGGTATCCTTGAATTGTAGTTATTTCTGTACCAGTGATGCAATAGCAGCTTTCTACCCATCCTGAGTTGTTCCTAAGCTCAAGGGAAAGAGGTTCATTCAATCCCATCTTTGCTGTACAGCTGCTTTAGGAAAGAAGCCAGCGAATGTTCCATCCCAGGCCAAGAAAAATAATTTTTAAGGATGAGATAAGACAGAATTTGATCCTGTGTTTACAGCCCCCATTGCAACAAAGGCCAAGCCAACAGACCTGTGGGAAAGCCTCGCTGTCTCACAGAGCATCAGTGGCACCGAGCAGTGTTTGCCCCAAAGAGCGAATGCTCCTCCCAAACACCTTTCCTGGAGCAACACAAGGGATTAGCCGGCCTCATTATTTGATAGCTCAAAGCTCCCTATTGATTCCCAACTGCTGCTGACACCAAGGAATTACAATTAGTTGCAGTCAGTTTCCCCGCTGGGGCGAAGCTGCTGGCAGCAACCCTCAGCAGGCAGAGCCCGCGCTCCCATTACCTGCTCACACAGCCCACCACCGACGGAGAAACCAAGATGCAAAATCAGGAAAACACCTTCATTCAGATTCGAGGCCACCTCCTTCTTCTCCCACAGGAGCTCTAGGCTCCATCACCTCCTCCAGCCTGGGAAATAAACTCCTCTTCCCTCACAAACGAGGTATTTCAACAGGCAGCAGCTGATGCTCGGCCACTTACTCGCGTCCACCTCCAGCTGCTGGCGGATCGCGCAGCAGAGGAGGTTAAGTGTCACTGGGGCTTAGCAGCAAGATTGGACCTGCCCTTCTCCAGCTGCATCCGTTGTGCTCTTGGGGCTGGGCCAGGCTTGAGACAGAGGATCTGACGGGGTGGAAAAGGAAATTCTGTGCATTCCTCATCCGTAGCCTACATGCCAAATGAAATGCAGCGATGAGCAGCCAGACCGGAGTGCTCGTCTGAGGCGTCGTGCAAGCTGCAGAAATTGCAGTGTTTTAAGGCACTGCTGTTGAGCTGGGTCCAGAGAAATCAGGCTGCCGGGGGTATGAAATCATTGGCCCTCCAGTGGTACTACTGCAACAGGTGAAATGTTAGGAGGAACGTAAATCCCGAGATACACCCTCCAAAGACTGGATTCTGGCTTCGGAAAAACACCTGCCCCAAAATGTTCTGAGCATGTGATTTTAATTTTCTATGACCTTTTTGTGTCTCTCCTTAGCCAGGCACAAAAATATCCTCCTCAGAAAAATTTCTGCCTGGAAATGATGGTCCTTTTTCCCCAAGTCCTTTTAGAGGGAAGAAAATTACTTGTCTTCCAGAAATATGCTGCTATGAACCAGCAATGCATGAACTGCCTGTTTGAGGGAAAGGAAAAAAACCCATGTTCTGCATGAGGAATTCTCTGAAAGCTCATCCATGCTCATCACAGCTATATCCTGAGCAACCTGATCTAGTGGAAGGTGGCCCTGCCCATGGTGGTGGGGTTGGAACTGGATGGTCTTTAAAGTCCCTTCCAACCCAAATCATTCTGTGATTCTATCCTAACAAACACAACTGTAATGAAATTAAAACACAACAGCAGGAAAATCCAGCATAAGTGCAGCGTGACCTTGATAATTCACAGGTGAAAAAGTCAGCCTTTGGTTCCCTTCTCCCTCCTACCGGTGCATTATTAACTTTGTCAATGGAATTATCCCACGAGCAGAGTCATGGCTGCTAATCACAGCATCCTGACAAATGCCCTTTAGTGCCCCATCTGCCTTCAGAGGGTTTTGGGGGGACTGCACTCCACCCCCACAAGAACACCAGCTCCTTTTCATCCCCTAAAGCACTGTGTGGTTTTCTGGGGTGTTCCAGATCCAGTCACATCCCCTCAAGAACTGTTCACCCAGGGTAATTTTGGTCCCATGGTGCAGCTGGGGTTCTGTGGAGATGACGAACATAAAGGACACACAAAATACATCCCTTTTTTAAGAAGTGCTGGAGAAGGGTCTGTCCAATACCCATGCCCAGGGATGCCTGTCAAGTATCCTGTGTCCCAGGAGCTGGACTCAATGATCCTTGTGGGTCCTTTCCAACTCAGGATATTCTAATATTCTGTGTGCAGTTAACCTTTAAAACTTTCAGCATGAGGGAGCCGGAGCCAGCAACATTCATGCCTTGGGGAGAGAAGACTCATCCGTCCTAAAACATAACCTGTGCCTTCCCACCCCAGCCTGGCAGCCAAAATAACAGCCAATACCACCACAGCACCTCACCCACTCCATCCGTGGCTGCTGACTTTGATGGGCCAACAGCTCTGGTCTGGGATGGCTTGGACAGAGCTCACAGTCAGGTTTGAGTCCAGGCATTTCTGGCAAGTGTACTTCTGATTCAACAACGACATTGGGTTTGAAGACCTGGCTTTTGAAAACACACCAGCTCAGCTAAAATCCCTAGGGACCAGAATGGAGAAGGGTGCCAGCAGCCAAAGGGAAACAAATTGCTCCAAGACTCTTCCAGGAAGCCAGTTCACACTGTACTGGCATTGGCCACACAATGTTTTCTTTGCCACAAAAACAATGTTTCTGCCACTGTTACCACTAATTTCACTCCAGCGTTGGGAAAACGCTCCTGTCTTTGTAAATCCGTTTCCTGAAAGGGTTCGTAATCCTCCCATTTGTACCATTCAGTGTGGGACTTGTTCCAAGCCATAAGGCAGGTGCGTGACCCGGGGGCACTCAGCGGTCACCTCTGGTTGTTGCTAAGTGTCACATCTGCTTGGAGGAAGGTGCAACCCTCTTCGGGCACCTATCCATTACTGCGATCCAGCAAGGAGGATGAACTTCAGGAGGGAGAAGCCAAGAAGAGCAATATGTGAGGCATCATTACAGGGACTTCTCCAGAGCTCTTGGTACTACACCCACCAAACTAGAAGTTCTATACTTCTAGTGTGCTATAGGTATAAATTATCCCTAAGCAGCTGACCTAAAACCACTTCTTCTTCCACATGAGGAACAGTTTCAGGCTGAGATGACTCTGACTCGAGCAGGTCAAGCTGAGGGCACTGGCCCCACAAGAGAAATGGGTCACAGATGAAGCATGCAGGAGGTATGTGGTGGGGACGTCACATGGGACACTTTGTCCATCAAAGGGCTCAGCTAACAGCTGTACCTGATGCCAGCAGCAATGTATCAGTGCTGCCTAAATGGCTTTTAGTGTTTAAACTTGCTCACACCAATGCTTCTTTCAGCTGGATTTGTTACTCTCAACATCCTTCCTAAACCATGCCATCAGTGCTTCCTACGCACTGGAGTAAGTCCCCTTTCAGGGCTGATTTCTGCTTGAAACTGCTCAAACTCCACGTTCCTCCAGCCAAAATGGCCAGTGAAAAACTTTGGGATAAATATCAGCAACAACTTGTATTTCTTGGGTAGAGCAGAAACCGCCCGAGGCAGGATAACGCCTGTGGGTGCAGCAGATGGAGCTTGTGCTGAGTTGGCACGGGGCTTGCTCTCTTGTTGAAGGACAAGTGACACAAGATCCGCAGCTTTTCTTCCACATTTCTTCACAGGAAACAGTTGGGATCCAGGAACAGCCTTGCAGCACATGTGCTGGGGGTAAACAACTGCACTGCTTCTAAAACAGTGCAAACAGGGCTACAATAACACGGACCGAAATCCTTGCCCTAAAAGGGTTTTTCCAGCCCTGTGTCCCGTGGTCCTGTTCCTTTGACCTTGCCTTTCTAACATTAACACATACCACACATTTTTCAAAAAGCAACCAGCAAAATGAGATATTTCACTGCATCTGATCCTCCCAGGGAGAGATGAGAACAAAACCTCCTAATGCACGTTAATCCCATCACCAGAGCACTGCTGAAAGATGGCTGATACTTGGGATAGGAGCACTGGCAAGGGATAGGAAAGCCTATATCAAGGCTCCCACATCCCACCCCAGCAGTGGCTGCCTATCAGTGGCTGGGAAAATATTCTCAAATATAAGTTTTTCCATCATAAATACATCTGCATCAAGGCTCATCTGTGAACACAAAGCAGGCAGCACCATGGTTCAGGCTCTGCAATCTGCCTGTGTAAGGTGTTGCACCAGGCAGGGGGGTGGCCTGGCAGGTTTGGGGTGATGGGAAGCAAACACACACTGCTCTGTATGTGTTGGGTCAAATCCCCTCCTCAGCAGGAACCCTTGTGCCTCCATCTCAGAAAAACCCAGAACGAGACAATCTGCACCCATGGGACCCTCAGCCACTGGCCTGGGGGAGAAGAAAGCCTCTGGCAAATCCATTGAAATACAAACAGAGCCTGGATGAAGGGTGACACCTTCAACAGGAGGAAGGGAGAGTCAAGCAGCAATTTCCATCCCGGGGCTGGGGCAGGTGGCAGCAGCAGCCGCCGGGCTGCGCACAGACTTGTTCTCATTTTTGTCCTTTGACCTTCTCCCCCTCAGCAGCTGAGCCTTGTTTACTGGCATTTCGGCAGCCCATCTCCTGTTTCCATTAACCCCCGGAGAGGTGGGAGGCAGAGAGAGGAATGGGTTTGCACGCTGGGTGGTTGGTGCTCTGCGTGAAGGGCAGGGAGCTGCTCTCGGGATACACCACGGGGACAGATTTATCCGTGGGGGAAGCATGGAGACAGCAGCCTGGCGTGGGCTTGGTGCTTTGCCTGGTCCACAGCGCGCTGGGAGAGGCACAGCAGTTCTGAGGGCTCTGGAGCCACCAGCTTTGCCTCTGATGCTGCACATCTGGGGGGCTTCACCGTTCTGACAATTAGACAGACAGTGTCAAAACTAGCCCCGCTTTGCCCTCAGGCTGTGTTTATTCAGCACAGAGATGAGACATTTTCAGCATTCCTCCACCGAGCCTGACCTTGTAAGAGAATAAAATCTGAAGGATCTGTCCCCAGCAAATGACACCGTGGAGACTTCAATGCTCCTGAACAGCCATGCCCCTTGGGTTAAATCCAAGAGTTTAACATAAAAACAAAGGGAAAATATTGCCCTGCTGACACTGAGAGCCACTGAATGCAACTGATCTGAGCCACTTCTGGCCAAACAGATCGGAGATTAAAGATACCTGCTACAGGCAAGAAGGCACATCACTCATTCTGCCTCTTGATAACACTGCAGTTACTACAGCATGGCTGGTACCCGGGTTATAGATCAGGATTGTTTGTGGGGACAGTCCTGGGGCAGTTCTGAGCCACCCTGGCTATGAGCCAGGCCAGTGCTGCCCTGTGAATGCCCAATTAATTAATGCTCCGGGAGCACACGTCCAGGAAAAGCCCTCCCAAGTCTTCACATTTTCAATGCATAGTGAGAAATAAGCTCTGCTTCTCTGCAAAATCATCAAGGTTTAGATTTGGAGTGTTTATATTATGGATTTTTGCTTATCTCTTCTCTTTTTCTTTTCTCTTTATGGAATCTATTGGTAACAACAAAGAAGAAATTTCATCTGTGCACCACTGCCAACTGCAAGGCATCAGCCCTTGGTTTGGAGAAACCCCACAACCATTTTCCAAGACAAATGCTGATTTTAGTGACAAGCTGCTACGCAGTTATTCAGGACGGACAGACAGACAGACAGACAGACTGAATCTCCTTCTACTCCTAAAGTGTTTCAGTCTGGCCACAGTCAGCCAGCCTGGCTTAACTGCAGGTTTATTTGCCATACAGGGACCTGACAGATAGTGAAGGGCACAGATTTATCACTATTCCTGCAAATACAGGCTCCCCACCCTGTGCCTGGGAATTAACAAATGGCACAAAGAACAAATTGAGGATTACAAGGACCCCTCGGTCCCTGCAATGTCCTGCTTTGCTGCTGGCCCCAGGGACTGAACGCTCCCCTTCTCTTTGTCTGATCTGCACTTGGGCAGGTGGCAGCCCCTCGCTGGACTAGACATCCCGCAAGCATCGGGGTGCTGATGAATATCCATCTAATTAGAATTACGGATTCTCCAGACCAGCCCTTCGACTGCAGAAATTAGCTAGTTTATTCCAATAAAGATGCTAATATGGGGGGCTTTGTGAAGGGCGAGAAATTCCCATTGTCATTCAGAAGCAATTTGTAGCGGATTTGAAGCCTTTGAAAAGGTGACGTGCTGGTGGCTGGGTTTGGATAATACCCATCCCCGAAATTCACAGCTGAGCATTCTTCCCCTCCATATGCTTCAGCGCTGCCCAATTTGTATTCCCCCGGTGAGGAGGCGCTGGAGCGGAGCAGCGATAGCGAGCCACGGGCAGCGGCAGCGAGGGGAGGGCGGCTGGTCCCGGGGAGGGGGGACATCAGCCCTGCACGCTGGGGCTCCACACGGGCTGCAGGGCTGGGGATGCTTGGCTAACCTCCCCGCTGGGGTGGGCAATGCACAGCCTGAAACAGGGAGAAGGGTCTCGGGTGCATTCGGACATTGGTATCAATTATTTAATGCTTCTTCGGGGTCTTCATGCCATTTTGCTGGCATTGAGACCCTCCACATTGCTCCTTTGCTTTTTGGAGTTCAGACCTTCATTACTCTTTATTTCTAGTGATTGATGCTGAAGTTAACATCATCTCTCCAGAACAACCCCAAAATCCTCAGCCGAACTTTCCAACTGAGTTTAATTTTACCTCACCACTCACGCTCCAGATCCAGCCTCCTGAACTGACCTGACAACTCTTCTGGTGGTGTCCTGCATGAGACACCTGATGGGACTGAATTATCTGGGGAGGCCTAAGCTCTCCAAATTGCTTGGCAGGTGACTTTTTACTCACCTTCTAACCAGACTTGTCTCTAACGCACCAGTGTCTGCAGCAAACCTAATCAGCATTTTAGGAACAAAGCACTTTGCAAACTGCAACCTAAATTCACATAAACCCCTAATGCCTCCCTAAGCTACTCTTTGTGGATCACTCTAGGAGACATAATGATGTAAAAATGTTTCTCTAACAGCTGCCTGGAAATGGAGGTAGAGCTCTGTAGCACAGCAAAGGACTATTTTTGTGGAGAGGGCATCCTCTTTGCCACTGACCTCCTATCCTTTGCTCTTTCCATCTTGTGATGTGAAGTCGAGGAATGACAGCAGAAGCCATGAGCAGCTGGGGCTGCTCTCCAGAAGTCCAGATGCACTTGACTCCTGTCCATCTCTCTGTCTCTGCAGCTTTATCCACGCAGAGCCTGGCACTGAATTTCCCATTCGCTGTGGGTTGCGTTGCTCTATTAAGTCCATGAAGTGACAGGGGTTGCTCTACTGTAAATGTCACTCCAAGGCCCTCAGCCAGGTATTTCAATTCACGCCTAAATTTAAACACAGAATGGCCACGCTGAACCCAGGGGACTACTCCCATGCCTGCTGCAAATACCTTGAGGTCAGATGGTTTGGAAGCACAGGTAAGGGAGGAGGAATATTTCCACCTGCTCAGGATCCTGCCTTTGCCCACGGGCCATGGCCCCACTTAGGAGAGGACAACACTGACCAGGTCAGAGCCCATAAATGCTCGCTCTCAGCCACGGTGAAGAGCTTCACCTCTCCGGGAATGAGCCCATCAGCAGCTGCAGCTGAACCAGTATCGGGTTTTGATGCCTGAAGCAAGCATCGGTTTAAAACTAATAGATAGAAGAATATTAATAAATAGCTGCATAGGCAAAAAGGAGGTTTGGTCCCCAGCCAGGGCAGCTGATGCATCTGTGAGATGTTGCTTGGCTGCGCAGCCTGGCTTGCCACGGGTCCCTCGTGTGACCAGAGCGCAGATGAGGATCATACAGAGTAGGAGAGTGGTCTTGGCTGAGCTCAACTTTGTACTCTGAAATAAGCTAAATTCAGCTCTGAAACCCCCTGAGTAGGGATTACAGAATCTGTTTGTGATCACAAAGCGCTACATAATTGTAACTGAACACTTCTTTTCTTATCTTATTTGCAATGTTAATATGAACTTTAATGAAAAGGAGGGGGGAAAAATTGTTTCTCAGACATTTTGGCCAGCACTGAAGCAATGCTTTGCATTATCTACCCAGAAAGAATAGCTTCATTTGCACAATAACTTTTTTTCAACCTCTTGGAAAATGAAGATAGTATTTTATTTTTGGTTTCCAACTAGCTTCATTTTCTATGTGGGGCTCAGAGCTGGGGAGTTTTCTCTGGTCCTTGATGAGGACGGGGCCGTGGTACCTTCCTCCCAAATGCAATAGGGAAAGGAGAAAGGAACCAATACCACCAAAATGTCCCAAACAGGTAGGTCAGGCTCAAGCCAAGGAAAAGTGTAAAGATCAGAACAGAGACCCAGCAGCACATGGTCACAGCATCTCCACACTGAAGCTTTCACAGGGAAGAGGGGAAAGGAAAGGCTACTGCGCTCCATGAAGCACAAACACGGCCTTGCAGTCCATCCCTCGCTGGTTCCCTGGTTCACTCCAGTCTGGTGATATCCACATCCTTCCCGTGGTGAAGAAACCCCACAGTGCACCCCACAAAACAGGCTCTGTCACCTGCCTGGGGGTCAGGTCTCACCTGTGTGTGTAGGTGGTGGTAGCTTTGTGGCACTGGAAGGATGAACACATCCCCCTGCTCCCCAGCTCCTCCTCTCCTCGGTGGCTCCACATGCTTTAGCTCTGCGGCTCAGGCTCTTTGGGACCCCATTTTAGTGCAGCCCATGATGCGCTGAATGCAGGAAAGGGGCTGGAAGGAAGGATGCCCTTCCTCGGACACACAGTCCCCATGGGAGGTTTCCCAGTGCCACCAGCAGCCCTACCAACACAGCTGGGTTGTCACCTCCTGAATGGTGCCATTGTTCCTGCCTCCAAAATAAAACAGACACAGGAGGCGTTTCCACCCAAAGAAAACCAATTTCCACTGGTGACTTCTCCCCCCTTGCTCGAGAATCCTCCCTCCCTTTCAGGGCCCCCGTAGCTTTCCTTTGTGCCTCTTCCAGGATGAAAAGAGGTAGTCATTGATTGTATTAATAATTCAGGGCCTAATCTCACAGACGGGTGTTCACAGCCCGTGAGGTGGCAATCTTTCATCTTGAGATCAGGATCAGCCAGATCTTTTAGAGGTCAAGGGAGATAGCGGCAGCATGGAAAATGCCTTCAAAATAATAGGTTTAGGCAAGCCTCATGCATGGATGAAAATGGCAGATGAAAAGCTCGTGTGTCTCACACTCTCGGTCGCACCTGCATCTCAGCCTGGTGATGCCCATAAACTCTTGAAGGTGATTTCCACCAGTGTCAGTGAGCTGTGATCTCTGCCACATGTTCCATGGCTTGGGGGGCTGGAACTGGATGATCTTTAAGGTCCCTTCCAGCCCAAACCATTCTGTGATTCTACGGCATGTCCCAGCCCATCAATATTCCCCAGGTCGCCTGAGCCTTCCTGCTTCTCAGGGCAGCCACCTGCCTCCTGATAATGGGTCTCGCACTGCTCTTCCTCTTCTCCCACAGCCAAGCTCCTCCTTTAACTGCCTGTTCACTTGTGTTGTCTTAATCATTTCTGGAAGGACAAACTCTACTGGCACTATTTGCTTTGTTTGGTTTGCGGCCAAGAAGGTCCCTGCCCAGGCAGAGGGGCCAATTCATCCCCAGGACTAAGAAACTGGTCACAGGCACCAAACTGGGGATTCACCAGACAAGCAAAGAAAAGGGAAACCTGAATATGCTGGATTTCATTTTCACCTGGCTGTACTTTACACACGGGGACCAAATTTACATCAGTACTCTTGGAGTCTCCCTGCAAGGACAAGTCCACCCTCCATTGAGTCCTTCTCTTGCCCCAGGACCCGCAGTTATCCCCAGCAATGCCCTGCTAGCCAGGTGTTGCTGTCGCCACAGGGGCAAAGCTCACACAGAAGGTGCCCATGAAGGGACGTTGTTACTCCTCCACCTCGCAGGGTGTTTATGGAGGAAATGGCAAGGTCAAAGACATGCACCTTGCACCTGGAACTGGAGGTGCCAACTCCTGTTGTGATGCCAAAGATTAACGGGCGCGCTGATAAGAGCTGGGGGAAGTGGCCAGCGGAGACTTCTGAGAGTTCCCACGAATGCAGCTGCGCTTTGCTGGAGCCTCCCCGCTTCGGGGCTCCTGGTTCCCAACAGGAACCGGGCTCAGCACCAATTTGCTGCCGCCGCAATGCTCTGCTGCTGTTACCAAGGCACCTCAGCGCCCTGTGCATTAGCATTCTTCTGTCTTGTGCTCCGTCTTCTCAGGGAAGCCCTTCCCCAGCACAGCCAAAGCTGCTGTGGTTGCGGTGGCAATGCCCCCCCAGCCCGCGGGGGCACGGTCCCCAAGAGATGGGATTAGTAACGCTCCAGTGTACGGTATTTTACAGCCTGGGACTCGCGCCCGACCCACTGTGCACACCTGCAGGAAGGCCTGGGCTTGCCATCGCTTCTCCCCCCTCCTCTTTGTCTGCTGCATTCACTTGGGCTCCTCCAAACAAGCAGTTTACCTTCTCTCAGGCAGGGTATGTGCCTGGTTTCCTGTCTGTGCAGCATCCCAAGCCTGACAGAAGCTGCTCTGTCTCTGCTGTAGTGTCCAGACACCACAGTATCCAGAACTGAGGACTGATTTGCAAATAATTATTACGGAAGGAAGCCGTTCTTTCTATAACTGATAACTTATCTGGTATACATCAGGCTTTCCCCAGCCTTCTCTCTGTTCCTGCTTTAACAACTCACCCCCAAACACGTTGTTCCTTTGTCAGGACTATACATTCACTGTGTCCACATTTAAGAAAAAGCCCTCTTTGATGGCAAGGTTTCTGTAGCAGGGCTGTTTAGATTTGTTGTGATTAAATCACATCCATTTTCTGATTTGTACCTTACACACACTCAAATCCCTCCTTAAGCCTGAGCTGTACAGGCACATTTTGTCTTCACTGCTGACTTAATCAAGCAGTGGAGAGCTCTTGTGTGCTCTCTGCAGTCGCTGTCTCTTGCACACAGAGGAGAAAGGGTAGAAAGAAACACTTTGCAAAGGGCTGCTATTATCCACGCACTACGGCGACAGCATATTTAGTGTTTGTGGCTCTGGGGCTGCAGTAATTAATTGTGTGTCTGACACTTGGGTTGGCACAGCCTGGCACCCAGAGCTTTCCCATCGTCCTGGTACATGTGCACGCCAAAACCAGCCCCCACGGGCCTCTCTGGGAGACGGATGAGCACCCCAGCGGTGGTGGGGAGACTTGGGGGCGAGCTGCCACACTGCCCAGCTGTCGGCAGTGCTGGGTGCTGGGGCAGCTGGGGTGGGTGACTACACTGAGGGGCTCTTAGGGCAGCCTGAGGTCTCCATCCCTTCCCAACCACACGGTCCTGCTGAGGGTCCCCCTCCCGCCCCCAATCCCAGTCTTTGCCACAATCCCCCATCGATGTAAAGATGCTCTCAGCACCTACACATGCCCCAGGGGCTGGAGAGGGGGGTGCCCCCCTAACCCCACTTCCCCTCCATTTCCCCCTGCTGCAGGTGGAGCATCCCCAGCTCTCCGGGAAAACCCTGAAATCCTCCTCCCCGTCCCCCAGCCCTGGCTGCCTGCACACGGAGAGGGGGGCTGGGGGTCGGGGGTGTTGCAGCGGAGACCCCCAGTCCCCCCTCCGCGGGGCCGGGGCTGCGCCTCCCTCCCTCTGCCGCTCCTTGCGAACGACGCTGCTCAGCGTGTGCGGAGGGAAGGAAGGAGGAGGGAGAAGGGAAGGAGGGAGGAGGGAGGGGACCTCCCTATCTGGCTCTATCTCCTCCGCTGCCTCTCACATGCTCCGGGAGGGCGATGCGGCTCCCCGCGTCCCGCTGAGCGAGGCCGCCTGCACCCCGCCGGGGCTGCCCGCAGGGCGGGGGGCTGCCC
>VZTA01014662.1:330829-401571 GCA_013398855.1 Mohoua ochrocephala
CGCTCCGGGCGGGCGCCCCTTCTCCCGCAGCTTCTCCCGGCCCGGGGCTCTGGGGGCTCAGCACCCTCGTTCGGTTGGAAACCTCGCCCCGGCTGGGCCGGGAGCTGTTGTGCTGTCCGAGGGCGGGATGGCAACCAAATGGTCCCGCGAGCATCGGCACCCCCGGGCCGGCCGCTCGCACCCGCCGCGAGGCTCGGCCCCCCCCGCCGCTCCCGGCCCCGCTGTTTGTATTGTGTCAGAAAAGGGGAGAATTTCAGAATTACAGCTGAAAACGCCATCTGTTTCCAATGAATCCCCCATAGTTTTTCACAATGTTTTTGGCAGATCTCTGCCTGCAAATTCCTTCAAGCCCTGAGTGCTTGTTTTTGTTGGGGGAGGGGAAACCCAGTCCACAGAGGCGGATTTGTTCCTTCCAAAACTCTCCAGTTTCTTTACCTCTTTTTTTTTTTTTTTTCACTTGCAAGGGGGGGAAAAAAAGAGAGAAAGCAGGAGGGAGAAAGAAAAGCTCCAAGGTTTAAATATCCCTATCTCTCTTTTTAGTTTAGTAAAACGTCCCTTTTTAAAAAAAAAAATTATTAATTTTTAAATCGCTTCTGCCTTTCTTTTGCATAACCGTAGGTGAAGTAGTCTTGCACACACATGTAGGAAATAAATAAATAACTGCTTTACGCCCTTCCTCCCATATTTGCCCTCTTCGCCCTCTTCCAGGAAAACATTTTCAGCGCTGCCCTTAGCACTGAGGTGTCTCTCTGGACCCCACTTTTCCCGTGAAACCTCCCAGCAGGCTGGAAGCTGGACCCCCTGTTTTTTTCTGGAAACTCTGGAGCTGCTCCCATATGTGTTGCTTAACGCCCTTTTCGGAGCGGTTGAGTTGCAAAGCGTCGAGGCTGTGAGATTTACGGTGCAAGAAAGAACTTGATAGGAGATCTGGCTGGCTGCTTTGTTTGATTCTCCCTTCAGCAGTCAAATAAGGTGCAAAGAACTGGCAGAACGAGGCGATCCAGAGCCCGCGGGAGCGGGGCGCAGGCGGAGACGGGGCTCCCCGTGCCCAGGGCTGGGAGCAGGCTGGGGGCTTTTTTGAAAGCTTTTTGGGTGGGAAGGTAGGAAAAAGGGGGGATATATTCCCTGCCATATGCTTTTGCTCCTTTCCGTCTGTGCTTCTTGGGAATTTGTGGGTTCCCAGCAGGTTCCCAGCACCAAGGAGGCTTCACACCCCTCCTGGGAGCCCCAGGTGAGCAGGGCTGCTGGAGGCTGCCCAAGCGGGCGCTCGGCATGTCAGATCAGTGCCTCGCCGAGTCCTGCCCTATTTATTTATTTGCTTAACCCCCCTACGCTCACAGCCCGGGCTGGATTCCCGCTTGTGCTGCTCTCACACCGATGGCTTTGCCCTGCTGCGTTCTGGGCAGCCCCCACTGTCCAATGCCCTTGGGCTGGGTCCTCTGGCCGTGGGTCAGGGTGACCGTGGGGCAGCTGGGGATGGAGGTCTGGGCAGAGCAGGCCACCGCTGACAGTTTCCTTGGCAGAAATTCTCCTCGGAGCTTGTGCCAAGTGCCAGTGTTGGATGCTCACGGGTCCTCTCCCAGCTGAGACCCTGATCTCCTGGGTGACCCACGCCTGTGACTCCCAGTACAGGCCGTGCTGAGTTTTCTTGCGAATCCTTCTGTACTTCCAAAATCTGGCCCTGGGTGTTTTTGTCCCAGGTGTGTCAGGCTCAGGTTTGCTTTGGCTTTCCCTGTTTGTTTCCAGCTTGGCTGTTTTGTCTGTAACACACTCCTGCCACCGTAAAAATTTGGAGTTTTCTGCTCTGGGTCCATCCCGGCAGCACAGTGGATTCCAGAAAAGGATCCAGCCCTATTGGAGGTGTATCGGAGTAGTCAATAAACGGCTTTCGGCTCAGCAGCAGGGAAGTGATGGCAGCATTAAGCCAAAATTCAGATGGGGGGCTTAGAGGCTGCCGAAATACCCCCCCAGTGCTGTGAACAGAGAGCCCATCCTGGGGAAGGTGGAGGCAGGGGAGGAACGCGCCTGTGCGGGATGTTGTCAGGGCAGACAAGAAGGGAGGGATTCAAACGTAAACCTGGAAATATTTTGGCTTCCCTGTTTTGTTGCAGGCTTGGAGCTGGTCTCGTACATGGAACAGGGAGTTCTCTGCCATTGCCAGTAAGGCACGTTGCGGGGCTGGAAGCAGGCGCCTTGTTTTTAATGTAGACGGGGTGGATATGTTGCTTTTTTCCGCAGAAAATCGTGAAATTCCTGGCCCTTGGTTACTGGCAACGAGGCGATACAAAGAGTGACTTTGGGTTTATCATGGGAACAGCTGAGGTTTCTTTCTCTGTGGCCTGGACAGCTGTGCCGAGTCGGATGTGCACATGAAAGTGCTTACAGGGCTGGGCAACCATAAAAACTTCCTGACCTGGGGGCTCTTCTCGGGCTCTGCACTGACCTGCTGTCCCTGGAGAGCCAGGCTGCGGCCCCAGTGACAATGAGTTTTGTGGTCTCTCTTCTGGCTCCCCGATGGGCACATCCCATAAAGCATCTGTAGGCTCTGGCAGGGCAGTGTGTGGCCCAAGCCAGCCCCTCCTCAGCCCGTCAGTCCTTCAGGGGATCCCACAGCCAAGCCCTACTGCTCCCAAGGGATAAGCGTTGATGAGACAGCGAAAAAGGTCAAAGATGAGGGCTTTTGATCCATCTGGATGAGTTTGATTTGGTTTGATTTGCTTTTCCTGTTGGAGCAAACACCAAACTTGTAGTAAGGGGGAGTGTAGGAACCCAGGACCAAAAGAGCCTCAGGGTCCCAGGTGGTTTGAAGGGGGCTGGGGTGAGCTCAGAGCTGCTGGAATGCAGGAGTGATGTGTGCTGGGGTGATGAGGAAAGGGTTTTGGGGAGGATGGGGGTTGCTTGGAGATGCAGCTGTGGTGGGGCAGGTGAGGGGATGCCCTGGCCTCTTTCTGGCTGTCCTGGCAAATCCCATCCTGATGCCACAGATCAGGAGCGAGCTGTGCAGGCAGGGTCCTGCCTGACCATGCAGAGCATTCAGAGTGCACTTGTTAGAGGAGAGCTCCTAAATGCCTTTAAAAAGCTCTGTAGCCTGCACTTGGCAGCAACTGGGATGAAAAGAAGAGGATATTTATTCCCTTGTCCGTGAGCTCTCAAAATAACAGTGCGTTCGATTGTAGCCTCAAGATTGCTTTGCACTCAAGTGCAGCCTGGCTGAGTAAATCACTGCTCCACCAGCTGAAATTCCTGCAGCAAGGGGGAGAATTGAATTATAGCCAACTGCAAAACCAGATGCCATCCCCTTGATGAAGTCATCGGGCTCTCACTGCGGAGAACAAGCTGGCTCCGACACACACGCAGCCCTGGTAGGCGCAGACTGAGCCGCTCTGTCTGACGGCCTGGCCGTGGTGCGTGGGGTGGCCGGGGTCTCGTGTCCCCACAGCTGCAGGGACAGCAGGTCCTTCAGAAGGGTGGCGAGTCCCACTTTGCACTGCATGAGCGTCCAGAAGTGCTTGGCCATTCAGTTCCCAGCAAGCAGAGCTGTCCCTGACGTACAGGTTTTATGGGTCAGGCAGAGAGCAAGCTTCACTTGAGGCCAAAGAATTTTCTCCTCCCTTGGTTTCCTCTCCTTCCTGGACAGCTGTTGACTTTGGTCCCCAAAGCCCTAGTAATGATCTATGGCACTTTGGGTTTTGGACAAGCTACCTTTTTTTCTTGCTGTGTGACACACTCCAGCTGGCCCTTTCTGAGATGACAAGGGCATGTGGCAGGACGCGACTCCGAACTTTGCCAGCCCACGGCGATAAGAAAGCATCACTGTGCTGGGATAGGAGTGGGGGAGCAGCGGGACTGGGGGAGTGGGTTCCAGTTAGAAAGTTACTTTTTCCTCTCAAAATTAAAACCTGAATCCGGGAGAGGCAGCATTTAACAGTAAATAAACCTCTGAAGGTCTGTGGCTGTGAAGGATGAACAGATACTGTGGCTTCCATGGGGTATGAGCGATGGGGAGGGAGTCTGGTGCTTGGTGGGAGCCCAGCCTGCAGGAAAGGGTCCACAAGGTCCCCTGCATCCCCAGGTGGGGCTCCAGAATCAGTCAGGTGTCTTGATGGGCTTGTGGGGCTGCTGCCTTCCAGCCGGGCAGCTGCCACCCCACACCCTGCGCAAGCCAACGCCTCCGATTGAGATGCCGCAATTTTTTGGCAGACAGCTAATTGTATAAATTTGCCTCATCCAGATTTATGTGCTCCGGGCTTTTCTCCATCTCCTTGTTTTGTATCTCATTTACCTCTGCGTTTGAAGGGTTGAAATTTCACAAGAGCACAGCGGGGATGATTATTCCTAGAGGGAATCCACACCTGTGAGCAGAAAGCGTTTCCCTGCCAGCCCTGCCACGGCCCGGGCGAGGGGGAGGAGGGCGAGGGACCCGCTGCCACACCTGGGGGGCCCCCGGGCACTGGTGGGTGGCAGCGCTGCCTTCAAAGGCACCCTGGGAAAACAGCTTTGGCGTGGGGAGAGCGATGTCTGCTGGAAACCTGAAACACTCGCAGTGGGGGTGGCTGGCAGAGGTGACCTTATCCGGGCACCGCTGCTCCAGAGGGATGGGGACATGGCTGGTGGTGGCTGAGGAGGAAGCTGAGGGTGATGCTTCATGCAGGGGATGAGAGTGCCAATTCACGTCTCTTCCCACGAGGCTCATCTTGGGTGAAAGCCTTCACGTCCCTCAGCGTCCTCATCTCTAAACTGGGCCATTTGCCTGAGGAGATTTACCGGCTCTTGGGAACTGTTGGTGAAAGTGTCTGGGTGCACTCCCAACGGGGAAAGTCAGGTGTGGAGCTCCAGAACAGCTTCCCAGCCCAGAGCACACTGTGCTGGAGAGGCAGCTTTGTTAGTGCCCTTCCGCAGATGAAGAGTCAGAGGAGATCACTGCGCCATCGCTTCCCTCCCTCCTCGTCCTCCATCCACCAGCTCTTGAAGGAGCAAAACCTGCATCCTCTGAACCACCCACTGGCACCGCTTCCTCTGAGCAGGCAAAAGCTCAACAGCTGCGGCAAAGGCAGCGCTGAGGCCCGAATCCCAGGAGGAAGATTCAAGAACAAAGTCTGTGACTCCATCGCTGTGCTGTCTGTCACGCTGGTTCCCCCTCTCGGCCCATCAGCGCCTCCTGAACTCCCCGAGGTTTGCTGGCAGTTCTCAGAGCAGCACGGCCCTGGCTGGCAGCTCCATGGCTGGTGCCCGCTCCAGCGGTGCCTGCTCACCCCTCTCCCTGCACAGGGATGCCGAGGTGAGCCTGGAGGAGCAGTGCTGGCTGGGGGCTGGGGAGAGCTGCCTTGGCTGGCGCGGAGCATGCCGGGTCAGCCGTAAGCCGAGTCTGGAGCCAAAAGAGCTGACTAAGTGACAGGAGCGATCAAGGGCTCCTTCGGCAGCGTGCAGCAGTTTGTGCTGTAGCCAGTGAAGACACTGACTCTGCTGGTTTCCTGCCTGTACTTGCCCCGTGTCTCTGCGACGCCTGCAGAGGAGAGATGGGGGGCCATGAACTCGGTGCTGAGGACAGAAAGGAGTTGGCCGTGGCAGGTCCTCCGGATGCTTTAGCGACTGACACAGGCTGAAACGAGAAAACTCCTTCTGTGTCCCTCTTCTGGCTTCAAGGAACTGGTTTCTCCTTCCCCCAGCATCCTCTGGAGCAGGACAAGGACTGGGTTAAACGAAGCTGCGTGGTTTGAGGTGTGCTCTGGGGTACATCTAGAGTCACTTTATCGTACACAAGTAGGGCCTTTGCCTGGATTTAATGCATCTGCTGCTTTTGCCGGTGGAAATGAGCACATAAACCCGGCCCCAGCGTGGAAGGTGGCCCCTCCGAGCCAACCTCCCCACGCACACCCTTGCAAAATATGAGCTCTTTAAGAGAGTCAGGTTTATTTTTCTCCTTCAGTTCCCTCCTCCCGGTCCTCCCCCCACTTCAGTGCAACTGAAACCTGATCTAATCCCTTTGCACATGGGTAATTTATTGGTCTATTGGGCTTTTCTTGATGGCAAATTGCATTGTCTTTCTTCCTGGGTTGAGGCTTTGGAGCAGTTTGCTGCATTCCTGCAGCTCTTTTCTCAGGGCTGATCTTTCACACCCCCTCTGAGCACAGTCAAATCAGTTTTATTGGGCCTCTTTGTTATGCAAACAAGGCAATAATAACCAGGCTATTATTCTGCAAGATTGTGCTTGATTAACAGTTCAAAGGAGGTCGATGGAAGAGCCCGGCGCTGCCTTCCCGCACAAATCCTTTCACCAGGCCTGGGTCAGGTGGCCCTTGGGTCTTGCTCGCCCCACGGTGCCCCGTGGGGCTGCGGGAGAGCTGTCCCTGCCCGTGACATCCCATCCATCAGGGCTGCACCAAATCGCTCCTTTCTCTCCCTGGTGTGACAAGGCGTCGGCTGATCCGTGTCATAAAAGAGAATCACAGAATGATTTGGGTTGGAAGGGGCCTTTAAAGGTCACCTCGTCCAACCCCCGTTCCATGGGCAGGCACCTCTTGAATGTCTCCAGAGATGGGACACCCACCACCTCTCTGGGCAACCCGTGCTGGTGTTTCAGCACCCTAATTGTAAAAAAATTCCTTCTTTATATCTAATCTCACCACCTTTGTGGGCATCGAGATGTGGGTCCAGCATGACCACCATGTGGGATGGCTCATGGAGACACCCCCTGGGACAGGGACAGCACGAGGGGCTGGATGCAAAGCACAGTATCCATTCATTCAGTTTTTGCTTGGGACTCCCGAAACCTTGCTGGAAGCGATCCCTCGTGCCCCGTTTTTAAGGAGCAGTGTGATTTTTTTCGACTCTTTTTTTTGACTCTTTTGAGGTCATTTTCACGCTGGTGGTGACTGCTGTCCGCCTGTGAGCAGGCCCACATCTCCTTGAAGCTGGCAGATGTTGCTGGTATTTAGCACCTTGGAGAATCGTGCCTTTCCTATTGAGGTGTCAGCATAAATATGTTTATTTAGATTACTTAAATAAATATGTGTTTAGGAGCCTAAGTCTGGGTGCTCAGATCTGAGGCCAAAGGTAATTAGGTTTTACTGTGTTCTCCAAAAAGGCCCTTTACTGCGTGTGTGAGGCTTGCACATCTACACTTCAATCCATGTATTTGGAAAAACGCGGGATGATGTATTTGCATCACATGTGGGTGATGAAATACTTTCCAGCCCGTTAGGAACCAAGAGGATATTAAAAAACATTGCTTAGCAGTGAACACTCTAAAATTAACAGGTCTGGTGAACGTGCATTCAGGAGTCTTAAAAGAATTGGCTTTTGCTTACAGAAATTAATTTCCAGTAATTCTCTTTGTTACAGGAATTACAGGAGAATAGATGAAATGTTGATTTTGTGCTAGTTTTCTGAAAGAGCGTGATTTGGGTAAATGAAATCCAGGTCACTTGACACCAGCTGAAGGGAGAATAGGGGGGCACTGATAATTAAATGCAGTTAAAGTCAGATGCATGCATACGTTTGAACATTTAATTTGATGTCACATAATGCAGTGTACTGATGACGAGGGCAGAGCGGTGGGACTGGGGTCGTGTGATACCCCAGAGCCGTGAGTGTGTGTTTGGTGGTCCATGGGATGCTTGATAACTGGAAAACCAGGGCTTTCCAAATTTTGGAGCTCAGGAAAAGGTCACATCTCGTTGTCCTGCTCAATGCAACGTCCCTGCGAGGCGAAAGGGGTGACCTCGGGAGAGTTGGGAGCGTGTCCCTTATCCCCGGTGCCTGTCGGGGTGGTAGGCTGTGCAGGAAACAAGGCTGCTGGAGGGAGATCTGATGGTGGGGCTGGGCAAACACCTTCCAGCGAGAACTTAAAAGTGCAAACCGTTTAGCTTATCTGGAGGATTGACAAGGGACTTGATTGCAGTGTGTAAATATCTTTGTGGGAAACACACTCATTACTAACGGACCTTTTACTGCTTTGGAGAAAATCGCTGGTTCTTTTTATGTCCTTACAATGAAGTCAGATAAAATCCACTTAGAACCAAGACCCGTGTTTTGTAAAGGTGATAAACTCCTGAAACAGCCCGCCGAGGAACGGGGTGGCTTTTCAGTCCGCACAGACCTCAGGAGTCCTCACGGGAAGTGTCCCTGAACAAACGGGGGATGTGGGGGGGAGGCTGTCCTAGTCCAGGTGGTTTTCTGATTTTTTTCTGGTTTTAACTTTCCAAAACTGTTGGTTTCGAGATAACAAAGGAGATTTTGTTTCCTGGTTTGAGTGGCACCGAGGCCTTGAAAGAAGAAGTTCATGGGGAGGTTGGGAGGTGGCTTGGAGGGGTTGAAGTCACCCATGTATGAGATGAGGGCTGCTTTCCCGTGGACAAGAAATCGCCCAGACCTGCGGATGTCTCACAGATCCCAGGACGGCCTTGCTGGGTTCCTGCTTGAGAGGGATTTGTTTCCATGCTAAGTCATCTGTGGCTGAAAAACAGAACCATTGTGAGTCGATGGAAAATAGATTATGCGAAATTGAATAAACATCGTTTCTTGGCCAGGGTACAAATGAGCCTGCACCACTGTGCCAAAGCTGCTGCCAGAGGGGACGAGGCACGGCTGCTTGGGAGGGGTAAGGGTCGTGTTTGCTCTCCTCCACAGCCTTTGTCAGCTGTGGTCCCTCCCCAGCAGCACGAGGGATTTGCCGTGAGGGTGGCTGGGGACGTGTCCATGGGAAAGGGCAGGCGTGAGCGGCCGGGGAGGGCCCCGCTCACACACCGCCCAGCGCCGGGGCACCTGGATTTGGAGATCTGGCCTTATATGGGGCCCTGAGCGAAACGGCGAGAAGGGGACCGGTGCCAAAAGTGGAGCGATAACATCTTAGAGCAGAACGCTCCCCCTTCAGGCTCAGGGAGGAAGGAGATGGGCTTCCCTGCCCTCCGTTCGGTTGGGATTTTTTAATTCAGTACCTTATAAAGTCATGTGTGACCCCGGGCAGGGCAGCAGTGAGGGATGCTTGGCACCAGGATGTGTCCAGCACTGGGTGTTGGGGGGCTGTTCAGCAGAGCCCACTCTGTCCGTAGGCAGCCGCAGCTCACGCCTGCATCTCCTCATCCGAGCGAGTGAAGCGAGTCCTTAAAGAGCAAGAGGCTGTGGGTTTATTTCTACCGAAGAAATCCTCTCTACGCAGTGCCTGAAGGGCCGGAGCAGCCAAAGTGCTGCAGCCAGGACTCTGCAAGCTGCTCGCTGGATGGGATGCTTTGTGTAGCGCATCCTGATGCCTTACTGAGCTGTGGGGCGTGTGGCTGCTGCGTGTCCAGGGATGTGTCCTCCAGCTTCTCCTGGGGCTGTGCGGGCAGGTGGGGCTGCAGTGACAGCACCTTCTGCCACACGCAACCCCAAGGCATCCTCAAGCTGTGCATTAGCATAACTACTAGGAGAGCAATGACTTTAATTGCCCGATGCCACAAGGGTTTGGGATAACCAGCAGTGGTGGCACTGGTCACACTCCCGTGTGCTGTTTTGACTCCTGCCTTCCATTATGACAGTCCTGGTGGAAAACCACACTCCTGGGATGAACAAGAGAGGGATATGAAATAATAAATACATTTAAATTTGACCCATCCATGCAGAAGACTTAGCAGAAACATGAGCCCCATGTCCCAGGTCAGAACCTTGCTGTCGAGTCACCTCTGGTCAATGATGAGTTAAAAGCTTTCCACAGAGCTTCTTGCAGGTTTAAGTGGGATGCTGCCAAGACCAAACAGCTCCCGGGTTCTCGGTGCTGTTGCTAGCATCTGAGTTTATTAAACATGAATTTTAAAACTGTGAGGAACCTGTCACCGTTTCCTATTTGCACTTCACTCTTCTTGGAAACAGAGAGGAGACAGGCTTGTTTCTCACAGCCGAACAGCTCAGTGTTTTATAGTCTCAGTCTCCCTTTCTGATTTTCCAGCACCATCTCTGTTTAGGTTTCCAGCACTGCGATGTTTAAAACTCAAGCATACTGTTTTCCCTGAAACAATACTGGGTTTTGTAACTTTCTTTCTAAACAAATCTGAGATGCTTTTGGCACAGATGCCCTGCCAGGCTCCTTCTAAACAAGCCCCAAGACAGGAATATATGGGTATGCCTGCAAAAGGCACCATGAAAGCATCTGGAAATGGTGGGGCTTGTCTTCTCCTCCTCCTGCTGCCTTTTGTGCCTGAACCCATCCTGTTTCCAAGTGCTCCGAGGGGGTCGATTAAGAGGAGAGGAAGGAAAATGCCATGAATTTTAAGTAGTGTGAGCCTGGGTTCACCCAGCAAGACTCCAAATTGGCAGGGGCAGAGCAGTGTCTGCGACATTCAGCGATGGCCATGTGCTTTTCGCACAGCTGCTTTCAAGTCTGCTCCAGGGAAGCCACACTGCCCCAGGGAGCAGACGTTGTGTGTGGGGGGAAAAAACAGGATCTGAATTTTCTTTGCCTTCCTCCGCTTTGCCAGGAAGCACCAGGGCTGTGGCTGAGCCCGGCAAAGGTCCTGCAGCCTCTGGCTTCGCCTCCACCTGGGCAACACACGGCGGGTGGGAAGGGGAGGCGGGGGCTCGCTGGCATCCCCGCACCTGCCGTGCCGGTTTTTCTCCTCCACCTCTTGTTCTCTCTCAGCGGGCCGTGATGGGGAACGGGCTCCCAGGGCTGGGCAGAGCCGCACAGACGTCAGGAAAGAGGTTTTTTTGGCTCCCACTTCTTTCCGGAGGCACAAGGACGGGGACAAGTGCTGCATCTGTCACTGCGGCAGCGCTAGGGATGGTGGATGGCCTCTGGCTGTGCTGCAGGGTGGGTCATGGCACTGGTCCTGCTCTAACCTGGGCACGGTGGTTGTGCCGGTGCTGGGTTTCCCCAAGCCCATAAAGGAGGAAAAGAGAGCGAGTAGAGTTTTGTGCTGGTAAAGCTCAGTTACTGGGACACAGCACCCAGTAACTCATGCAGCACAGATCTTAGAATGTCAAACCCTAAAAAGACATTAAAAATCCCATTGCATCTCCCCCCACATTAATGATCTTCCCTTATCGCTGCTTATGAATATGTCCCATTCTTCCACACCATGGCTTCCCCCCATGATCATTCATCTAAAGGCTGTCTGCTCTTTCCGTTTTGGGCTTAAATTGGGGAAGATCCTGTTGGTTTCTTTAGCTTTGATGCATGAGAGTTGGGTCATGTGAGAGGGTCACGTCTGGCGAGCGAGGCCCCGTCACGCGGCTGGGCCGGTGTCATGAGTTTGGGCCGCGGGAGGAGGACGCGGCCTCTGGGTGGGGGTAGAGTTGGGCATCCCACACGCGGGCAAGCCAGCACTGACCCCCCCCTCCTTGTGTTCTCCCTTCCCCGCAGTGACATCTCCATGCAAGATCCTCAAGTGCAACTCTGAGTTCTGGGCGGCCACGTCGGGCTCGCACCACCTGGGCGCGGAGGAGGCGCCGGAGTTCTGCACGGCGCTGCGGGCCTACGCGCACTGCACCCGCCGCACCGCCCGCACCTGCAGGGGCGATCTGGCCTACCACTCCGCCGTGCATGGCATAGACGATCTCATGGTGCAGCACAACTGCTCCAAGGATGGCCCCACGTCCCAGCCCCGCCTCCGGACATTGCCCCCCGGGGACAGCCAGGAGCGCTCTGACAGCCCCGAGATCTGCCACTACGAGAAGAGCTTCCACAAGCACTCGGCCGCCCCCAACTACACCCACTGCGGGCTCTTCGGGGACCCCCACCTCAGGACTTTCACGGACACTTTCCAGACCTGCAAGGTGCAGGGGGCTTGGCCGCTCATAGACAATAACTACCTGAACGTGCAGGTCACAAACACGCCGGTGCTACCTGGCTCCTCGGCCACCGCCACCAGCAAGGTGAGCCTTGGGCCCATCTCCTCGGGCAGAAGTGGGCAAGGGCAGAGAGGCTTCAGAGCAGCCTTTCTTTCCTCTGCGTCTTCCCCCATTTGCACATCTCCTTGGGGAGGGTAGGACAGAGCATGAGCTCCTCTGGATGTGAATGTTTGGCCCTAAATATCAGATGTCCATCCTTGTTGTGTCCCCAGACTTCACTCAAGTGGCCTGTGGTTTCTTGTTGAGCATATCCAGCCCCATCACGGTGAGCAGGCTGAGGTGCTGCATCTCAGGGGGCCTTCATGGCCAAGCCAGGGACTGCAAATTAGGAGGGCTCCCACCTTGGGACTCCAGATTGCTGTGAACAGCCAGATCAGGAATGATGCTGTTACCTTTTGGGGGAACCCCAAGGCCCAAGCAAACCCGGGACTGCCCTCCAGGGAGGCTCCAGCTTGCAGGAAAAAGCCTGGAGGGAGCTGAGCTACTCACACTGCCTTCCCCTCTGCCCAGGCTCGTAATTGTCTCTGTGGTTTGCAGCCAAGTCAAGACATTTTGTGGGGAACAGTCTGTTCTGGAGGTGCTTTGACAGACTAAATAAACATCCCGAAGGTACGAGGCAAACAAAAAGCCCAAGTGAAAATGTGCTGCTGTGGCACAGCGGGACTTGTGTGTCACAGCCTCAGCTTCAGGAGCGACCTGGAGCTGAGGAACTCCTGTGCTGCCCCTGGTGCACAAGCTCTAAAGCTAACAGGGGCTTTTTTTGCCAAAGAAAAAGGGAGGCTCAGCGGGAGGCATCTTCTTGCTTTTGGAAAATGTCCTGTCTCACCATGTCTGTGAGTTCTGCTTCTCCCTGTACGTGGGGAGAGGAGAGAAGCACGTGTAGGATAGGGGCTGCTTCTCTGCTCTGGATGTCACCCCTTAATCCTGAGCTGGACCTGGCAGTGAGTTTCTGACCTGGCCCTGACAAACCCCCTAAAAGATACTTAATGATGCTCTGAAGTCCTTACCCACTAAAAGGTATCAAAACCTGCTGAAGCCTGGGACGAAGTCTGGCTTGAGGAAAGTGGTCCTTAAGGATCCCAGGACCTGCTGGGATTGCAGGATCACCATCTTAATTGAGCCTTTTCTCTCCTTATCTGCCTCACGGGCTTGTGGTGAGGAGGGATTAGTCATGAGATCTGCAGCATGAGCTGTGGGAAGCACCGCTGTGGGCACTGTGCTGCTGGAAAGGATGGGAGTGCTCGATCCTCGGGGCTCTTTGTGTTCTCTGCTCTCTTCTCCAACCCTGCCCCACTCTGGCCGGGTCTCAGTCTCCCCCTTCATGGGGGCCTCGTGGTGGGAGGTCCCCTTTGTCACTTCTCCCTCATGGGCAGAAAGGTCCAAGAGCAACTCCGCAAGAGCTGAAAGAGGAAATGCAGTTTGTGCTGTTTGTACATGCAAATTCTACTCATTTTCCTCCCCAAGTCTTCCCTCCAAAAGCCAGGTCAGCAAGGGAAGAGCAAGCACTGTGAGGTCCTTCCTCTGGCAAGGGGCCAGCGTTTGAGCCCAGGCAGGGGTGAGGAGGCGTGTTGGGCTCTGTTTGTGTCACAGAATCACAGAATCATTAATGGTGGAAAAGACCTCTTAAGATCACCGAGTCCAACTGTTAACCCAGCGCTGCCAAGGCCACCATGAAGTCACCCCTAGAAGGGCCACCCCACTGGAACAGGCTGAACACGTGTGTGCCTGTGGGGCTGAGATGGAGCGGGACGTGTTTGAGGGCCCATGGGAGAAATCCCTGTTGGTCTGCAGTTGGTTAGGCAAACAAATTGGTCCAGCCCTTGGGATGTAAATGTCATGGGAGTCAGAGGAGAAGCTGCACCGCCTCCAAGGGAGTCAGGGCTCGTCCCCGCTGCCATCTGCCAGCCCTGGAGGCGAGGCAGCGCAGCGTGCACGGGCATGCTGCCACAGGCTTGTGAGTAGGGATACTCCACCCAGCTCCAGCTGCAAGGAAGCTCCTGCGTTGGGCCTGGAGATAACAGGCAGATCCAGGTGGTGCATTCAGTCCAGCCTCTGGGTCTTGGATCTGTACTCAGTGTCCTCACCCTTCTGCTGGAGCAGGATGACTGTGTCTGGGTGGCTAAAAGTCGGGGCCACTTCTTAGGATGAAAGTCCTGTCTGGACTGAGCATCCAGCCCTTCCACCTCTCACCCCACTGCTGGTGGTGGCTGTGTGCTCTCAGGTGGTCACCACCGGCTGTAACCGTGCTCCTTTCCTCCCCCACAGCTCACCATCATCTTCAAGAGCTTCCAGGAGTGCGTGGATCAGAAAGTGTACCAGGCAGAGATGGACGAGCTCCCCGCTGCCTTTGTCGACGGCTCCAAGAACGGAGGGGACAAGCACGGAGCCAACAGCCTGAAGATCACGGAGAAGGTGTCGGGCCAGCACATCGAGATCCAGGCCAAGTACATTGGCACCACCATCGTGGTGAGGCAGGTGGGGCGGTACCTCACCTTCGCCGTGCGCATGCCGGAGGAGGTGGTCAACGCCGTGGAGGACCGGGACAGTCAGGGCCTCTACCTGTGCCTCCGTGGTTGTCCGCTCAACCAACAGATTGACTTCCAGACCATCCGCTCGGCTCAGGCCACGGAGGGTCGCGCCCGTAGGAAGGGGCCCAGCCTGCCGGCCCCGCCTGAGGCCTTCACCTACGAAACGGCCACGGCCAAGTGCAGGGAAAAGCTGCCCGTGGAGGACCTCTACTTCCAGTCCTGTGTCTTCGACCTCCTCACCACGGGGGATGTCAACTTCATGCTGGCTGCTTACTATGCCTTTGAGGACGTGAAGATGCTTCACTCCAACAAAGACAAGCTGCACCTCTATGAAAGGACACGGGACCTGACCCCGGGCAACACGGCTCCCACGGGAACGCATCCCACCCTCTGGGTAGCACTGCTGTGTTTGTGTTGGTTGTGCTTGTTATAGAGGTTTGCTCCTTCACACCTTGGAGAGAAGGGAAAGGGGAGCAGGAGGCAACCAGGGATGAGATGCAGGTGCTGGAAAACAAGAGGTTAGACATCAGAGCCACATGGGTTGTCCTCAGACCTCAGTCTCTCTCTTGGTGCAAGTCCTCCACCTTCCCAGCTCTTGCCTGGGAGGAACGTGCTGCCAGTGGGACCAGTCAGGAGTTTTTGCTGGACTGTATCTTGTCTGGACCTTCCTCACCTCCCTCTCCTGCTCCCAGCCGAGTGGGTGCTGGGGAACCCTTGTAGCTACTCTCCTCGTAGCGCTCCCCCAGTCCCAGCAGCGCACGTGGTGACTGTGACACTGGCGTGCGTCAACGTGGCTTTGTCTTCAGAGAGCAGAGCCCACAAGGAGGGCGCAGAGCAGTGAGACAGGACCAAGCCTGGCCAGCACAGCGGGGCAGGACGTCCTGCTCGCCGGGGCTGGGCTCTGCTTTTCGGCACGTCCTGCTCTGCCCGCAGCCCTGTTGTTGCAGAAAGTGGTGCAAGGGGCCGAAACGGTGGGCAATGATCCCACGTTTGCTTGGCTGCTGGTGCCAGGCACCTTCTGGGTGGAAGGAGGGCACGTTCCTCAAGCCTTGGCCTGCATTTTTTGTGGTTCGAAGGTGTCCCCTATTTTCGCCAGTTCACCTGGCTGATTCACTCAGTAGTTTTATTCCTGTCTCCCTTGTCTCTGCCTGGACCCACCGTGGACTCTTGATGGCAACGGGAGAAACCTGGCCAGTATTCAAGCGGTTTCTGCAACTTCTGCCTAGCATTGGATGAGTTCCTCGCACCAGTCGCTCTCCGGTCCCCTAAAACTGGCAGCAGGGTGGCTGCTCAGTGGGAGACCCGTCCTGCACCTCCCTCCAGCCCCTCCCTGCCCGTGGCTCGGCCTGGCCCAGCCCTGGGATGAAGCAGGAGCACGGTGCTCTTTTTTTTTGCTGCTAGGTCTCTGCTCTGCTCCCCATCCTGGGGCCGCGACTTGCAACCCCATTGCAGACCAGTTGCACCTTAAGCCCTTTTGGGCTTGAATCAGAAATGGGGCAATGTCAGAAATTCAGCCAGGAGATGGGATGCAGCAGAGGACCCCCCCCAGCTGCCTCCAGATGTCTGTTCCCTGCCTCGAAACCATCAATAATCTCCTTCCCCCACCACGTAGTGCTGCCCATCTCTTCCACTCCACGTTCCTCTGTGGTTCACCCCATCGCTCACTGAATAAACAAGACCACCTTTGGTCTGCGCCTTCAAGACCTCCTGGTGGGTTTCCCCCACCTTTCCTCAGGGGGAAGTTCCCAGAAACAAGCCCCAAAATGTGCCACACTTGGGGGCACCTCCTGCTCTCAAGGGAGGTCTCTGGGCGTGATGAGACAAGCTAGCACCAAAAGAGGTGGGAACAGGCTTGGTTTGGCAGTCTGAACTGGTGCCAAGAGGCAGCCTGGTGTAAATACTGAACATGACTATTCATTGTGTCCTTACTGCTCTAGAGCTCCATTTGTAAAGCAGCAGAGAAATGCAAACTTGTGTCAATGGATGTAATTTATATTGTCTCTTTAATATATAGAGCCCTGGCATTGATCTCGTGTGACTGTACAGATGAAAAGATGTAATTGGTTTTTAAATGTTTAAGGAAAGAAAAGAAACAAAAAGATGTGTTTACTACTTTACTCCTTGCTTTGTTTGCTGATGCCCCAGATACTCTGTTTAGGGAGGTTTTGGAATAAGGATATCACAGTTCGGAGGTGCCGAGGGGAGCAGCCGCTGGACCACGGCACTGGACAGTTTCATTTCCCAATGCACTAATGCTCAGCCAGGCTGATTTGGACTTTCTGTTTCCTTTGTTCTAGAGAAAACAAATTTTTATCTTCCCTAGAAATTCTTAACACACCTTTTAAAAGCCAAAATCTGCCTCTGGGCAAAGAGGAGATTTAGCGCACAGCTAAATGCAGCTGTGCGCAGCCTCCCTCTGAGCACACCAGTGCTGCTTGAAAGCTGCCTGAGCTGGCCCAGCCACAGCGTGCCAACAGGTCAATAATTCCCTTAAGAACTCCCTTTCCTATAAAACAATCACCTCACGGCACCACACGCTGTGGTTTGGGGGTGGTTTCCATCCGAGGAAAGTCTGGTTACGGCGTGGCTCATTCCCTCTGTCCAGGCGGGCGCTCCAGCGGTGGCCGATGGCGTGAGGTGGTTGGGGTATCCCTGTTTTAGAAGCAAACAGTGAAGCACTTTATTTTGGTTGTGTTTGACCCAGTTCTGGTTAAAGGTGAAGTGTGGCCAAGAAGGACCCGATACTTGGAAACAAACAAAACAAAAAAAAACCATAGGCAAAGGGGGGGGCGTTCTGAAAAGGCCCCCCCCACCTCCTCCCTGCGCTGAGACCCACGGGAGTGTCACCGCGTGTAAATACTGTAAATTATTTATTGAGAGAAACGCAAGTAAAGTTTGAGGTTTTTTTGACAGTAAACGAGTGGGTCTCGGTTTGTTCCACGTGTGTTGCCCGCTGCTGTTCCCCACTCAGGCTGCAAGCGCTGCCCCAGTTCTGCACTCACTCCAAAGCAGCTTTCTTCCACCTGAAGGACTCTCTGAGAGCTCATTTCTGTCCTGAATTCTCTTGAGAATTTCACTCTGGAGTTCGATTTAGCTACAGCCAAGTGAGAAAATTAAAAAGGGGGATGGGGGGAAAATGTAGATAATAAACCATTAGAGCCTTGACTCACTGGGAAAAGAGATGTGTAGCAGTGGAGTCTGAGTGGGTACCATCACTCTACCCCTGCTCACCCCGGCAGATGGGGATGTACATCCCAGTCATGGTAATTCCTCCTTTCCATGATCTCCCTTTTGTTGGGCAGCTCTCCTGTCTGTCACACTTGGGTTTGTTGCTGCCCTCTAATGAGGAAAAACAAAATTGCATTTTTTTTTCTGTTTAATTTTCCATTTATGAAATCTGAAGGGACTCCTTGTCACAGCAGCTGGGGACAGGGAGATGCTGAGGGTGGGTGGGACACCAGCACCGACTCAAAACACTTCTTTTTTTTTGGCAAATCCATGCAATGATGCCCAGCACCAGAGATGTGACACCTGACCTTCCCCTCTTTCAGAGCCCAGAGAACTGGGAGTGTTTGGAAAGAGCCAAATCCACTCTGTGGATTTACACTCCTTGCACCACAAGCTCAGGTTTAGCCGTCTGAAATGGCTAAACCTGAAATGGCTAAACCTGAAAACTCACGTACAAAGTGCCCAGAGTGCAGGGGCCAGGGGTCTCCCTCCCTGACTGTTCTGCCAGGTCACCAGTGGCCCTCTGCTCTCCAGCCTGGGACAGTGAGCAGGCAGCACCTGCACGTTCCAGTGGGACAAAGTGCTGATGTGAGGGCGTGGTGACACCCGAGCCACAAGGGTGCCCTGTCCCCATTAACCACACAAGGCATCAAAGCATCCCCAGGAGGTGAGTGGGGAAGGCACAGGCTGTGCAGGGCCATCGGTGGTGGCAGTGGTGGCCCTGTGGCACCTGGGAGAGGTTCACATTGCTCTCCAGACCATGCTCAGGGCCGGTGAGGGGGCAGCCCCTGTGGGATCCAGGGTCCCATCCCATCACTGTGATGGAAAACAGCTCAAGTGCCACCACCTGGGGCCTGGGGTGGGTTTCCAGCCCCACTTCGGCTGTGCCTGCCCATCCCTGGCAAAAAAATAAAATTAAAAACAAAGAGCTTCACATTTGAGTGCTCGGGGTGAGCCAGGACCGGGCAGCCCCCGGCTGTCCGGGAACAGCTACAACTGCAGAATGTTGTTCTTCACCAAAAACCGGCTCTTTGCTGGGAACCGGCTGCCCTCTAGAGGGTCTGCTCCGATGCAAAGCACAGCCCTGTCCCCTCAGTGGGGCGGTGGGTGTGAGGCAGGGCTGGGGGTCCTGCTCCCTGTGCCAGCACAAGGGCTTTGCATGGACCTTGTCCTTATGGATGATCCCCTGCTGTGGGACTGACCAGACCTGCCTGACACAGACGGGTGAGAAGGGCTCATTTCCCCATGGGCTTTGAGAAGGATTTAACCGTTCTCAGTGGTGCTGTGGGCATGAGTAGGCAGGGAGATGCCAGGCTGAGCTGTGCTGGGGAGACCCCTGGCATCAGGGTGCCCACATCCTTCCTTACCTGCCTGCTTAAATAAAAAAAAATAAAATTAAAAAGCCACTGGCCTCAGGTAGATTCACCCCACTGCGCCCAGGCACGTACACCCAGCCCAGCTCCCTGCAGCCCCTGTGCCTCCCTGCAGCCAAGCCCCTCTCCCTGCCGAGCCCCATGGCTAACAGCCAGTCACTCTTTCCATTAGGAAATCCATTTTTCAGGAGCATATAACTCAGCTGTGAAATTTCACTCTTGGCTGAAACTTGGCTCAGCAGCAGAGAGACTGGGAAGGGCTGGACCCAGTGGCTACAGGTGTGAAAAGTGCTTTTTACAATGAGCTTTTATAACTTGGGAGAAATGGCTCCAATCCCTGCTCCGTGTCTTGCCGTGTGGGCCTCAGTGGAGGGTAAAGACCAAACCAAAGCAGCCACTGGATGCCATCACATCCCACCTGGGGAGAGGCACATCCTGCCCAGGGACAGAGAGGAGAACTCACCCATGCAGCAGGAGCAACACTTCTCCTAGAGAAAGGGGAATTCTCCCCAGAAAAGGTAAAAAGGAAATTTACACATCCTCAGAGATCCATAAAACATGGTGGTGGGACAAACACAGAAACATCAGTGTCATCCCAGTGAAATCCTGGTGGAACTGGGTGAGTGAATGTACACCTCCCTCTATCAGGTGGAAATTCCCATCTGAAGAGCCTTCCAAGTCTCTATCACCACAGACTGTGAAACTGTAAAAACAGCCAAGCAGAACATGCTTATTCCTGCACAGCAAAAATATCCATGGTGGCTTGCCTGTGGCTGGCAGGACAGGGCCCTGTCATCCCAAAACAGCCCCCAGACCTGCCATGGGACCCCCCAGAGACACCACACTGGGGCCCTTCTGAAAATCTCAGTAACACTTTTTAATATACAAGAATCAAAAGTACAGCAGTTTTACAATGTAGGAAAATTTCATACATACTATATAAACAACATATTTACATCAGAAATCACTAGGACAGTGGCATTTCTTTCACAAATATAAATTAATATTAATTACTGTTTTTAGTCAACAGGTTTAAAAGTCCGTATTTTTACAGTAAGAGTCCTTCTCTCCCCGGAGGGGAGGCAGAGGTGGGGAGGAAACGGGTGAAAGCAGAATATTTTTGTGTGGATCACAAACCATTCACGCAAGGACTTCAGCACTCGGGTCCGTGTCCATTTTGGTTGGGACCACATCACCTGTCCCCACAGCAGGTTTTGGTCTGCAGGACTTCCACCGTGCGAACTCATAACATTACACCAATTCCAAAGAGGTCAGGCTGAAAAACTCTTTTTTTTTTTTTTAAATAGAACCCCAGCAAGTTACTGCTTTTTCCTTCAAAGAGGCTGGAGGGAATCCCGCAGCCAGTTCGGAAGGAAGAGCTGTACCAGATGCTGACACAAACACCACAGGGAAGTTTATGGCTGTGGATGTGTCCCCTCTGATCCCACTCACGTCCCCGTGGTTGTGTCTGGTTATGGTCCCTGTGCTGAGGGGACATAAAATGCATGATTATGTGTGTGTGCTCAGGGAAGACTTTCTCCCAAATCTCATTCTCCAGCTTCACTAAAACCAAACCCAGCAAAGACCCACCCACCACAAGTGGACAACGTGACGTGACTTCAACATCAGGCTAAAGTGACAGTGGGGACAGCTCTCCAGTGGGTACGGGTAAAGCTTTTGCCGTTGCACAAGAAGGAAACCCCAACCAACCTCGTGCCTGGAACCTGGGATAAGCAGAAACACCCACATCTCGACACAGAAAATGCCTCTTGCTGGGATCCAAAGTTTCCCTGCACCGACCCTAACACAGGTTGGCCGGTATTGCCTTTGCTACACGAGTATGGCACGAACTTCCCGCCGTGACAGCACCGCGCGGTGACAAAAAGCAATTCTCTTTGCCCCTTCCAGGTTGCTTCCATTTTCACATTAAAAGCTAATACCTCTGAAAAGAAAGGACCTCTTTGCTGAATACCACAGTCCGCAATCACAGCTTAGTGGGAAACGCCACGGAAACGTGCTCTCTCCACACCTCCCACCCCTCCGAGGGGGACTGTGGAAGACTTGCCTTCACCTCGCCCTGCACAGGTAAACACAAGTGTAACACTTCTATCAGGGCAGCAAGTGCCCCTAAGGAAACAAAACTGCCCTGAATTTGGTGGAAATCTTGCAATATAAAAACTAAAGGGGAACGAAACATCTCCCGTGTGTCCCGTGAGAGCAGCGGGATCGGGAGGAGATGGCAGCAGATTTCCAGGGATATACTGCATGGAGGAGTATTAGTGTCAGTTTGCATGCGCCTTCCAAGGCACTGGCTGGAGTCAGGAAGCCAGCCCTGAACACCCATCTGCCCTCAGTCTTTTGGGGAAAGGACATCACAGCTTATTAGGGTCAAATACTGGCATCTTAACAGGAGGGCCAGCTTCCGTGCCCCACCGAAGAGGAGCCTGGAACAGCCTGGTCTTTAATACTGAGCTCCGGGAGGTGACGCAGCCCCAGACACCACACTCGGGGCAGCCTGGCTCTTGGGAGAGCTTTGTGGTCTCCAGGGAACTCCAAACGGAACAATGATCACCCAAGGTGCTTCTGGCCAGCAGCATGTGCACAGCCAACCCCTCTCACCACACCAGCGTCCAGGCCGGACGCTGGTTTGCAGCAAATGCTGTGGTTTGAACACTTGGAGTGTTTGCCCTCGAGTCCACTGAACTGGGCTGCACATTCCTCTTTTCCCTCTGCCATGCTGGGCTCCAAGACATTTGCTCCAAGGATTTTTATGGATCAGTCCTGAATTCCTCGTTCTCTCCCTGCTCACTGAGGTGCCGAGTCCTCGGGCTCATTTCCAACTTAGACAGACAGGTCTGTAAGTGCAGGTACTTTTAGCAATTCAGAGTCACTGCTGGAAAGGTGGCAGGAAGGTGACCATTGCCTGAACAGTGATCACTCCACTGGATTTCCATTTCACTTTGTTCTACTATCCTTCATCCTTCAGTTACATTAAAGGTTTGTGATCACTGCTTCATGAAGCAGCACAGGGAGAAATGATTTGCCCGAAGACCAGAGACTTTAGTGGCAGGAAGATCAGGAGTTCCAGGATCCCCAGAGCCATCTTTTGATCTTGCACCTCCCAGCCAGCATCTGTTAGATCCTGGACCACCCAAGCTGCCCATGCCAGAAGAGAAGAGTTTTGTTATGAATTCCTGAGCCCTGTCCACTGGGGAATACTGTTCTCACCCCAATTTCTTTCCTACTGGTTAGATGTGAACTAAGCCTTTGCTAAGGAATTCAGCCTTTTTTTCCCACATCCCAGCTCCTGCTTACCCCCAGAGTCAAGATTTGCCAGTTCCAGCTCTGGAGACGGGAGGAAGATCCCCCCACCTCTTCTGTTGCAGAGGACACAACAGCAATCAAAGCAGAGCCAGTTTCTTGAAATGGATAAAGACATGGAAATGACAACATGGCCAGGAAAGTGATGGATTGTCGCCAGCATGGCTCCAGCTCCTTTGGAGTCATCCTGCAGGGACGTCAAGTCCCTCTGTCAACCAAGCATGGCTGCTGAGGGACTTTCCTGTCCCTCCTTGAATACATCCTCCCATTGCCCCATGCTGGTGACACACAAATCCCAGCCCAACCAGTTCATCCCCAACCCCAAAGCAGCATCTGTCACGTAACATCAAGTCGGAGCAGGCACACGGCCTTCTGCACCATCCTAAGCAGCATCGATCTGCCTTCTCCTTCTGAGGAAACACTGGCTGGGGAAAATTCCCTTGGGTCCATCGGACTGAGGAAAACAAAAACAAAACAAAGAACGAGGCAGCAAGGCTGGTTCCATGACAGAACAGTTCAATGGTAAAAAAGGGGAAAGGAAATGGGAATCTAAACCAGAATCAAGAGCTAGGGAAAATCTTCCTCCACCCACTCCCCCAAAATCCTCCTTGACCCAGCCAGATGATAGCAGCATGTTCAGAGTTTCTCGTTGCTGGCTTGGAGAAAGCAGCCACCGTCGCATCAATCCAAGTATTTCAGACGTGCGCTTCCCCCTCTCAGTCACTTTATGCTTTCCGAATGTTCCAGTTATAATCTGGATTGTTTTTCTGTTCCAATGACCTATCCAGAGGTGACCTGTGATCAAGAGGTGACTTGGAATCGTGGGGGGATTTCTGAGAGGGGGGCGAGCGAGGGTCCGACACTGCAGGGTGAGATGGAGGGAGGGGCTGTTTGTAATCTCCCAGTTTGTCTGTGTGGAAGGACCGGTAGTGGTCCGAAGGTCCTTGGCCATGGTATCCCATGGGCGGCCTGTGGTCAGACATCCGCCGGAAATCCTGCTGGTGGTAGTTCTGAGGCCTGAAGTCATCGGACCGCCGACGTTTGGAATCGTGGTGGTGCCTGCGGAGAGAAAGCAAAGGGACGGAGATCAGTTCCCCAAGCCCGGCCTCTGCGGTCAGTGCATCCTCACAAACGCCCCCAGCCCCTCTGAGGGGAGGGGAATCAGTCACCTGTCGTAGTAGTCTCGGTGGCCTCTGTGGTCTCGGTCGCTGTTGTACTGCTCGTACGGCCTCTTGCGGGAGAGGTTGTTTGGTCTGTAGTTCCCGGAGCTCCGGTGGGGATCCCCCCGCGAGCGCCGGTCCCCGTAGTGGTGGTCCTTGTACCAGTGCTGCTCGTACTGGTGGTGCCGCTCCCCGCCCCACATCTGGTTGCTGTTGCCGCCGTAGTTGAACTTTCGATCCCTCTGCCAGTCTCCTCGGTCTGCCACGAGCAAAGAGCACCTGTGAGTCTCTTGCATACTTTGGTTTAAGCCCATTTACTTCCCTGAATTCTCCAAGAAATTATAACTACTGACGCCCCTTTAACTTTCTCCTCCCTAAACTACATGGGCTCCATTTTATTCTTTTCATTTCTTTATCATTATTTCTTTATCATCCTCGCAAATCTTATTCTGTCCTGTTCTCACATTCTTTTCCTCACTACATCACCGTGTTTCCTAGCCCAGCAGTAAGTACAGTGCTAATGTGTGTTCTATCCCATCACCTTTAACCCTGACCAGTCACAAATCCCAGAAGGATTTGTGTCCGGAAGCATTAGGTCAGAAGGGAAGGTTTCTCCTGGCCTGCCAGCGCTCACCTGTGTTGCTGAAATGTCTCTTGTTTGGATGGCCATAGTTGTCCCGTGGGTGCCCATGCATCTGCTGCTGGGTGTGGGAAGGGGGCATGTGGATCTTCTGGGAATGAGGATTGTGAGGCACGTGAGACTGGGACATCACGGAATCGCGGCTGGAGCCTGAAGGCTCTGGGCGGAACGGCTTCTTCATGCTGGACGTGTCCTCCTTCTTCTTCTGCTCCTGCAAGGTGGAACACAGGGATACAGCTCAGCTGCTCTCCCACCCAGAGATCCAGACTATGTGAGCAACGGCCTTGGCTGCCAGGCTCTGGATTCTCCTGCCTCTTTGAGGACTTGGTGAGCCAGCTGTGTGCCCAAGAACGGCACAGATGTGGTGGAGGACAGGCACAGTTTGGCAGCTGTGTTTCTATACCCGATCTCTACAGGGCAGCACGCGCAGGCTTTTCACTCCACAGGGCAACTGAACATCGTGTGCCACACCAAACAATGCTTTTGCTTGGTCACAACACCCAGGACACAGTGACCAGAAATGCCACATGAAAAAGCAGGCAAACGCAATCAGACTGTTTAGATGTTGAGAAAATCACAGACTGCCAACAACAACAAAGAACACCCATGGTAAGAGGCAGAAAGTATTGACACTTCCAGTGCAGCAACTTTTAAGGACAGAAATCAAAGGGAAAGCACTTCAGCTCTCACCTCCTCCTCCTGTGATCTTTTCTTATGAGCCATCTTGTAGAGTTTGTGTAGTTTTCTGGCATCAAATTCTGTGAATTTTGACACAAATATCCATAGGTTCCTAGAAGGACATGAACATCTTCTGTTAAGTGCTACAGCAGCAGTTCAACTGCCAACCACTTCCAAACCAACATCAAATTAATTCTACCCTCTCTGGAAAACAGCTCAGGACAGGATGATCAGGAGGGCTGGAACCAAGTTCTTCAAAGTAAAATTAAGAGGTTTGCAGTGTTTTATCTGATCTAGCTTTGAAATCAGTTTTAATGAAACCAGGACAACTTGAAGACAAAACCCTTGCCTGGGACTGGTCATGGAAGACCATCCCTGGAAGTATTCAAGGTTCAGGCTGAACGGAGCTCTGAGCAACCTGGTCTAGTGAACTGTGTCCCTGCCCATGGCTGGGGGTTGGAACTGGGTGATTTTTAAGGTCCCTCCCAACCCAAACCATTCCATGATTCTGTGATTCTGCAGACTGAGTGGACCAGAAAACACAAGATTTCACAGGTTAAATAAGAGGCAAATGGCACATCCATCCACAAAAAACCCAGCAGCCTCTGACTACCGTTTCAAAATATCCTAGACCAGCCAAGGAAAACAGAATGATCCCTCACCTTCTCCATAGCTTGATGTGATCCTGGTCAGTGTAGGCTTTAAGGCACTCAGAGATGCGATCACCAATTTTTAGGAGGCAGTTGCGCGTGTGCTCCAGCTGTTCTTGAACTGTCAGTCCCTTATCAGGCTTATCAAGTTGCTTCAGTGCTTTTTTGACTGGTCTCATCCTTTCCTTGCACTTGAAAGAGCAATAAAGAGGAGAAAGTGATTAATTTGGCAGAGGGCTCTACATCATTGCCCCGTTAATCGAAAAGAAGGTCGTTTAGCTTTATCTGGCCATTAGGTAACGAGAAATCAGCTATAAAATAGCAAATTGTTAGACAAGCTGCAGACAATAATCAGGAAAAGACAAGAGCCTCCCCACCTCCACTGCTCCTGCCTTTCAGGAGGGAATAAGTCGCTTTGCAAGCTGTAACCACACATGGTCTGCCCCTGCACGGATCCCACGGCAGGCAGGGAAGCATATCCAAGGCTCCACACACTGAACCAGCCACCCCAGCTGCAAGACTGCTCAACTCAATCCTGTCCAGTCCTATCTTTGGTCACTTTAATGCTTGCTTTTACCAAACTGGCAGACATGAGATGAAAGCACCATGTCTTTCGGCCTGGGCACATCGACACCGTGCACAGACAGAAAATCAGACAGGTTTTTTGACTGTCTGCCTGGATCTTTTGTGCATCACAGAAGGAAAGTTAAAGAAAAAGGCAAAAAACCCCACAGGACCTGCAGCAAATACAGAGATTTACATTGAGAGAACTGTTTTTAAGAAGTGGTGTTTCAGCCAAGGAGAATCTGCCATGACAACTTTTACTAAAGGACAATTTTTACAATGAGCCTTGCGGGCATGTGTGCTGTGAGAGCATTTATACAGCTCCTCACCTCCTACAAGGTCACCCTCAAAACTCTCCTGCATTTCCCTGCCTCAAAGAGCTTCAATGGCTCCTTGGCTTTTACAGGAGAGGTAATGTAAGGGTCTTCTGCAAGCCAGGGCTGCCAGCTGAGCAGTGGGAAGTCACCAGCTGGAGCAGAGAGCCCTTGTGCACGCTCTGCTGACAGGCTACCAGCTGGCAGCACTGGTGGGCAGCTCTTGTCCAGGGTTGTCCTGCCCTGCTCTCAGATCAGCCAGGGGAAATCCCTGTGGGGCACTGGGGGGGGTTCACACCCCAACACCTAAAACACGTCCTTGGATGACATCTGAGCAAACCTTGGCTGCCTCGCTGGGCTCTCAGCACCGCCCTCCCGTCTCCCGAGGAAAATACTCACTATGCTGAATGTTTCTTGGTCCAGATCATCATCCTCATCTTCTCCAATGGGGATGGGCTCGCTCCCTGCAGTAATGTGGACGGGACCTTGCGATCTCTTCCCTTTACTTCCAGATTTGGCCTCGCCACCTTTAGGCTTTACAAGGACAAATTACACACATCACGCGATGAGCCAGAACGGAGGATCCCAAGTGACCCAACTCACAACCTCCACACTATTGTTACTGGCAGTTGCTAAACCTGGGCACCGTTCCTACAACTTTCCTCCCAGAATCTCCAACTGTTGAGCTGCAATGGCTCTGTTTAGTTTTACATCATCCCTGAGGGATCAGAGAGAAGTCAGAGCCAGCAGTTTGGACACGAATACGATATTCACACTCATGGGGAGAAACCAGCGTTGAAGACTTGGAAGAGAGGTTAAAGTAAAGAATATCTCTCCCTTGAAAAGGACAGAGCTCAGGGTAGTCTCACATCTACAAGGATCAGCAACTTTATGTGGTATCACTAGTTCTCAAATCATGGCCCGTTTGTGTAAAATTTTTACTTATATGACTTATCTGCAGTCAAAGCCACACCAAAAATCACTGGAAAGCAAACTTTCCCCTACACAGGCAACAAAACTTCTTAGTTTGCACTTATGACCTCAGTGTCAAAACACACTGGGCATGCAGTACATACCTGTTCCTTGGACAGGTACTTCAGGTCATTATTATGGAAGCTTTTACCCCCCTTCCAATTTGCACCCAGCCTCAGGGCAGTTGTACCCAAAATTCAAGAGACATTTTAGTCTCCAGCATACCAGCGATGTTGAAACACTCATTCTGGTGAGTCCTGAACGGTGACAATGACAACTTACAGTCTTGGCGGTGTGGACACGTGGGTCATTCGGGTGAGTTTAAATTAAAGGGGAATACAGACAAGGAGCTGCCAACCCTGTGATAAATCACAGCTGGACAGAACTTTGATCTGAGTGCTCCAGGCTTTTTCCCTGTTCTTCCTTGACATCAGCTCTGTGGCCATATCGATGTCACAGGGACAGCTGTACTTTAAAGGCAGCCTGACAAAATCTCTTCCGTTTTGGTCACATTCCATGAGGCTTTAGGGCATATTGCCTTTTCTACTTTTTATGGCAATTCAGAAGGGCTGAAAAAGGGATACCCACTCACCCCACTGATGTCTCTTCACACAGGGCCTTTAATGAATCCTAAGTCTCACAATTTGTCCTGCTCAGGGACTTCCCTATCCAGCTCTCCCTGAGAGTACCACATACCTTCTCTTTCTTGTCTTTTGTCTTCTTTTTCTCTTTATCGCTTTCCTTTTCTTTCTTAGAGGATGTCTGTTTTTCCTTGTTCTCTTTGTTCTCTTTCTTCTTCTGTTTCTTTTTCACTGGGCTCTTGTCCAAGCCATCCTCCTAGAACATCAGTCACAGCACAAAGTTGGAGTCCCTCACCTCGAGTACATTTTCTTCCATAAAACATCCTTAAAACACAGGCAACTTTTGAGGTCCATCCAGATTTACCCTCACACCTCTTTAAGCAGACAGCGAGCCCTGCTCCAGCAGCTGCCATCCCCCCAACTTGACAAAAGGGTATGAAAACCAGACCGGCCCCACTCTGTGACAAGCTGGCAAGCTGCAGAGCAGCCCTGCTCTCCTGTGCCAGCTGTGCTCCAGAACGCTCAGCCCCTGAGGTAGATACTGATCAGCACACGAACAAAAAGCCTCAGACTCCAAGCCAAACCACTCAAAGACTGAACGTTTTCTAAGCAACAGCATGACCTTGGTAAACTCCAGCTCCACCACGGGCTGACGTGCCCAAAAGGAGAGGGAAACAATTCTTCTTTCTCTCCTTTATAAGGGCAACAGGCTTTGTCCTGAGACAACCTTTCCCCTGAGTAAATATGTGGATGTTTGTGGCCATTCTGGGATGCCCCAAATCACTTAAAGCACTGACCTAAAAGAATAGGTGGGAAAGGTCCTTCTTTCACACCGATAGCTGTATGGGTGTTTGTGTGAGTTTGCCAGTCCTGGGGGAATTCACTCTCAGTGCCTCTGACTCCCTGGGGCTTTGCTGGGAGTGCTTCCCAAGGTGAGGCTGGGCAGCCACAGCACAGCCCAAGGAAACCTGGAAAAGCCACTGTCCACCAGGCTGACTCACCTTGACTTCCCCTTCTTCTGACTGGTTGTCTGAGTGCCGAGGAGAGGAGAGTTCGTTCCCATGCTCATCTTTGACTTTGGGAGCCTTGTTCTCTTTCTTTACTCGTGGTTTCCTCTTCTTTAGCTTGCCCTGGTACAAACATAGAGAAAGTCAGGGAAAGAAAACAGTCACAGCTTCTTCCTGGGGACATATCCCATCTCCTGAACATCGTGCAAACAGCTGCAGGTCCTGCAGGATGGCAGGAAGCCTGACAAGCCCAAATCCTTCAGTAAGTGCAGTAATAACCTGCCCCTTATTAATTCTCATTTAAATGATAAATATCACAATGCAATCAGACAACAGACAAGTCCACATTCCTTCATAAGAGATGATGTTTGGTGACTTGGGAACACAGGGTGTCTCCTGCCATCAAGCCAACCACTCCCCCCTGGAACCCCCAGAATCAAGCAGCCACATCTCACCTCTTCCCCATCTTTCATGTTTTCTTTCTTGTCCAGATCTTTTTTCAGCAGTTTCAGTAGATAATCAACTCGGGTCTGGAGCTGTTTTCCCTGAGGTTTCTTATCTGTCTCAACAGGTAGGATCTTTGATAAAGCAGAAAAAAAAAAATATATATACCCACATGTATAAAGCTTGACAAACGAGACACACACTAGCAGCACCCCTTCCAGGCCCAGCAAAGGGCAGCAGGTGCTGCACCCTCTGGGGGAACAAGAAGGCTCAAGCCTTCCTTCCCCCTCTCGCACAGACTCTCCCTGTCTGGCCAAAGGGAAGACTCCCAGCAAGCAAGCATCCCTCCCCTTGGAATCCTGCAGAAGTTAAAAGGTCCCAAGGCTTGCTAAGCCTTGCAAGCTTGCTAAGTTCTCTTGAAGGAAAAAAAAAACCCTTTACAAGCTACATTTGGGACCTTGAGTTGCAAAACTCAGTCCACTCCCCTTGACACATCAGATTTGTTTGGGACAGCTTGGTCACAGCGGCCCAGTCACTCTGGTAACCTGAGACATTGCTACAGCAGGGGCACAGATGCACAATTTTTAGTGGAAAACAAGGCTGAAAGGTGACACTTCCCAGAGGAAATATCTCAGCTTGTCAGCTAGGTTTGCTTCATCCTTCACTGGAAAATGGGTGGCGTGTCTCAGGCAGCTGTTCCCATTGCAAAATGCCTTTCTGAGCTGCACACATGGAGGGCTCTCAGGCAGAGCCTGATCTTTGCTAGAAGCACCGGCGGGGATGTCAGGGGAATGCTGCGTGCTGGCAGCAAAGCTGGTGTGGAGAGTCCCAGTGCTCCTCAGCCCTGTGCTGCAGCTTCCACGCTCTTTCCACCACACTGACACAACGGATGGTGGCTTATTTTTAACCCAGATCATTTCAACATGGTGCCTGTAAACTGTTCTTGTGGGGATGACTGAGGAACAGAGGAACTAGATGGAGACCTTCCAGCTGGCTGTGCTGCCATTCCCAGTCATGTAACCATACCCTCAAAGCTAACACGAACCAGCCTTGACATAAGCAGTGTCAAATCTGTGAAAAATTATTTCCACTCAGAAATTCACACTCAGCTTCTTGTGAGATGCTCAAGGAAACAGCAAGTCACAGCCTCTTCTATCCTGTGCACGGAACCACACATGTCAGCACTTCCATTCTCTGCCTGCACCAATTTCAGTGGGGTTCACCTGGTACTGCCCACCAAATAACACAACTCTGCTTTCCATCGAGCATGCAACATTCCATGAAGGTCACTAGTCACTGTTTCCCTCATTATTATTTATCATGACTTTTGGAGTAGTTACAAACACAAACAACTGTTTCTGGAGTAAATGAGGCATGTTCTCTATGAGCACTGCAATGGACCCCATGGAAGCACCAAGCAAAGCGACCTACCTTATCAGATAACTTCAATTCCGGATCTGTTTTAATTAGCTCCCAGTTTCCATAACCATGCTCGTAAATTCCCACTAACAAGCGAGAATCCTCCTCCACTCCCCAGTCTACATCAAAATGAGCAGCTTTGACACGGCACGTCAGGCGGTACCTAAAGGCATTTCAAACACGAGCTACTTTTAATGCTGTGGAGGATAAAGCAAATCCACACATCCAGGCTATTCTCTTTCCACTACAAAATCCAAATTCCCTGAGCCTCTTTCCGCATTGCCTACTTAGCCAAACTCACTTCTTCCTTTCCTCTGGGTCCGAGGGAATGGATTTGTGCAGCATTTCAAACTCCTCTTCATGCTGGATGATGGATTTCACGTTGACTTGGACACCAGAAATCTTGATAGTAGGACCTCGTCTCTTTCCAGGTCCTTTCCCTGGTCAGCAATAAAACACAGCAGTTAAGAGAACTCTTACAGAAGGAAGTGTCTCTGTAAAATGGCTTCACAGACAGTGATCAAGTGACCTTGCCTGCAACCTCTTATTTAAACATAAGACCCAAAATATAAGTTTTCTTCCACTAACTCACTTAGATCTGCAATTTAAACACCTCCCAGTATCATTTTCTTAAAAATACTTCTAAGTGCGCTGGAGCTGTTTCTTCTGCAGTCTTGGTCAGCTGCAACAGGCAGAGACCCAGCAGGAAATCCATCCCTGACTCTGTATGTCCAAACCAACAGAACACAGAACAGCCAGCCAGAGAGTGTGGGTGGTGATTCCAGCTCCAGGAATTGCTAACTGTGGATCCAGCTTTATCATAGACTACACAGCATCGGTTTGATTTCCAGTCCCAGGAGCAGTTAAAATGAGATCTGCTTTGCTTTGTGGCCCAGCATTCAATATCAGCCTCTTCAGCCTCTCCCCACAAAAACTCATGTCCAGCAGAAGCCGACGGACCCAAGTGGCCCTTTCCAGTCTGAGCAGAAAGCTCAGGGGCTTCTCTCTGTGGGTGAGAGCTGCCTGGCAGAGATGGGGTGGTTTAAATGTGTTCTTGTTCACTGCTTCTAAGTCACAACGTGGCCCATTCCAGCATGGGAATGGTTTCCTCACCAGCTCCACGGAACACTCTCAAAACCATCCTAACAGCAGCACACAACCCTCTTGCCTACCTTCCCCTGGATTTTCCTTCAGCTGCTCCTCGTATTCCTGCATTGCTGACACACAGCTGTTGTGGATGAGCTCCCCCAGCCGCTTCAGGTCAGCCACGGACTTATCCACCAGCTCTGCATCCCGGGCAATGCACTCCAACCTGGGAAAGGGGAAGAGTTTTGTGTTTGATACAGCTTATCTCTTCTCAGTCACTTCCTAATCAATTGTCTCACAGCTCAGTGCTGTACAGATATGAATGTATGAAACATGCACGAGTTGAGTTTGTGCAGGAAACAAGCCAGTTTTTGTCTTTTTTTCATTCTAACAGCTGCAGTGCAGGTGTAGAAAAACTGATCCAATCCTTTGGATTTTTTAGTACCAAAGCAAAGGTCAGAACTGTCTATCTTGGGGACACCAGGGACCCTCTGTGACTGTCCAGTATTCCCTCATTTCCAGTTCCACATTAACTCCACGTGATGGTCCAAAGCTGCCATCTGCTGTCCCTTTTTCCTGCCTGAAGTCAGTAACATCAAGACTCACACGCGAGCCTTGTGTTTCACAAGAGAAGAGTACAAGCATCTGAAAAAACACTGCATTTCTCCTGCAGTACATTCATACATACTCTGCCTCAGCCCTGAGACCCTTCCAGACCCAGCAGAGGGTCAGGGCTCTGGAGATCCACGTTCAAGGATGGTGCCTCTTTGTTTCCTTTCAGGAGGGATAGAGCATGGAAAGATGCTCCAAACTCAGTCCCAAGGCTAACGTGCATAGAGAAGCTTGGCAAGTGTTTTGGGCTGCATTTGCTGTTCTGACAGCTGCTCCCTCTCCTTTCTGGGCAGAGTGGGAATGCCCCAAGGGCCGGGCTCTGCCAGCAGGACGCTGCTGTGTTACAGCCCGGAGCCACAACTGCTCCAGCCGGTTTGTGGCCAGCGTCCATCAGTGCCCATCAACAGAGACACCAGGGACTGTACAGCCCTGCTTGGGGTCCTGATGGCAGGACAGCAAGGCTTGTGCTGTCCTTGGAGGTTGTGTCAAACACCCAGAGCAATGTGTGTCTGGCTGTGCTCAGAAGTACAATGTGCCTCCATGGTTCCCCTCTGGAGCAGGGTCAGGCTGGGACTCACCGTTCAAGAGGCAATCCAAACTTCTTGTAAGCCTTGATAAACCTAAGGAGAAAAAAAAATATCAAAAACTAAACTAAGTGCCATAAAAAGCAGGTCCAATATCACATATATGCTTGAATGTATTAATTACAGCCCGTCACATTATCTCCCTTGCATTCCCCACTGATCAGCTCAGCATCCCTCAGCACTGCGAAGCCTCATCCATTAGTCCCCACAAAGAGTTTTGTGACCTTGGCTGGAGAAGAACACAACATTATTATAAATGTTGAGTGTTTGACAGATGAGGGGGGAAAAAAAAAGAGGAGAGTGGTAACTGTAGGGCAAAAAAAAAATAGAAGAAAGCATTGGCTCATGCCATGTTGGTAATTATTAACTTCGTTTTTCCAGGAAGAAAAGAGGCATTAAATCAATGTCATTTGTAATTTTAAAGCTCAGGCTGTAAATGTAGCAACCCATCACAGAAGAGCCAAATGTGGTTCAATCCATCACAGAGGTTTGCAGACAAGGTTTGCTATTTATTTTCATGTCTTATTTTTATTGTGAAAATCCCTGCTGCGGCTAACTCAACTTTAGGGCAAGAGTTGCTGCAATCAAACACTGCCTTGAGCTGGGAGTAGGCACAATCGCTACAACGACAGGTTATTTTTTAAATTAATTAATTTTTTGCCTTCTTTTTTTCATTTTGTATTCTTTCGGCCTCTTTCTGCTACATCACAGTAATCTAAATGGCTGTTACATTGCATATTGCAACACGTCCTTCCTGCTCCATGGTTTCAAGATGGTTACGGGCACCTATCACAGCCCAAAAACTCTGACATCTCCTGCTTAAAAATACACCAGCTCAGAGATAGAGAGAGTTAAGGAAGACTCATAACCCCCTCTTTTCCATCTTTGGCTGAACATCTGGGCAGAGCTGTAAGACAAAGATCTCTGGGAAAGACTCAAGAATTAGAAGATAGAAGAAAATAATGTTCTGGAATTCAGTCCCCAGCTGACATCAGGGACTGACACACAACTACTCGGATCAACGGGACCAGTGCTTCTCATGGGGTCACTTTGCCAGAGCCTGCCTTTCACTGAGAGCTTAAATCAGCAGGATGACTGCCAGAAAAATGTTAGGAAGGCCAGAGCCCTTGGCTTCTCCAGCTCTGCAGCTCATGGCACCCAAGACCTCACATGTTATACGGCATTAGCTCGATCCACTTGGCCCAGGAAGGGCAGCTACAGCACTGGATTAATTTTAGGAAGGTACCAGCTTCACTGTAGCCTGACTAAAGACAATCCAGTCCATTTTGCACTAACCTGAATGTTAAAGTCATCAGCTGGGATCAAACTGAATTATATAAAGGTGCAGAAGCTGTCCCAGTGAACCAGCTCCGCCTAACCACTGACGTGCTTACAGGTGAACACTTCCTGGATTAGTCTGGGATTTTCTCCACCTGCATGGGATTTCTATATTTGTTTTCTGAACTGTCTCTTGTGCCCAGCACTGACCTCCTGATTTCAGCATCAGTAAATCCTTCCACAGTGTCTTTTCTAACACTCCGAGGGCGTCCCCTGCGCTTCGGTCTCTTCTCGTCATCGGTGTCGTCAGTCTCGCTTTCTGATCCAGATGATCTCTGAAGCCTTCTCTTGGTTTCTGCATCCGACTCACTGTCATTTGTCTGAGCCTGCACGTACCAGAGAAACAGCAGTACAGTTATCAGCTGCTAATCTAACCAGCTAACAACCTTTTCTGTCCCTCCGTGCACTGGCAGTGTTTAATGGACTGTAAAACACCTGGGCATCCATTCCTGAAGATGCAGGAGCCCACGGAACCAACCCAGAGAGGCTGCACACCCTTGCAGTTCCCAGCTGGCTGAGGCTCTGGTGGTCATCCTCCCTTTACATCCATCAGTTTCACAATTGCATTTTGATCTACTAAGAGATGTTAAAGTATTGATTTCTGTGGGTTCGTGCCACAGTCCCTTGGACTACTTTGAAAACCAGGACACCTTGGAAATTAATCTGCATTCATCCAACATGAATTATCCTTCTCTGCATTTTTCACTTCAGTGTTTTTCCCCAGCTCATCCCAGAGAACAGTTCATAACTCCTTAAAGTCCCATGGCCCAGCAGAGCATCCTTGCACAGTCAGCTTTCTTTTGGATTGGGGTGGATCCCATTACCTAAAGAAGAACTTGGGAAGACACCATCTCTTTGGCCCCTCAGGAGCCACACTTAGGCAAGAGCCACCCAGGGAGATAGAGAGCCCAAGGAAAAGAAACTGCTGGAAAATTGCATAATCTGCAGCAAAGTCCAGTACAATTGGATACTTTGCTTTGTGGTCACTACAGATTCTTTTTATTTTGTCTGCTAAGGTGAGATGAGTTGCACCAAGTGCAGGCTGGGCCCTCACACTGCATCCCAAACCATTGGTCCAATGCATGATGCCAACAAGAGGTCACTGTGCTACCTCTGTGCTTCATTCCCAACCAACTTTAGAGGAGGGAAAGACACTCAGATGGCAAGGAGGCTTCCCTTGAGCATTCCCTTTGCCAGCTCTCGCCTCCTGCCTCTCACCCCCTCAAGATGGGCTGTACCTTTTTAGTTGAGCTCCGGATTCGAGGCAGCATGTAGATTTCTTCCAATTCTTTCTGCCTTTCTTCCTCCTCCACCTTTTTCCTCTGCTCTTCTGGAATGATATCATCCCAGTCCTTCTGGGACCGCTCATCCAGCTCTGTCTCTTCCTCCTCCATGGTTGCAAAGTTGGCAACCTTTTTACAAGCAAAGGAGAAGTTTTAGCAGTTCCCTCCCCTGGCAGGAACACCCCAGAGCTGTCTGCTAAGCCTCAACTCCTTCTCCATAGGAATTCTGCCAACACTTCCATAACTACTTCATAATTGATCCCTATGTCACTAAATTCCTGGCTCCTTGCCACATCTTTGGACTAACAGCTTTTGAGGAAGTACGTGCAGTTTAAGAAGTACTGCTGAGTATTTGTAAATTATTGGGTTTGTTTCCAAATTTGGTAAATTCTGCATTTTATTCACAGCCTTCAAAACCACTTACTTGAAATTAAACTAATACCTACATCAGTGGGGTTGGAACTGGATGATCTTTAAAGCCCCTTCCAACCCAAACCATTCTGTGATTCTGTGATCTCTCCGAGATGTTCCTGCCTGTTACTGGCCTCACCACCATGGCAGGGTGTGGGGGAGCCACGGGGGTCCCTACCTTGAACTGGGAGAGCAGCTCGTCGGTGGCGCTGGTGGACACTTCATTCTCCCGTGTTTCAGCCAGACGCAGGATCTCATCGATGTCCATCTCCTGCCAGTCAGGGAGAAGGAGGGATAAAGCGGAGGGTGACGAGCACAGCGGGGAGTAAGAGGCTTTGAGAACAGACTCGTGCGCTGATATGAGCTAAATAAAGTGCAAATATCTGCAGGGTGTCATCCCAGAGGGCAGGGATGAACTATCTCAAGTGGTACAACAAAGTACAAATAAGGTGACAGAACAGAAGGAAAGGACCGTCGGGGCTGAACAGTGGGGAAAATTTCCAGGCAGTGAGATGTATGAACTGTGCACTGTTTCCCTGAGGGGAAGCTCTGCTGCTTGGGCCATTAAGAGAATTGGGCAAAACACTCAATGCTAAACTGTCGAGAAATGCTGCACTGAGGCAGGAGAGAGCGACCTGGTCACTGCACTGTGCTGACTCCTGCCTCGCTCAGAACCACCAAAAAAGGATGCTGAACAAGTGCTCAGAAGGGGCAGGGAGAGGAGCCTTCAGCAGGCTGTGCTGTCACTAGCTAATAATCCTCAGGAGCCAAGGGACTCCCCTGGTGACCATTACTATTTAATCCCCAACAATGAGGCTCTCCACAAGCCCCTGATCCCCCAGCCCCATACTCTGCCTTCAGCTTCTCCAGAATCCCTATTCACCAACCTGCTCTCGTGCACAGGGCAAGAACAAAGCAGCAGCAACCACACACAGTCCCTCTTGCAGACCTGCAGAGCACTACAAACTGCTATGTGATTTCAATTTCAAACTACCTGAGGCTCTGACTCTTCCCCTTCAAGCTCCTTGAAAAGATCTTCAGCTCCAAACTTCAAAATAGCTGTCAGCTCCTCTTTGTTGAAGGGATTTGAGCTGCAAGAACAAACGAGAAGGAAAAGGTGGTTTGAAGGTGTTCAGTCAGAACTGCTACAGCACGAAACCACACCAAAGTTTTTCCTAATTGAAGCAAGGAGTAAGTTGTCTACCCAGCACTATAAAAAGCTTTGTTATTAGTCTCTTTCCTGCTCCAGCACAGACAAAGACTGCAATGGGAACCACCTCCATCTGCTGGGGGAAATGAAGAGAATCTGAGGTCACTGCCAAAAGGCAGCTGTTCCACAACCAGGTTCCCTCAGAGCAGGATGATCTCTGGGTGGAAGACAGAAGGAAAAACAAGTAATGCACTAAAACTCATTTTTAATTTCTGATCATCTTTATCCTACGTGTCCAAATTAATGGCTGCAGAAGCCAAATCAGTGGAAGCTGCCATTACTTATTAGCCTTCTGCCCTGTACTCTATCAAATAAATATTGGGAAATGCCAGCAGGTGAAGCTGGTTATGCCATGTGTTGCAGACATTTCTGCCTCCTGACACAGTCACGTACTTGGATCTCCCAGAGTTGTTATCCAGAACAGTCCGGCCAGTGGTGTCCATACGCTGGATAACCAAATGATCCAGCACCATTTTCTTCTTGGCTCTCTCAATGATCTCCTCCTCCACTGTCCCCTTTGTGACCAGGCGGTAAATATTCACCTGAGTGGCAAAAAGAGAACACAGCTATTTCCTGGACAGGCTCTGCTGATACAGCAAAGCATCCCTCAGCTCTGGCATTGTCTCTTCATGCACAGATGTGCTTTCTCAGAAGAAAAACAAGCACGTATCTCAGGAGATCCAGTTACAGTCAGGATGGTTAACACAGATCTTGCAGTGTGCCTAAGCACAGAGTAAAAACCTTCTGAAACAACCACTCCAAATTCAAACTAGCACCAAGCTTTTCACATATCTAATAGCCCCCAGTAAAGGTGGATGTTCTACTTTTTAAGTTTTTCAGGGCAAGAAAGAACAGAGTCCATTAGGACTAGGCTGAGAAGTGCAATGCCATGGGTTGGGTTCTGGGTTTGCTCAAAACCGACAGAAAGACTTGGCATCTGGCAAATCTGGGCTGGTTTTTTGTCTCCTACTTTTTAAATGAGATTCCCTTGGGCAGCACTCTCTGGAGCGAGGACTGGGACAAAAAGCCCGTGTTTTCAGAAGCTCTGGTGAGGTGAGAGCCTGTTTAGATGCACACACTGAAGCCACAGTGAAAACAACCCAGGCAACTCTTCTGACCTGCTTCTTCTGTCCGATCCGGTGAGCTCTGGCCTGAGCCTGAAGATCATTTTGGGGGTTCCAGTCCGAGTCAAAGATAACAACAGTATCAGCAGAGGCCAAATTAATTCCCAGCCCCCCAGCTCGTGTTGACAACAAGAAACAGAAGTCCTGGGAAGGAAAAAAAGAAGTCTCCATGAGTTAACCAGCTTGTAACTGTGGGCATAAAATAGCAATGGTGACTCAAAAGCTGTACAGGGAAATGGAGGGAAGGCTCTGTTGCACTCGTGCTTCTTAAAGGTGAAAAGCTATTTCCTTCCCATTTACCCTGTTCATGCAGGCTGAGCAGCACCAGTCTTTGAGCCCAGACCCAGGGTGAGGCAGTGCTGGCCCAGGTGAAAGGTGTGCTACTCCAGACACGAATCAATACGGGAGAGCAACACAAGCAGCTCAAGGCAAGGGCACCTTGGAGCCACTTTTGAAGGTCAGACCACATTGCCCACCAGACTCCTACATAGGCAGCAGGCAAACACCTGCTTTTTACTGCCTGAATCCTGTTAGGAGTGAGATCATCAATGAACAGACTGTGCCAGGTTAGAGCCAAGATGCCTGAGCTCCCATGGATGCCCTCAGGACAAGGGTTCTAAGGACATTCTTGCTCCTTCCGCCCTCACGCTTCCTTTTGTTAACTTTCCCACAACCACCATCTCTCACAGCTCCTGTGTGAGTCAAGAATTCCGCTCCAGCTCAGGCTTCTGGAGTGAGGAAAGGTATTTCTCACAGCTGGGCTGACTGACACAAAAACAAGTGTCTTGCACCAGTCACTGTGAGTCAGCAAGCCCAGATGAGACGTTTCAGATGCCCTCTCCTATTACACTGGAGACTTTCACCTCCAACACCAGAGTCTACTGCCTGCCAACACTTAAAATCCTCCTTTTGTTTCTGCCATTTCATGTCCAAAACCGGCTTCAGATTGGACTCACTCAGCAACCATCTCAATCTCCAGACCAACAGGGAGAGAATTGCTAAATTTTGGCTCTTCCCAGCCTCTTCAGGACTTTCTGGAGATGTGGCTCGCAGCCCTGTTCCTTGGATGTGGGAGACTTAAAATAAGCAATATGGCTGGTTGCAAAACCTGCCATATCTGTGTCTTTAAAAGTACCTGGGGTCCTGTAAAAAGACCTGAACTGAACTAATCCCCTCTTGTCAGACACAACCTGTGGCTCAGCCACAAACCCTCTGCCCAGCACTGCGGTACCTCGGAGCCGTCGGCGTTGAAGTGATCCAGCGCCTGCTTTCGGATCTCCCCCTTGATCGAGCCGTCCAAGCGCTGGAAAAATCAACAATAATGATAAAAGAAAGAAGGTAAAGGAGCCCTGAGGGACTGCTGCACCCGAGTGCTGTCAGCCCTACAGCCCCCTTTGCTGCCTGCGGCGTTTAATTGTTAAAAATAGCCACCAATTAAAAATAACTGCGCTGCCTCAGCTGTGTCACAAGGGCTGGGGGATGCTCAGGGAACAGGCACACAGCGGGTGACACCGCAGCTCCCGTTACAGGCTCCCAGCCAGGCTCTCTGTGCTCACCGTCCTCTCCTCGGGGTTTATCACACCACACAGCCAAAAGCAGGGGCCTGTCAGAGGAGTTTTGCAGAGATGGGGCCACACTGAAATGAAGGGACATCCCAGCTCCCTCCAGTAAGTGCCACCTGTAATCCCGGCCACCAACCTCTGGGGAACTCAGTGACTCCCACTGCTCAAGCTCCCTCCGCTTTTTCCCACTTCCAAGGGGACCCACACTGTTTTCCATGCTGATGTTTCTCACCTGAAAAGGGTAGTGTTTGATAGTCAGGTACTCTGCCAAGATGTCCAGCATCCTCACCATCTGGGAGAAGATCAGCACTCTGTTGCCTCTCTCCCGCAGCCTGGTCAGCAGCTTGTCCAAGAGAATCAGCTTTCCACTGCTCCTGACCAGAGACTGAAGAAATAACCATCATTTCCAATCTTACCCTTATGTACATCACACAGAGACCTGCACAGACCTGCTCCTTTTGGGGTCATGCATCTCTTGTACATCTCTGATCTAATCATCTGGGTTTACACAGCAGAGCCCCCCCACACAATGAATCACACAAGATAGATCTTACACTGCCTGCAACTCCTGCTCTAGAAGGCCACAAAATGTTGCCTACAGTGGAACTGGGAGGCTGGGGAATCAAATGGCTTAGCTGTGAGGACTATTTTTAAAGGAGAAGCCACGGAAGCTAAAGCTTTACCACATACTATCTTGCTGGGAGGACAAAAGAATGAAATTTAAGGAAAAAAGGTGGTGACCAAGGACGCCACTCACCTGCAGGGTCTCAAGGCCATTCTCTCTCTCGTTTTCCTCAGGAGGTTTGATAAGGTAGCAATGGTTGCAGCACTTTTTCAACTCCATCACAATGTTCAGGAAACCAGATGTGCTTCCCCTTGTTCCCTTTGAAAGAGCTTTGTAGTTTCTTGTCAAAATCCACCTGCAGGCAGGAAAATTAAAGCCCAGATCATTATTCAGTGCAGAGCGGAGTCTTGGAGGAACAAAACCTTCAGGAACAGCTCATTCAGGCATCAGTCTACTTCCCTCCCTCCATCTCTCCTCACTTCTCTTTCAGAATACTGCTCTTTCCTCTCTAAAAACCCTGACCTGACTTTCCTATTGATATTAGCACAGTTTAATATTCAAAAGCATCCCAATTTCGTGCGTATTTTCACTCCCCCAGGAAAGACATAACCTCTGTCTCGCAAAACTGGCCAGTTGAACTGTATCACTCTACAAAAGCATCTCCCAGAAGGAAAGATACCAACCACCCTACCTCATATTCCTACTGGGAAGCTCCCAGTACTACAGGTGATGGTGTCACATTACACTCTGAAGGCCACAGTATGCACAGAACACTGGAACATATTGCCAAGGCCCACAGAAAGATGTGCCCATTTCTACTGGCACTCCCAGTAACTTATTCAGTGACTCACTTGTAATACTGCTTCTGCAGAGCAGACATTTCCACCCGGAGGATCTGCTCCACTTTGGCTGGCAAAGATTTCTCCACATCCTTCTTCACTCTGCGCAGGAGAAACGGCTCCAGGACCTTGTGAAGGCTCTGGTAGCCATTCTCTCTACCTTTCCCATGATCCTCTTCAAAATCCTCCCAGAACTCAAACCTGGCAACAGAAAGGAGGAGAAAGGAGGGGTCAGAACATCTCTTGTCTTATGGCACCAAACAGCATCTACTGGACACACTCCTGCTGCACCACAGGACAGGAGACCATCAGTTTAATGGAAACACAGTGGAAGATAAGAGGTTCGCTCTGCTCAGGTTAACTAAACAGATGGGTGGCAGAGCTAGAAGCTCTCTGGGCTTCGATGCCTTCCTAACATCTTATAGTTGAGCTCCACACTGACTCCCAGGACCCAAAATCCCAAGTTTCCCACTATTTTACTCTGTTGGCATTTACCTGGCAGCAGTTTCTGAACTTTCCGCGGTGCCTCCCTGAGGCAAGGCTTTGACAACTGGATTGTTTTACCCTGCTCTGAAGGCTCTTTTGGGATTGTTGCTTCCTCTGACAGCTCCTTTGAAATGTGGAGATCCGCTCTCCTCCACTTGGGAGACCTCAAGCCTCTCCTTCACTCTTTCTGTGATCCAACAAAAAGAATTTGGGGGACAGCTCTTCTTGCAGTTAAACATCATTTTTGTGAGCTTTGGGGCATGCTTGCCTTAGCCTTAGAGATTCCCATAGCTCATTTTATTTTAAAGAAAACAAAACATTTGTTACACTGTGGACACACAATCAGCCAGACAGCAGCCCCAGAGCTGCCATGAAATGGTTGCCAGGGGCGCCTGAACCACAGTGCACTGGAAACCTCAGAAATAGCTGAGATGATTTTCTTAAAACAAGTTTAGCTTTTTAGAGATGGCTGGAAGACAGCAGACAGATTTGAAAGCCATGTATCAGGTTTCCCCATTCAGTTTGCTGCCAGAAATACTGCTTGTGTTAGTTATTTAACCTTTGATTTTCCCCACTAATGTCTGTTCTCCTATCATTGCTGTCACACCACTGAGTTTAATTCAGGGATTTCATTCAGGGATTTCTGCCATTCTGCACTCCCTTGACCCTATTTAACAGATGAGAACGGACCGAGACATTTCTTGGAAGGCCCAAAAGGAGACTCACTTCTCTGGCATGATGAAGTGCAGCAGGGACCAGAGCTCCTTGAGTGAGTTTTGAAGTGGGGTGCCGGTGATCAGCAGCCTGTGGTTGGACTTGAAATCAATCAACGTTTTGTACAGCAAGGAGTCGTCATTTTTCAACCGATGGGCTTCGTCCACGCCTAGAAAGGCCCAGTTAATGCTTCCCAAAACAGTCTGGAGGAAGAGGAGGAAAAAAAACACAGGCGCCGAGGAGACGCTGGGTCAGACAGGCCCCACCACCTTGCACACGTGTCTCTCTGCAAGGCCAGAGAGCCCTGCAGTGAAGCTGTGCCCCACCACCTTGCACACGTGTCTCTCTGCAAGGCCAGAGAGCCCTGCAGTGAAGCTATGCCCCACCACCTTGCACACGTGTCTCTCTGCAAGGCCAGAGAGCCCTGCAGTGTGTGCTGTCCAGGGCGCCCTGCCCCAGCCCTGCAGCTGGACCCTTGCGGGATTTCCTTGCTAACAAAATTTGGGGACCAAGGTGTCTTCCCAGAAAGGAAACGGTGGAAATGAGCCGTGCTGTACCACACTCCTGCTGTATCTCAGTAGTCTTGCAGCAAGTACACCTATTCTAATCCTCCTTTGCTTTACCCAGAGAGCACAGTCCTTTCCCAGCTCTTTACTCCCCCCTTTCTCCACAGCCTTGGGGCCCTGGGTGGCACTAGTCCCACTGGAGCAAGAACAGGAGAGCAGATGAACAAGCCTAAAATGTTCAGGTAATCCAAGAGTTTTGATTTTTTATTTTTTTTTTTTAAGCTTTTGGTTTTCTGCTAGGACTCAGTGATACACTGACAGGGCTGAGGAATATTTCCTAAGCCGACGGATTTCTTGTAGATGTAAAAATGTAAATACTGTTAACACTGTGACCAGAGGTCCAGTGTAATGTTTTGTCCTCTCAACAAGCCTCAACCAAACCAGGTAAAAATCCAGGTACTGCTGGATACTGCCAGATGTCTTATATGTAAAAAGAATAGCACGACTGTGCAGTACAAGAGTGAAGACACTGAAACACGTGTCCCACATTCCCTGTGCATTCCTGGCAAGCAAAAGCAAATAGTGGCTGTAGTTCTCCATCACCACAGAGGGAAGAGGTGAAACCCACTAGCTGAGGACTGGCTTTCCCCTTTGAAAATGAGAGAAAGTAAAAACATCCTCGGACCATTACTCACCTTATCCTTCAGGAGGATCTCGTATGTTGTGATAAGTGCATTGAATTTCAGTCTTTTAGACTGAGAATGGATCCACTCGTATTCACGTATCTGTGAGGGGAGACAAAAGTCGACTTCAACACACGTTATCAAAAGGAAAGAGTTAACAATTGTTCTTTTAGTGTAGCTGTAGCCAGAGACTCCAACCAAGTCCAAACCCCTGTTGTTCCAAGGTGCCATTTGATGAGCTCAAGGTGCCCAAGGAACAACTTGTTTTAGTGCACACACGATTCAACTGCCCTTGCACAGGTAACAAAATAAGGTCAGCTTGCTGTTGTGACATTAATGAACACATCACCTCACCGTGGGCACCACTAGAGTCCCAACACTTGTGTGCTCCACTGTCTGAATAGTTCCAAACACTGAAGACAAGCACTTTTACACTGCTGGACTCCTCACGGCATGTTTCAGCCCAGAGCAGTACTGGCTTCCAGACTCTGAGAGAAGCCAGTACTCCTGCACTCGCTCCAAGAGGGAAAATAAAGCAGAAAATTCCCTGCAGCAGGGAGTTACACCCACATGCTCAGCTACACCAGCTCCAGCTGCCTGCAGTGCTGCCAGCACTATCCACCAGCCTCTCCAGCTGACTGTGTGTCACACACATCACACACAAGCTGCTGCTTTGCGCCCAGCGCTTCTCCCCGAGCCCTCACCCTTTGCTCTCTGATTACACACCATGTTCCTGCTCATGAGGTCTCCAATGTAAACCACCACGTTTATCTCGGGCGCCCACACTTCAAACTCCCTCTGCCAGGAGGTGAGGGTGGACAAGGGCACGACCACCAGGAAAGGGCCGTACAGCTGGTGCTGATGGAACAGGTAGGACAGGAATGATATTGTCTGAATCGTCTTGCCTAGTCCCATTTCATCAGCCAGGATCACGCTGTTGTTCCTGAGAAAAGAGGAGAACGAACAAAAATGCTGCCTGAGTGCATGTTTCTGCCACTACTAATTCACTGTGCTCCACATGAACAGCAATCCACAACAAGGACAGAGAGGGGCAGTGCAAAAACACTTATTCGAACAATTCCAAGTGGATCTCAGGGACAGCCAGATTGAACACGGCACAATAATGTGCAAAAATTAACTCTGATGACTCCAAACTGGAGGAAAACAGGCAAAGGCAGAGGGGAATCAGTGGCCTAATTTTAGAAGGACATTTCTCAAAGACTTCAATGAGTATATAAGCACACTGACCCAGAAACCTTTTTTTCCCATTAAGTCAATGGAAATCTGGGGCTGAAATGGACCAGACTCACACAACAGCCAAATTCAGCATGTGAACAGGCCCGGACAGGAAAATGCTTTTTCTTTTCACACAAGGTTTCCTAAATTCGTGCTTAGTTAGTTCCTGCTTGGAGTGTCTGCAATGCAGCTGGGCACGATAACATTTTAAATCCTCCAAGCAGCAGAAGGAGGGTGGGTAAAGACCTCACTTGAAAACAAGAGTGCCAAATCCTTCTGGGACAGAAAAGCCACAGAATGAGCGTGACAGCCTCTGGACATACTTGCACCAGGAGTGAGCGAGCCAGTTGAGGCCCTCCAGCTGGTAATCCCGCAGCTCCAGGTTCTCCCCGCCGATGTACGAGGGCTGCTTCTTCAAGGCAACAAACCTCGGCCTCTGCTTCAACACCTGAAAGAGATGCTGCCGTAAGTCCATCGAAGAAAAAGACAAAATAGTCAGCAGCTGAAAGGCTGGAAATTCAGCAATGAAATCTATGAATTCAGCAGAGAGTGTGTATCTCTTCACTGGTTCAAGTCCATCCACATTTTCCTAGCCAGTGCTTGTGTCTGCATTTCTTGTGATTTGCCTGCTGCCCTCTGGTTTATGATCAGGGCTCTGAGTTCCCCAGGAGTGTAGTAAGCTGCACAAAATGCACAGGAGTTGGAACAAGCTCCACTTCCTTCTTTGTCCTCTTTTGGTTTTTCTCCCATTATTTCTGTCCCTCTCCTTCACTGTATCAGCATCTTGCAGGCTTCCTCTTTTCCCAGGTGTGCTGTTCTTTCATCCAACTGATATTAAAACTGCTGCAGCTCCTTCTGAGGAGGAAGCACTTTGCAAGGATTAATTAAGCCTCCCACTCCCCAGGGGGACATAACGTTCTCACTGTGCACAGAGTAAATGAAACTCAAAGGGGTTCACATCTCTGCTTGAAGTACAATAAGAGAACAGCAAACAGCCCTTCAAACGCAGGTGGGAGGATGGGAAAATGTTCTCTGACATTTACCCTGACAAAATTTCGTGTTCCCACTGCTTGCATCTTCCCCCAGCCTGGAAGAACCCGGCAAAGGAGAGAAGAGAAGCCAGCAAACCTTGCAGTCCCGGGTGGGAATCGTCTTGGAGTTGTTACGACTGTTGAAGCTGTCGATGCAGTGCTGAAATTTCTTGCTGATCAGAGCCTCATCTTCCCAGCTGCACTCAGCATAGGGCAGCCCCATCCACTTACACAGGTATTCGGGGTCATTCGAGGATGTCTTGCGACTGTTTGCTGTAAAATATGCAAAAAAGCCCAAAGCTCAGCACCTGCGGTTGAGCAGCTGAAGCACAAGCGCGGTTCACAAGCTGAACTGCCCAGACAGCCACAAGACAGGTCTTGGCTCGTAGGAAAAGTGTAGAGAGACCATAAAAAAATGCTCTTTTACCTGGGAAATCTGAATGTCCCGTGGCAGACTTGCTGGTCTTCACAGCTGTGTTTGGAGAGAGAAGGGAAGGGAGGGTTGGAATGCTGGCAGCCAGCAGAGGGAGCAGGGCAGGCGAGCACTGCCTCACACCCACGTTTTTACAGGAATTCTACTGGAAATAGGTTAAACAGCTCTCCACAACAAATTCCCAAAGCAGCTGGGTGCTGGCATCTCTGGCTGACATGACTGTGATATTACCAAAGTGCTCAGTAGGTTCTGTTTTTATTTTTGTTAATTAATCGTGAAAATCTCACCCCTGAGCTGCCTTGCAGCCTAACCACATCCTCAACCACACCACAGAAAGTGGTCCTCACGAAAGCCAGGCCCATGCTGCTGCTTTGGAAACAAACACCTTGCATCCAAAGGGCTGAAGACAAAGAACTTCAGCAGCAACAAGTTCAGCAACCCTTTGGAAACTAGGGTGTCATCCCATAATCCAGGCAAGCAGAGTCACTGATTTGTACTGCTTGTAAATACAAATCTGTAAACCTGGATTTCCACTGTCCAAATTCCTAAATTCCACACAATGAAATACACTAAACACCGGGGCTTTTTCTTCAGGGATACTGGAAGACAGGGAAAAAGAGAGAGCTGCTGTCATATGGATTAAAGTTCCCACTCCTACTTCACCCCTTTACCAAAGTCTCGGCTCCACTTACCAATTACCCTCTCCACTATTTGATACTGTTTGTTCAGCTCTGAAGCCAGCTCTTGTTGGCAGTTGAAATATTCTACATCTTCAGGTGATACCTTGCCCAGCCTAGAAGCAAAATCATCCAAAACAAAAAAAAAAAAAAACAAAACCAAAACACTATAATGCTTCTGTCATAGTGCTCATGGGTGTTACATATAGAAAATCTACTTTCCTACACGGTTCTGTCATTCAGACAAGTCACAAGAGCAAACTACTGTGATATGACGTGTTTCTTAAATTTCCTATAATTACAAATTATTGCTGAGACGTGAATGGCATAGAGGTTCAGATTGTCTCCCTGTTAAATGCTGCCTTATTCTGATGCAAGAATCAGTCTCAAAACAGGAATCAAATAGAGCTGGAAGCTGCTACTCCAGCTTTACACTTTGGAAACACACTGTAGCTCCTCTCATAGTTCCTGGGGAAGCTGGACATAAACTGATGCAAAACCCTGCATACAGAGAAGCCCACAATTAATAAGAGCTAGTACGGCTGCAAGCCTTCACAGCACCTCCTGGGCCAGGTGAGTCTGTGCCCCATTTATTTGTCGTCAGCTCTCCCAATTCTTAAGCCTATGAAGCAGCAATAGTGTGAATTTACGCCTTGCCCTCTCCATTTTACAGCCATCCACACCACAGACATCATTTCTATGAGGGGGGGGAGGAATTCCTCAGCAGGCAAAGAGAGACCAGAGTGCACATGAAACACACTTTGTAAGAAGAAATCAAACATTTTCAGTCATGACTCCTCAAACCTCTGGCTAAAAACAACTTGCCCAAGGCCAAATCACTGCTTGGAGTGAAGCCTACCATTGCTTGATCTCCTCCTCTTTTTTCTTGAAATTTTCGAGCTTTTTCAGGCCCTTCACTTTCTGCTGCTGCAAGGACTCCTCGCTCTCCCACGTGCTGTGGATGTACGACCAGCCTTTCCATTTGATCAGGTACTGAACTTCCCCCTCATCCTTCTCCGGGTCGAAGTCGGCGCTGGGGTTGCCGTTGGCCTCGGTCGCGTACACCGTGGTGGAAGCTCCAATGGCTGCAAGAGAGACCAGCCTGAATTTGGCACCTTCATTATCAACCACCGGGCATCGACTGCATTAGAGCAGAAAGTTACTCTTCTAATACATCTTTTGTGGGAGCACAAAGAACATCCGACAGATTCTGCAACCCTATAAGACAGGCACACAGAAGTTTTCCATACAGCAGAATCTTTTTAAATCTGTCATAAGTAGCTTTTCTTTAAGTATAATTCAAAGGCCCCTTGAAAGTGTTCACAACCGTTCAGTTTTACAAAAACACTTTTGTAAGGCTTTGAGAACAAAACATTGGCTTTATTTTCATTGTGGCTTTGTCAATGGGGCTATGAAAACTGACTCTCCTAGATCTGTTTTATATTTCAAAGCAGAGAAAAGCAGAAATTGCAGAACAATGACTGCATCTCTAAAATGTGTGCAGGCTAAACGAAAGCTGCCGAGTACATAAACTATAGAGATTTTAGAATTTTAAATATTATATGTTACAAAAGCTATTACATATTACAAGACGTAAATAAGAGGCACAGAGGAAAAGATGAAAAGCACTGAAACAACCCTTGGCCCCACTTTGAAGTTACAAAAGCGTTGCACCAGCTCAAAAGAAACCGTGAGCGCGTGCGATTGCCATCAGAAATAAAGGCTTCTTCCAGAGCCACGCACCTCCCTTTTTTCCAAGCCTGATGTCCAAGACTTTCTCAATAGTTTCACTGTTGTCTTGTTGTTCATCAGCGCCTTCCCCAGTCATCTCGATCAGGTCATCAGAATCCGTCTCAAAATCATCATCCTCTTTGTAGCTGAATAAGATCAAAACCAAACTGATGTAAAACCCTTGACTCTTCCCAGCCCACCACCACAGAGAACGGCTCAGACTGGAGCACCTTCTCCAGCATTTATCCTGTGGTTCAGTGCACGTTCAGCACACATTCAGCACACGCATGTCTTAAGTCATCCCTTCAGCATTTTTCCCCAAGACACTCAGACAGCTACGCTTTATCAGACTCATCCTCTACCTTGCCCACATAATTTTTCTGACCATGGCCAACATCAGATGATTCATAAGGTGGAACAATCTCTGCAGCAGAAGCAAGGCCCTAACAGGGAAAGTCTCCACTATTGAGGGAAAGATTATTCTATGGAGGTTGCAGAGCATCGAAAGGCTGCACGGGTGCCTACGCTGCCCTAGGAACTGCACTTCTCATCTCTGATGAATGTTTAACCACCACAAAATATCATTTGGATGGCTCTTTGCAAGTCCCTTATTGAGACTGCCCGAAAGGTGAGAAGGTACATTGGGGAACGGATAAAGCTTTACCTCCACCCTGTCTAAACGCTCTGTCCCAAGGCATTACCTATCAGCCACTCTCAGACAATTGGTCCAGTCCAGCACAGCTGCTCCCTTTTGCTCATTTTCATCTACTATTTGCAATTATTAACCTCATCTGAGAGTGCTTTACGAATGTTATGCAAACCTCCTCACGTTTCTCTAAGAGGGACTGGTAAACATTCCCTCCTTCACAGATGGCAAAACGAGGTAAACCCGGATGTTCCCAGCATGAACCTGTCAAAAGAGCCACACCTCAGCCACAGGCCTCTGCAGGGCAGGGCAGGGTCTCTGCAGGACCACACAGGGAGTCAGGGCCCCCCGGCTCCCCCTCTTTCCCAGCCAGCTCTCACCCCCAGGCAACCCCACACCTCTTCACACCTGACATTTTTGGCTGCTCTTCGCCGAGTTTGTCTCTTGGGGGTCTCATCGTCTTCGTCATCGTCATCATCTTCAGATGAGTCTGGTTTCTTCCTCTTCCCACGCTGGATTTTGTGGGGCTTTTTAACACCAGTTTTGGCCACTGTTCTAAAATAAGAGTTAATAAAGCCATAATGCAGCATGGTTTATGTAAACATCCGCTTTACTAAGTCTTTAAGGAAGCACGAATCTCAAATATTAGACTCCTAAGGGATTTAATCTGCTCTAAATATCATGGAAACCACTCTGTTGCTCACTGGAGCATGAGATGGGGAGATCAGGGAGTAACTAGGCCCTAGGTTTACTAGAGTGTAAACAAGGGTAATATTGCAGGAAAAATACACACTCATTAGTGACAAATAGGGATTTCCTCTCCATGCAGCACAGGAAGAAAAAGAGACTGAACCAACCATTCCTTACCTCCTTTGGACAGGCCTTCTCGCTTTAATTTTCTTCGGTTCAGGCTCACTCTCTCCACTGGTGCCTTGCTCCCCTCCATCTTCATCCTCTTCTCCAGCAGAGACCTCTCTTTTCCATTTAATTCTGCGGTCAGAAATGTAGTTCATGAAGGGCAACGATATTTCTACACAAACACCTGAACAAACCATCGGGGCCATAATTACAGGAAAAAAGTTCAAAACTGCATCCTTGGCTGTTCAGTGCAATGCAGGGGGGATGTTATGGAGTGATGATTCTCTGCTTTTAGGAGGGGGGTCTCAGTCACCTGGGCTTTTGTTCACACAGAGGCAGGATTGCCTTGAGTGAGAGCAGCTCTTACCACATGCAACCACGTGCTGGTGGCAGAGCTGTACTCCTCAAACCTGGGTGGGCAAGGGCTTTGATTGAGGATTTTTTTTTTCTCTACTTTTGCATTTTTGAGATGGGCTGGAAGGATCTGAAGAGAAGTGTTCACTGTCACAGAGCAAGAGCCACAATGTGCAGAGTTACAGGAGAGCTTTGGAGCCCAGAAAATGGAACGAGTCTCCTGACATCGAAATTCTCCTGACAATTCAAGCTTCCAAGTGTGAAGCCAAGTCACATTGTACTGTTAGTGGAAGGAAGCACATTCTCTGGGGGCAACTCAGAACAAAGCTGTGGCTCCAAAATGCCTTTTGGAGGAGCCCCTCCTCTCTCCAAGGGGATATGGAGGGTCCACAAAGAACATTCTCCTTGACCAGGAGAGGTTCATATTACCACAGCCCTCCCTCTGCTTTATCACCTTCCCTCCGCCACTGATGGGTACAACTAAATGAAGAGTTAAAAGACAAGATGCAGGAGAAAGTGAGCAGGATCATGTGGCTGTGTTTAGATCTTCTCCATCAGACAGCTCACTTACTTCACTTTAATGTTTGGAAAAACTAAAAGGTACTTCTTAGAGGGAAAAAGGCAGTAAAATGTGACTGTAAGTGAACTCAGTTACAGTGCTCAGACATTCAAAGCATTCTTTATGGAAGTTCTTTTGTTTTAACAGAGGGTTATAAAAGATAAAAGAGGATAATAATTTGGCATTTTATTCTCAGTTAATCAAAAAGGTGGGAGGGGAAGGGATTAAACTGTTTTAATTATCTCTGAAGGAGAATCAGTAACCTGATGGAAGAGTGAAAAACTGACAACAGAAAGTGAACCTGACTCATTCAGATTCCATCACAGGCACAGTAGGAAAACACAAACAAAAGTTGGAAAATTGCATCCATCTATAGATCCATATTCATACTTCAGTCTTAGTAATCCCAAAGTATTATTACTGGAAATATTAAAGTATTTATTTTACAAGCTCTCTTTGTTGACAACCCCTATAAAATAAACCAATGTGCTACTGTTCTGAGAAATAAACCAAAGCATCACCACTCAAAACCCTTTCCTTAGAAACTTACTTTCTTTTCAACTGCTTCTGGCGTCTTCTTTTTGGGCTCTCATTTTCAGATTCGCTACTTGCCTTTAATTGAAAAGAAAGAAAATCAGGTTGTAGGCTTCACTCTGGACGGGCTCCTCAAGGATGCAAGTGAAACACATGCCCGTGGGCTGAGCCCAGCTCCTTTCCTTGCAGCCTGAAGGACACTTCGGTGCAGAGCAGCTGCCTCCTGGCACCACCACCTCAGCTGCACAGTCCTGCTGCTCTGCTCTCAGTGTGAGGAAGGAAACTCTCTGCAGGAAGCCTGGAGAGCTCTGCAACATCATCTATGCTGGAGTCCCTAAGCTCAGGACACATGCACCCCTCAGCATCAACCCCCAGTGCCCAACAGACACCATGGCAGCAGTGGCCAGGCAGACCTGCAGTGTGTGCAACACCCCAGGGATTGCAAACCCACGGGTGAATTTGCCCCAACAAATGCATTATGATCTCTGCCTTCATTGCACAAACTTCCTACAAGGAATGAAATAAAAATGTTGTCATAAAAAGGCAATATTCTCATCAAAAGAGTGTCCTTGTCTTGCTGTTGGTTTTTTTCTCCCACAGCAAAAGTCACCAAGGACCTGACTGGGTCAGAGCCGTGTCCTGCTGCTTTCCTTCCTCCTAGTCCTACAGTCACCACCAGTGAAGTCTCTCTGGCTAAATATATCTAGAGTTATTCTAACTAACTTGCTGTACTATTTTAAAAGTGGGCGTCACTAATTCCCACAGACCAAGATAGCTAAAATAAATCTCTTCATGCTGGTTGTACACAACCCCATTTTCATAAAAACTAGTCAACCATGACAACAGATCACCACACAGGTAACATGACTTCTCCTTAGCTTCCCCCAGAAAACACAAATAGGCAGGGGCAAAATTGAAGAAACCCATGGGAGATTTCTAAAGAAGTATTAAAATGACAGTAGCAGCCTCCAAGATCGCTTGCTCCACACACTTACTGGAAATCTTCTGCTTCTAGCTGCTTTTTGCCACAGTATTTAGCTCTGGCTGCAGGCAATGTCTGTCCATCACCATGGGTACCACAGTTTGCATCCCCTGACACCCCCACTGCCCTCCTGGACAGAGCTCACACAGCTGTGCACACCAGGATCCTGTGAAATGGTGTGAGCTGCAACACGCATCCTTCATTCCCATTTTCCAGCTTTCCTTTCATTCACAAGAATTTCTGTCTCACTTGCATCAGTGAATCCATTAAAATACACTAAAATACTGGATGCCATGTCAGACCACGAGCTTTCCTGGATTTGGTGTCAGATTTGCATGTGGCACAACAACACCTTCTGCACCCCATCTTACTACAAACGTGTTCGTCCACCTGTTTCACGGCCCTGCATGAAATCCCCGTCTCATTTATCAAGCGTGAAGCAAGTGCCTGGCAAACACCATGGAGAGCCCTACCTACCCTTGCAACAAAAGCCAAGCATCCACAGATTTCAGTTTTGACACACAAAATTCAGAAGTCCTCAGCTTTCCTTTTCTCTTTTAATCTCTTATCTGCTTTCTGAAGCCTTTCCATTCCAACTGGACATGATTTTAACAGCTGTCCCTCAGTGCACGTTTACTTTTGCTGTCTTTTGGCAAGCCACAAGTAAAGAGAGGTGGATTTCTGTTCTGCTCTGCGTCAGAGAAGATCACATTGGGAGAAAACCAAAAGCAACTATTAGCTCTTTGAAATTAACTCCACTTCTGTGCCCAAATCCCATTTTCCAAGTTTCTAGTGTCCGTTTTCCCAATGCCTGTGCTCTCCCCCTGCTCTGTCGCTCTGTCTACAAAGCTGATGACAATCTCTTCATGACTCGACTTTTCCTCCCCTCTTCCACCTTGAAAAATGTAACTTGTGACTGCAGCTCAGCCGCCTTCTCTTACATTTTTCAAAGACACCACTGTCTGTTTTGCATGCGTGTCAAGCCCAGCTCCATCTCCTCTGACACAGCCAGTCCCCAGCCTGAGTCATCTGCCTGCCTTGTGCTCCCACATCCTCCCCGTCCCAGGATGGAGTGCTGGGAAGTGCAGGGCTGCAGCTCCTCAGCCTCTCCTCCTGGTGGTAAATTCCTTGTTCAAGGAAGCATGGAGGACAGCCAGAGAGCCAGGGCATGCCAGGTCCAGAGCGTGCACCTGAGGCCCTGTCTGCCCACCACCACCATCAGGAACAGACTGGCTGGGAAATCACACGCAACTTGAATTTTAATAATATCACCTCCTCGAATGACACAAGCTAGGCTGGCAAAGTCCATCCCCAGTCCCCAGCAGGATTTCTGTCAGCCCAGCAGGAGATGCTGGGGTCACACTGCTCGCTCCAGAGCCTGAGTGTCAGTGCTGGGCTCAGGCTGCCCCGCTGGGGTGCTGCTGCTGTGGCCAAGGGGAAAGACCACCTGTCTTCCCTTATCAAACCCTACAAATGTGCCCAACTTATTCCTGCACCACTGCTTCCAGCTGGGCTAGGATCTGGCCTCTTACAATTTCCCCATCTCCAGCTTAAGGGATCAGCCTTCCCTCTCCATGCCTCACTGACTCCTCACATCAATTCTTTCCCAGCACATAAAGTGCACACACTTTTACTAGATTAATTACACTGTATTTTGCCGTGGAGCAACGCTGGACAAACACAGTGATGCTGCACATGTAGCACCAAGAAGAGCAAGACAGAGCAATTCAAAGTTCTGCTCCTATAGATTATCCACTAGTGTCCCTGCCACTAGCCCAGGGCAGGAGAAATGGAGGAGGTCCAGGTGAGCCTCTGGAGCTCACATTAGGAGAGATAATGACTTACTTAAACAGAGCCAGTAAGTATTTCAGACTAAAGTCAAAGTGAGGACTTGCTCATTTCAGGCTTAGCAGAGGCCAAACTCTAGTGCTTCAGAAAAGCTGGGGAATCTCAGCTCATCAGGTTAGTTTTATGTCTGCTGAACTTCTTTCCCAGTGAGACCAGTAGTGTTTGAATTTTCAGCAAATACGAGAGGCAAAGCATTGACCAAAATGCAAATGAGCAGAATTTTTTTTTCCAATAGGAAAACCAGCTGTATTTTTAGAACACGCTGGTGCGTGACTTCTGCCCTCTCTTTGACAGAAAAAATGCACTGACATTTGTCACCAAATTCAATCTGAAACTATTCTTTTTATAGTAAAAGTACTGTGTCTGGTTGGGGCACATTTATTTCTCAACTGCCCCAGAATCACAGAATGATGGAATGATAAAATGGTTTGGGTTGGAAGGGACCTTAAAGATGATCCAGTTCCAACCCCCTGCCATGGGCAGGGACACTTTCCACTATCCCAGATTGCTCAGAGCCCCATCCAACCTGGCCTTGAACACTTCCAGGGATAGGCAGCCACAGCTCCTCTGGGCACTCTGTGCCAGGCTCTCACCATCCTCACAGGGAAGAATTTCCTTTATAAATCTAACTTAAATCTCCCCCCTTTAATCTGAATACTCTGAAAGGCACCTGGTTCTGCACGTCTCACATCCCCTGGCTGAAACCTGAAGCTGATTTATTAACTGCAAAGAAAATGCCTGGGGAAGTAGCGTTTTTACTAAAAAACTCACACGTTCTCTTGTTCCTGGAGACAGCTCTGGGCCTCTGAGCAGCTCTGTGCTCCTATGCAAAGCTGTGCTTTCACTTCCCCAGTGGCTCAGCCCACGCCTGGGTATTGATCACGAGTTATTGCCCTCCCTGATCGCACCTTGGACACCTACACAATGAGCCCAGAAATCCCCAGAAGGAAACCTTTTCTAACACACAAATAACCCTACCCAGAGTGCTGCTCTCAAGAGGACACAGTGATCGAGCAGGGCCCCAAAACCTGAACCACCTCCACCTCTGTGCCATCTCCCCCGCGCAGGTGAGTCACGGGGCAGCGCAGGGAGCTGGGATGGCTCATCCTTGCTCTGGTCTCTGAGCCACGCTGCCTGCACAATGCTCTTTGCTAATCTGCAGAGAAGCATTAGGGAAGAAGGCAATTACAAGCCCCCAGACACTGTGCTGGAAGTCCCAAGCAGCAAGCGACAGGCGCAGGTCACTGGTGACAGGATTAACCCTGCGAAGGCAAAAAGCATCTTCAGACGTGCCTCGGATTTCTGCCAGCTCCAGCAGCAGCAAGGAGTGCTCAGCACCACGAAGGCTTGAGCTACGCTATTTCCTCTCTCTTGGTGTCTTCCAAAAGAAAGACTTTCCATCTCCTCCTGCTCTCTGCGAGGCCCCAGCACTGTGCTCCTGACAGGTCACACCCTTCTTCGGACTCTGCTGCAGATGGGAGTTGCCCTATGGGGACCAGTCAGTGTTGCTTTGGGGAGAGAGAGGTGAGGGGGTGCTCCAATTCTTTTAATTTCAGCTGTTTCACAAAAGTTGCAGCGGGGGTCATTTGGAGGACCTTTGGGGGGTTTTTTTGTTTTTTACAATATTTTGTGGTATAGCAAAGTTTTTGCATCTCAGATATTAAAATTTTTTTTATCGTACCTTAAGTAGTAGGAAATAAAGATATCGAAAAAGAAAACAACATTTGCAAAACCACGTAATATTGTAAAACAAAAAAAGAAGGGACTTACCTGGGCCCCTAAGAGGGCAGGGGGGTGTGCAGCGGAGCTCTGGGGTGGGTGTGAGGTCGCCGGCACAGTGCATGCCGGGGCATCGCACAGAGGGGCAGCCGGCCAGCCCGGCCTCTGCCAACTTGAAAAGGAAAACAAAAGCTATGTCAATGGTGCACCCCGAGCCCCTTCCTGACCTCTGCTCTGCGGGACAGCCAGCACAGGAGTGTGGGGGTGCAGCTGGTGGCACTGGGGTGCCACAAGGCTCAGCAATAACGCACCAGAGCAAGGAGCTGGAGACCTGCGTGTGACCCCTTGAGCATACAAATGCACATCTTGGTGGTGAAGCACAAACAGCCTGAGTCAGAGAGCACCGCTGGACTCCTGCTCTGCTCAAAGTCTGCTGCTTATCTTCAGATTCCCAGCCCCAAGCCCCAAGCTCTCCACAGAAGCCTCTCTCTGGTTCTCCTTCCCCTCTGCTATAGCTACTTGACCTTCCTGAAGACCTGCAGATGAAATGCTCCATGCAGAAAACCTGTCAGATGCAAATGAAGGTGGCATCTAATTCCTACATCTTCAGAAAAAAAACCCAACAGTGTTCTGAAACAGCAACAATTAGAAGGTTTGGCTGCCAGGCTCTGACCACTGTCACCTCCAACTGAAGCATAAAAGACTCCCCAAAATTCAACCAAAGAAAAGGGATGGGTCATAAAGCAGCACACACACAAATGCATTTATTACTGGGATCCATTCCAGGATGGGCAACAATGACTGTTTTGTTGCTATGAGGTGTTTCTGGGAACTCTCCTTTATTCCTGGCTGGATTTGTGTTGCGTTTTGGTTTTGTTCTGGTTTTTTTATTGCACAGACTCCTCTCTAGGATGTTCCTACAGCAGAGCATGACTTGCATTACGCCCCATTCCAGCAATCAGATCAGTGCATGCAGATCTCAGCCCATGCAGTGTCCCGCTCACTCCAGAAGTCTCAGCCCAAGCGGATCCAGCTGCAGGACTGGGACCTCAACTGTGAGCTCCAACATCCCTGCACGAAGCTGGGACTCAGAGTTTACAAGGCAACGCAGATGAGACCTCCCTTTGCTCCTTGCGTTTGGTTGGTTTTATATGTTCAGTAATCCCTCATCCTTTTTTTTTTCCTTACCTCATCTTTTATATTAAATCGTGACGGTTCTTGTCTGCTTCGGTTTGACCTCCTAACCCCATAAACATCAGGATATTCTTCCCACATCTGCAAAATAAACAGACCATCAGAAGGCCTGCTTCACCCCAATTATTTCTGACATTTTAGAGAAGCTTGATGGTGTTTTATAAAAAAAATCAACATAAAACCATTAGGGAATTAGCAACCAGTAGACGGACACTTAAAAAAAAACTGGCTGAAAGAGATTATTATTATTTTGGGGTATTTGGCACCACTCTAAAGCAGCATGTGTTTATCTCAGTGTTATCTTTACAGTGGTCCATCTTTCCACCAAGGTACAAATCACTCTCCAGCTCCCTCAGGCTGAAGGACAGAGTGTTGAGGTAACCAGCCCTCTGCAGCACTGGTACCAAAGGTATGGAGGCAACGCCTTGGACGTGGAATGAACAGACCCACCAAGTCAACAGGGCAATTCTCTGTCACTAACAGCTTCCAGCACAATTCCTTTCCATAGGGATTGCCCCACCAGCTGCCTGGAGACATTGCCAGCTGAAACTTCAAAGGTGAATTCTGTGGCCCAGCCTGGATGGCAAATGGAGGAAGATACCCTGTCCTTTGGCAAGGCAAGGCAGTGGCCACTGGTTCCTCTCCCAAACGCACTGACGGGAATGTGGTTTGGCAGCACAGGGCACACGGATGTGCAGAGGTGACTGCTGGGAATGGTTGTGCTCTTTGTTGTAAAACGAGGCCCTCACCAGTTTAATACACTGTGTATAAGAGCATGCAATTGTTCTTATGCATGGACAGGAGAAGGGGGAGACAAGAATGGATGCCCTGAGGGGGATGGATGCAGAGCTGTGTTGGTGACACAGGAAACAAGAGTTACAGGGCAGGCACAAACCACCACCATGCTCCTCAAAATCCTACACCAGCAATTCCTCCCTCCCTCAGCAGAGCTTACTCTCTTAGCTCTCTACATCTATTCATTTCCTTCTGATTCTCTCTGCCTCCACTCCTCAAATATCTCTGCAAGCCACTGGCAGGAAAAGGAAATCAAAATACACTGCCAGATGCAGCAGTGACTGGGACTGAGAGCATGATGGATACAAGGCTGCAGCCTAGCAATTTTTCTGCCTCTGTTAAAGGAGTAATGGGATAAGGGACAGACTGTGACAGTGCGTATCTGTTGGGCATGCAAGTACAGAGGTACATTCACATGAAAGAATAAATCAAAATGCTCCCCAAACCATTTGAAGAACTTGTCTTTTCATCTATTAAATGGCATGGGTTTTGAATGTGGGAGCAACTTCCATGACAAATCTTAATAGCACCTAACACAGATTAACCTCGCCTTCATGGGTGTATCTAGACAAATACCAAATAAACAATAATATAGTAATTAATTGCATTGGTTATTCAAGGCGAACAGGTATCAACACACCCAGGTTAGACCTAGCTAAGGAAGACACCCATTAACAGAGAAATTAAGGAAGGGAGAGGCTTTCTTATTAGAGGCTGCCCTGACCTTTTCATGTTTCATCCATGCTAATTATCACCCTGTGTATGGATGCACTTCCTCACAGGATAATGTTAACATTTATTGTTAAGGACATGCTCTTGGAATCCTTCAGAGGGAGAGAAAACTTCCTTTGGTGCCCACTTATCAACAATAAACCACAAATTTTAATATAGAGTTACCACAACTGCCTTATAAACTCATCCTCCCTTGGCGGTCCGAACACTGGAGGATTTAGCCACGACCTGAGCCAGCAGCCTGGAGCTTTGTGAGAGGGAGAAGCTGGTAACAAAATCCTTCACTTCTCCCTGGCAGGTCCGTGGGGAGCGCAGGCTGGAAGCACTGTCCTTCCTCCTTATCCTTTACACACACAGCAGCTTTCTCCATAAAACTCCCTCTCAGGAGCAAGCTGTGCCCAGTGCAACCCACAGCTAAGAACAACAGGATGGTTACATACCACATACAAACAAACAAACTGACCTAACCAGAATCTTCTCCTTCCAAATGAACTCAGTTCACTGAGTTCCTGTCTCCAAATGGTATTTGGGCTCCACTTTCTCACCTCACACTACCCTGTGTTACTCAGGTGCCTCCATCTCTCAGGTAAAGCAGGTACCTGAGGTGCAGCTTCTGCCCTGGGGGGTGCAGAGGGACACTATGTGCAGTAACGCCCCCAATCCCCTTTCCTGCTGGACAGCAAGTGGAGGGAGAACCTGGCTGTCTGAGGGGTATTGCTAGGGAGGTGCTGGGAAGCTGCAGGGGAAAAAAAAACCACAACAAAGAAGCACTGTTCTAGACTTAATAAATAATGGAAGTTAAATACCTTTTTCATTCTTCCTCTCTTTTTTTTTTCTATGCTTTTTTCAGAGGAAGAGTGATGTAAAAAAATCCGAAGTGGTTCAAACTTCGAAACCTAGACAAACCTTCTCCCTGATTATTTTTCACATGGGGAGGCTTTACTACTTCTGAGGGAGAGGAGAGACAGGAGAGAGGAGTGGAAAGACAGAGGGAGAGGATGAAATGACAGGATCATGTACTGATGACAAGCACCTGCCCCTCATTCACACCAGTCAGCCCTGTCATCATCTGCCTGGTGCCTTAGGGGTTGCTCCACAAACACAGCAGCTCCTGCTCTCAAGGGTGACACCAGCAGGGCTCCAGCACACAGACCAAACAGCCTCTGGGGACACCGGAGGTCAGAGGCTGTTTGGTCCACGTGCAAAGTGGCCAGGAAGTTGGACACAGCTTCACTGAGGTCCTGCTGTCTGACCTTCCGTGGTGGGTACAGAAGTAACATGTCTGTGCAGAGCAGCAGGGGCAATACCTTTTTAACATCTGCTATCCTTTCCTTCTTAGAGGCTGGTTTTTCTTTGGTTTCAGGAGGGGTCTGCTGGGATTTGGAACCAGTTGATTCACTTTCGGATTCAGACTGACTCTCAGAGGACTCGGAGCTGCTGTTTGACTCGCTGCCCTGCTCACTTTCAGACTGGCTTGCAGAGTCAGAGCCAGAGGCTTCTTCGGATGCCGAATGACTAGTGGTAGAGAAAGAAGAGGTTACATTTTAACTGCACAGACACAGCTGTGAAATATGCAGCGAGCAAACCTGAGACACATCCAAGCCACAACAACAGGCTTGGAAAAGCCTGAATGCAAGTGTGGACCCTGAAGCCCCGAACAGACACCCCGCACTGGCACTTTGCAGCAGAGGCAATTCCTTCGCAGGACTGACAATGAGCACGGGTGAGAGTGCAGCCCCAAAAGTCCCTGTCCAGGATCTCCTGCTCATCACCAGAAGAAAAGCAGTGGTGGTAGGTGAAGAGAAGCATTAGCAGTACCAGCAGCACAGGTACTACTGGGAGGATCTGGCTGTCTTGGAGCGAGGAAGAGGAAGGTAACAGTGGGAGCTGCAGCATCCAGAGACCATCCGGCTGTATTAAAGATAAGCAGTTGCTCCAGCACGGCTCTCCACTGCATCCTAGTGTGGCCAGTGGTTCAAAATAAATCTGATATCCATTTTCTGGAAGAGGCCAGTATCAAACACTATAGCCATAACACCGTGAACGATATTAAATATAATGTTTCTTGCAAAAAGAATAAATTCAGCAACAGGGCAGGAGAAAGGAGCTTATACGGGCTTGTGGCTGGGGCAGCTCTTGTTTAAAGGATTACCCCAGTGCTGTGCAGACTGCATTTCTCAAGCCAATAACAGGAGAGCAGAACACCAAGTAGGTGTATTTCCCTCTTTTTTTTTTTAGTATCTTTATATTAAAATGGGTAAACACACAGAATATCCCCTTAAATAAAGGTTCCTCAACAAAACAATAAGAGGACAAGCTATTTTAGGTGGCCAAAGCATTCAAATACTTTTGCCCAATCCCTCCCAACATCTGTTCATTTTAAAATCCAGAAAAGCAAACTGAAATCTCAGTACACCTTATCACACGCGCGCTGGTAAGGCAGCGTTCAAACCCCGCTGTCACAAACAAAAATACAGTGGTGATGCTACAAACTTTTGGAACAAGGAGCACCCCTTTCCTAGTCAGCTTTCCACTGGCAGCTGGATGTGTTTGTGATATTTAAGGGTTTACTTAGAACACTATGAAAGAAGAGTCAGGAAAACTTCGCAGAGGGAAAACAGATCTTTATTTTTTTTTTTTCTACTTTTGTACAAAAGTAACAAAGTACATCAAAGGCTTTGCTCAGATTTCACGATTCAAGGAAGAAATAATAAAAAGGCAAAAAAGCCGAACAAACAGAAAACCAACCAAACAAAAAACCACACCACCAAAGCATGTGCACGTGTACATTCACACCCGACTCCCCGGGGATGGCCAGCTGGGGATGCCCGGATGCAGCCGGGGCCCGTCCCGGTCCCGGTCCCGGGCAGGAGGATCCCCGGACCCGCGGATGTGGGCCGGGGAGCGGGCAGGGGGCAGCACCCGCGCGCCCTCAGGCGCCGCCGCCGCCATTTCGCGGCCGCCCTGCCGCCGCCATCTTGCGACCGCGGGGCTGTGCCCGATCCCTGGGATGGAGGCGCCCGGCACTGCCCCGGGCAAGGGGAACCGCGGGGAGCGCGGCCGTGCGAGCCTCAGGGGACACAAACCGAGCCCCTTCCGCAAGGAGCGGGGGCAGCCACCACCCATGGCTGCTGATTCACTGTCCCAGCCTGGGTTTGAGGGAACGGGGTTATTACAGTGCTTCCTCCAAGCAGGGCTGGAAATTCAAGTTGAACCACGGCCATCCAGGCTGCCCAGTCCCTCCTGCCTGTCCCTGTCCATGGATGGAGGTTATCCACCATAACCTAAGGCACAGCCCCACACACAGTGTCCCACTACACCCCTTGTTCTGCGGCCTCTACAACAGGCCCCCCTTGTCCACCACAGCCCTCCACTGCCACAGCCATAACCCGTGGTTGTGCCACACACATAACCCGTGGTGGTGCCACACACATAACCCGTGGTGGTGCCACAGCCATAACCTGTGGTGGTGCCACACACATAACCCATGGTGGTGCCACACACATAACCCGTGGTGGTGCCACAGCCATAACCCATGGTGGTGCCACACACATAACCCATGGTGGTGCCACACACATAACCCGTGGCGGTGCCACACACATAACCCGTGGCGGTGCCACACACATAACCCGTGGTGGTGCCACAGCCATAACCCGTGGTGGTGCCACACACATAACCCATGGTGGTGCCACACACATAACCTGTGATGGTGCCACACACATAACCCGTGGTGGTGCCACAGCCGCTCCCAGGAATGGCACTCCAGCAGCTCTGGGGACAGATGGTGTCCAAGGGCAGGGCTCAGCAGGACACCATCCCGCTGGGCCTCCACAAAGGAACGGGATCTGGAGGCATCCACAGCTCTGCTGTCAGGACAAAAGTGGCAACATCAGGCTCTGCCTGAGCCATGTTGGCATCCTGCGTCCCACAGGGATGGCATGGAAGAGGAGGACAGTTTTTCCTTCAATCAGATTTCTTAGCAATAGCTGGAAGGAATTGTAACAGCCCAGGCAAGACTGAGGCCAGACAGCTCTTACGGTACTTGTTTAGAGGCAGAACAGTAATTAGTGCCCTCCTCCCGCTCTGGAGCTCTTTGTTCCTCAAAGCCTTAAGCTTTATTTCAAGGGCACAGGGACACAGGCTCTCTGCACATCGATAGCCTTAATTCATGTGCTTTATCCACAACATTATCTGAACACTGTAATTCTTTTTTCAGGCTGTGAACTGTGTCATCTGAAAAGAGGGAGACTTCTCTGGTGACATACACATCTCTATGTGCAGGTATTTGCCTGCACACCTGCTTGCCCTACCAAGGAAAGAAACACAGATGAGAAGTGGTTATGTCCTTTTGAAGGCTGTTGCAAATAATTCTTCTTTTTAAATGAACAACCTGATGTCGAGGCAAAATATGTGTTTGTCTTCATTTCTATGTTGATCGGATTAAAAAAATAACTGAAAGGCCTATTTCCATAAAATAAGCCTCTCGAACTGTCACTGGGACAATCAGGAAACATTTCTACCTGTCAACAGAATATAATGTATTAGCAACATCAGATGTCAAATCAGGCCTAGTATATACCTGGAGACCCAAGTCCTCTTTTCAGAGGTTATTTTTGGAATTTGTCCTGGTTTAATGCCCCTAAGTTAGCATCCAAACAAGACCTACTTTCAATTAAACTATAAGTGAGGGATAAGCTATAATTAATTGTCACAAAAATCACAATTCAACCAGACCACCCTCCTCCAAAAACACCCATGAACATCAAAAGAAGGCAACAGATGGACCATTGGTAACTTCCTTGAAATGAGAAACTCCTAAAAAAAGTTGAGATCTGCAAAGACTCAGCCAAACACATTCCTCTGGTTTCTAAGAAATACTTCAGGCTGTAAGTCTGTTTTAATTAAGAGCCTGCTCCTGACTTGAGGGGGAACAAAACTAAATCATTCCTTACCAAGAAGGACATGTTCCTTCCAAGAAATAAGTAGCTGAAAGGCAGTGATAAGACCCTTTGCAGTGAGGCATCTGAGTTTAAAAGGCAATTACCATGTGCCTGAAGCCTCCAGACTTTGCATTTAATATTTCATATATGACTTCATTTTATAGGGGATCATCTTTGCAAACAGAAAATCATTTTATAAGCTCTCAGTAAGAACAAACAGTAGATATGTTTCCAGAAGGTGTGAGACAGCTGAAAAAATGACCCCAATACACATTTGTGAAACCAAGAACTGACCGGGGAATGGCGCTAACTGGGACCATTCTGCCCCAGTGTTAAAAATGTGGCTTTTGAGGGACAGAACTTGAATTCAGACAGGGGAATAAAGGAGGATTAATAACCCAAGACCCTCCCACAAGCAAAGCTCCTCCCAGCTTTAAGAACTGTTGTGAATGTTTTGAATCCAAACAAGTTTGAATCCAAACAGCAACATTCCACTGCGCTTCGCAAGCTCTGCTGGGATTCGGCACCGGCAAAACCAATCCACGAAGGCTGGAGAAGGACCTTGGCAGATTATCCCGTGGCTGGATAACATCAGGGGCTGGATGACAGCAGGAACCGTTACGTTTAACTCCCGTGCATTGTTGGCCACAGCGTCACGTGTGCTGTGGGTAACTGACACCTAGGTGCACATCCACGGCTCACCGACACCGAAATGCCACGGGCAGGTGGCTGGGACACAGCCCCTCCCCGCTCCCATCCCTCCTCACCCTGCAGCCCATGTTCCCAGCACGGGCTGGACCTGCCAGGCTTCCTGATAACACACCAGAGAAACAGCAGGTCACTGCCGGCCTAAGCCAAGTCCAGACCGAGCCTTTACAGTAACCAGGAACAGTGGAAATAAACTGCACTGGGCAGTGGCAGGCGAGTTATAAGAGTACAAAAGTAAGAGGTCAGACTCCATGATCTCAGGGGTCTTCTCCAACCGAACAGATCCTGAGAAAGGGGTGAGCAGCCCCAGGGTCTGGGGGCAGCCACTGGGTCAGCCGAGCCTCACACCCTGTCCCCATAGCCCCACTGGCCTCAGCAGGACCACGGCAGGGTCCAGACCAGGAGTGCCTGGCAGAGCCAGCTCTACGTGAGAGGGGCTCCTGGGCCCCCACGGCCCTTCATCTCAGGCTGCCAGCTGTTTCAAGCCACTCCCATCCACCAGCAGAACGAACCTGAGATTTACTCCAAAGTACAGAGCAGCAAAGCCAGTGCAGGCCACCAACTTAAAACTATTTTAACAGGTCTGTCTTCCTAAAGTGACCTGCACAAACTGTGGGACACACAGGCACGGTGACAAACCACAGAAGGGGCAAACACACTGACTGAGGACTGTGCTGCTCTTAACCATTTCCTTTGAATATCTTATCTATACATGTGATGGTCCCTGTTATGAAGAGAAACTATTCACAAGAGCATGTGGTGAAAGGACAAGAGGGAATGGCTACAAACTGAAAGAAAGTAGGTTTATATATTAGGAAAAAATTCCTTACTGGGAGCATGCTGAGGCACTGGAGCAGGTTGCCCAGACAGATTGTGAAGGTCCCATTCCCTGGAAGTGTTCAAGGCAGGTTGGATGGGACTCTGAGCAACCTGGTCTAGTGGAAGGTATCCCTGCCCATGGCAGAGAGGTTGGAATGAGGTGATCTTTGTGGCTCCTTCCAACCCAAACCATTCTGTGTTTCTATATAAACATATATGAAACGTCTAAACAAGCACTGTCAATGTTGATATGTGCACTCAAGTCACAGGGTGGCTGTAAAAGAGCACTAAACCATGTTAGATTTAACCTTTAGCCTAAACAAGCCAGGGAGAGGAACACAAGATGTATTCTAGCTATCGCTCATTAGATAAAGAGAAGACATATGGGTACCACAGAGGAGTGAGAACTGCATGGGATCTATCCCTTGTTTTGGGGAGGGTGGGGGGTAATGAGCAAATACCACAGTTATCATAGACAAGGCCATACAGACACAGCACATGGAGTGTGCAGGAAAGCCAAGTGAAGGACAGATTGTGACACTAAAGATAAATAAATTCATTCCAAGCTTTTTGAGTTCCCTTGATTTTATTCTGAAAGTCTACTAAAAAGTGACTGGTGCTTGCCTGTCTCCCAAGGCAAAGATTTTCTGAGTGAGAAGCCTTGAGAAGGGTCATTCCGTGAAAGCGCTTTCCCCAGTTTATTTCCTGCAGGGAAAAGTAGAAATGGGGGGAAGGGAAGAAAGAAAAATACTCCTGCTCCTCTACTGTCCATGCATGATCTATCTCCGAGCAGGAACTTAAACTAGAATATCCTAAACACAACCAGGCTCCTCATACCGTTTAGGAGCGAGTCTCAACCAACTCTGAATACTCAAAATATGGTTTGTCCAACTCTGGGCCAGCTTTCAAGGGGCACAACAAACTCCCACGGTGACAGGGCTGCCCCTTCCTGATTACCAACATGTGCTTCAAAGAAGCATAAAAATATTTCCCTAACCTCCCTTTGTGACCAGCGACTTTTATTTTTTTCCCCTTAAACAGGCATGTGAGAAGTTCTCATGGAGAAGCCACACTTCTCCCAACTGTGCCTGCAAACTTGGCTTGCAGGGTTGGATGTTCATTACATTTACACAGCACTAGGCACACCAGGCCATGGTGCTGCTGTACCAGCTGAGGGATTATGCACCCAGCAGGTATCTATCCAAAATATCCACCTGAACTGAGCTGTGAGGCTTTCCAGCCTATTCTGGCCACTGCTACTTACCCCAGCACAGGACTCCCAAATGCCAAAGGCAGAGCTAAATATATCCCTCACTGCTCTGCTGCAGCTCAGCGAAGCACATTGGGCTATCCTGAATGATAAAGACTTTCCAAAAGCTGGTGGGGTTTTTTTCTCCACTACAAAGAAACTATGTTGTGCTTGCACAAGCAAGCAAAAGGAGCAATTCATTCATGATGGGGAGAGCTGGCTCTCTCGCTCTCTGATCTTTAAGCCAGAGGTTGAAAATGCTTGGGATGTTCAGTGGGAAAAGAGAAAAAAAAAAGAAAAAAAACAGCAGAGGGACAAAAGGAGTCAAAACTTGTCTGCTTGATTAAGGAGCACCATTGATAATCTCCAAGGCAGCATCCTTCCCTTTCCCTGCACAGAAAGGGGAGAACAATTGCAGTTCTCAGGGTTTGAAAGGGCCCATCTCTCCCTCCCCGGGAGGCAGCGAAGCGTTTCCGGGCTCTGCATCCCACATCAGCGGGAGGACCCCGGCTGGCTCCTGGCAGCTCCCAGCTCCTCCTCACCCCCATGAGAGGAGCAGGAGCCCGGGGGTGCACACATTCCTCAGACAGCGGGCAGGGCTGTCCCTGTGCCCTCCGCCCTTCCAGCCACCGCTGTGCCGTGTCCCACCGGGAACAGCCGAGCTGAAGCTCAGTGGCAGCACAAAGGGGATTCCCACACAGGTGCATCCCACTGGCAAAGGACACGTGGATGCTTGAGGGGGGCTGGAGGGTGGACACACAATTAGTACAGAAAAGGTGGATGCTTTTTCTCCCTTCATATTTGGCAAATTTCCTTTAAAACCTCTCAGATTAAAGGCATGCAGTGTATATGGAAATTAGGACCCAAACCCCATTAACAGGAACATGATGGTGCAGAAATTCCTTTCTGGTTCCAGGTGACCTGCAGTTCAGAAAAAGGGAGCCTGATCTGGCCTGAGGGGGTTACTCCAAGTGACTCTTACAAGCTGTTTTTAACCAAGAGATTTAAGGCTCATCACTAAGCCTACGTTTTACAGACAGCACATGGCATTCAAATCTCAACTGGTGACAACTCTGTAGTGAAGCACAGAGATTCCTCCCCATGAGAGAGATGCAAACGACTCCTATAATTAACGTATTAGCAATTCTATTAAGTCATTTACACCTAACAATAACACTTGCAAGAAACATAAATAGTTACAACACAGCTTTTTCCTAAGGAGTCGGGTGTTCTGGAGTCAGTGGATTTTTGACATTGCAACACTCTTGTTCATAGCTGGGGTAAAGGTTGGTGAGCAATGAAGTGTTCAGCATCCTATCCCGTCTGTGGAGCTTGGCAGACACACTGCACTGAGCCATGCCAAGATCAAACGCCATGCCAGCACTTCCAGCACAACACCAGAAAGGAATCTGAGATCACTGTTACAAACTTTTTAATTTTTAACCCGTATTAGTCAAGGCCAGAAAAGCACATGTAGTACAGAGTAGGGTATTTCAGCCCACAGGTAAATATAAAGCAAGGTAGAGACTGAAAGTTATAATTTAGCAGCAGTGCTGCACAAGCTGTAATGTAAAATGAGCTGTTGTGCATTTAGAAAGACTCGGCACCATTTGGCTCATTATATCCAAAAAATACTCCCTGCTCCAAGAAAAGGAGGCATTAGCAGTGTGACAGACTTAAAAAAGCTTCACTGCAAGTCACTAGGGGTAAACTTTTCCTCCGGGCTTTTTTGCTTTCATTTCGAGGCTCCTTTACAGGATGTGAAGGTGGGCTTTACACACACACCAGCACCTATTGAAAGGGCATCTTCACATGGCATTTCAGCACGTCTTTTAATAAAAGCACACCAGAAAGACTGATATAAGACACCATGTCAGTAGAGCAGCACAACCTTTGCTAGAAGGCTGCTTCTATCTAATTATGGTAATCCAGGCCATCCCCTCCCCCAGTGCTGTGCTGTGCTGTTTGTATTTATTTTCCTTGAAGGAGAGGAGAGATAAAGCAGAACAGCAGCTTTCTCCAGCCATTATCAGCTCCTTCCTGAGCTGGATTTCAGCTAGGGGCAAGGAGAGATTTAGAAGCCTTTTCCACCTCCAGAACTTAGCAGCCTAATTTAACATTGCAATTCCTGCTGGGACCGTTGTGTGCAACTAGAAACAAGATACAGTGGATACACACACCTCCAGGGTACGCGGAGATGCAATTTCAGCATAAGCTGCCGAACCCACCCAAAGTAGGTTTACTTTGGCTGTCTTGAGTTCAAAAGCAGCCAGTCCATGGCATCAGAAGCTTCAGTTCAGTCCCTGCACTCCTGCTCACAGTCCCAGGTACTTCAGCTGATGGCCAGTCTGCATCTGCCACTGGTACCCTCACCTGCTCCTCAAAGCTGGCACTGATAAACCTGAATTAAGAGATGTGCCAGTATAAAAATTCATCAGAAACAAGTCTGGCAGCTCAGTAACCTGCTAACAGATAAGCAACTTTCTGAGAGGTGAAACATGAAAACAAAGACAGGAACTGGTTTATCCCTGTACCGAGTTGGAGAAATTAAAATGAAACACCGATGCCTTGCTGGCCCTCCTTCCGAGCCCTGTCAAAGCTACCAGTGGAAGTGTTTGTTGGAACGCACAAGTGTGGTTGTGGCAGCCCCAGCACTGCTCCCGAGGCACAGCCGGGATCCGCGTTCTCGGAAATGCCACCACCGAGCCACAGCTCGGCTCCAGCGCCGGAGGAAGTGGGGGAAGGTGCAGATAAGGGCAACTGTTGCCCTCAGAGTGCGGCAGGTGAAACAGCAACCCGACAGAAAGGGGAACAGGCTCTAATCTGCGATCTGAGCCACGTCACCTTCCCTTGGCTGAAGGCACTCGCGGAGCTGGGAACACGCCTGCACACACGTGCACTCAACCATGGCAACACCCCTGCCCCAGCACAGGCTGTGCCACAGAAACGGGGTTACAGAATTACCCAGGTGAGCTCTTTATTCCCATTTCTCAATTTTTATTCAGCAACGGTCATGCATTTTAGAGACTCTATAAAATTTGGTTAATTAGCTTAAGATGTTTAACTGAAAAAAGAACAATCCAGAAGACAATGAATTCCAGCTAAATGTAGCTTCTTGCAGTTGGTGAGCCCTTTTTATAGCACTGTATATACTGTATCCATCTCTGGCAGCAATCACAAAACAGGGAACAGAGGAGTTGAAAGCCTCAGGATTGTGCATGCGTAATTAGATGAGACACTTCCTTCACGAGGGTAATGTGAAACAGAAGTAACAAAGCAAAACAGGAACAATCTCCTTTGTGCTGCACACAGATTACATCACGATTCATATGAATTCCTTGCACATTATTCCTTTTGTGTCCTGCACCGATCAAACATTTTTCCCTTTCAAAAAGGCTCCGGACAGTTTCACAAAGAGTTAAAGCTTAAAAAGGGAGAGGGAAAAAAAGTCCTTGTTGAAGAATGCAGCTCTGCAAATGAAACTGAAAGCCTCGGCACATGCACATGGCCACAACAGCTAAAAAGTAACCCGTCACCTGGATAAGAACTTGAAACCCACAGTTTGAGGCATCTTAACAAATGTGTTCAATGTTTCTACTCGGCTGAAAGAAAATCAGTTGCAAAATGCACACTGAAAGTGAACACTGAGATTTGGCGATTTAAGGATACTGAAAGCTGTACCTCTACTTTAAAAAAANNNNGAAAGAAAAAAATACAACTATTTTAAAAAAAAAAAAAAAAAAAAAAAAAAAGACAGATGTTCCAGGAATACTATGGCATTTTACAATTCTTTTTGAAGTTAAAAAAAAAAAGGGAGAAAAAATCCGCAGCAAAAATAGCCCTGCTTCTTTTCAAGTCGCTTCTCAAAATAGCTCGCACTATTAAAATGAAAACCCCTTAAAATGAAAGCACTGTAAGCCCACGCCCGGCAGATGAGCGGAAGCGGGGGGAGGCAGCGGCAGCCGCCCGCTCCCGGCGCGCTGATCCCGATC
>VZTA01014662.1:404768-421233 GCA_013398855.1 Mohoua ochrocephala
AAAAAAAAAAAAGAAAGTTGATAGGTCATACCTCGATGCATTGCTGTGGACTGAACCCTCCTCTCCTTGGCTTTTGTCCTTATTTCTCATCATCTTTTTATTCTTAAATATTAAAAGGGGGTCAGGGGTGTCTGTTTGCTTTGAAGTCCTGTGCCCAGGTATTTACTGTCAAAAGTTGAAAGAAAGGTAAGGTCCCAGTTCGTTTCACTGGCTTTCATTATCAGGAACAAAGTCCTGACGCTGCAATGATATTGTTATAACAATACACAACACTGATCAACACGGCAAACCGGAGATTTAAAACAAATAATCATTTTTACGAGAAAAATCCGAGAATAAACACAGGAGAGGAGCATCCTGCAAACTTTCCCAAAGTAACACTGGATGCAAATAATCTCTGTATCTTATTGCGTCATCCCAATACAGCACAAATCGGTCGAAAATCAAAGTACTCAAAACGGCAGAAATCTAAAAATTATTATTATTAATTGCTCACCTACCTGATCCATGCACCGCCGCCAGGACCAAGTCGATATTAGTTTCGGGTAGTGGAAAAACATTAGATCCAAAATATTTAGAATTATACCGATAAAATACAAATTTCAGAAAATGAAAAAAATATATATATTCTAATCCCAAAAATATGCTGCCGATAAAGCAAAAGAAGCGGTAATTAGTACAAAAATGTCCGGGGGAAAAAGCTCATTAGGAGAGCGCACAAAAATGGAGGTACGCCATGGCTTCTAAGCTGGAAAAACAACGACCTGGGCTCTCTCCACGGCTTCTTCTTTCCAGCAAGGCACGAAAAAGGAGCCCTCAAAAGCTGCTTTTCTGCCCGAAAAAGGTCCGCTCGGCCCCCGATTAGTGCCTAGGAGAGGCAAGGGGCTGTGGGGGCCCCCTGAGGCTGCCCGAAAGTTAGGGAAAGTTGCGTAAAGTGTTGGGGAAGGCACGGAGCTGAGCGCGCTCTCTCTAAGGCACAGCCGCCATCTAGAGCTCCTTCCCAGCTCTGAGCTCTGCCTTTGATTGACACTCTCTACATTTACCCCACAACTCAGGTGATGTACCATAGACCCACCCCTTCATTTCTACCAAAAAAAGAGAGAGCCTCCACCTAAAGGGTGCCTGCTACCCCACAGCCCTGGCTCCTTCCAACTACCCCAGCTCAAGGGGCACCTTAACCCCATGTGGCTCAGGCACCCTTTGGAAGCCAGAAAGAAATGGAATTTGTGCCTTTTGTTTTAAAGATTTGCTAAATATTTCAGTGCCTGGGCTAAAATTACTTCCTCCCTGGACAGGAAGTGGTGCTGTTACAAGCCATTTTGAAGGCATGGAACTGGAGCTCACAGCCATGCAGGCAGCAACAGCCCACCCTGGGGGTCACCCCACCCAAGGGGCAGCTTCCCCCCAGTTCGGTGGCAGAATCCCCAGACAACAGCTCTCCCCTCTGCCCCCCAGTGCTGGCACTGGCAGGGGGGAATGGGAGCATCACCCGCTCCCAAGCCAACCCCACGGAGCCGAGAATGCCCTCCAGCTCCATAGCGCCTCCCTAGTGGTTTCCCACAACAACTCAAATCCGACAGCCACACCACTTCCATCAGCTACGCCAAGGCACTGTGGTCAAGTCAGTCCAACGCCATCACACTGCTTATTTCTAACGCACTTTCTTAACCCATTCATGGTCATGAACAGATTTTAACGCAACAAATTCACTTTAAAGCTGCACAGTAACCAAGCTGCAGAACTGCAAATCAATCAATGGACACCCCCAACACAACATCCTGGAATTGAGAGGCTGTATCACCAAGGGAATGGAGGTGATCCAAGCAGCCCCTGACCGCTTGATTCTGACTACCAGTTGTCTTCCACGAGCAAAACCAGCTCCTTAAAGCACAAGGACATCTCGCATATTCATAAGCATCACAACAAGACAGAGCCATCAGCCACTGGGGGACCACCAGAGGACAAAGGGGCAATGGGCTAGTTTGGGGTTCTATGGGAACATCCATGGCACAGCATCCCAACAGCCCAAACCCATTGGCTTCGACCAGCAGAACCAACACAGTCCCCTTAAATTCCTCCACAGACCTGCCATTCATGTACAACCATCTACCCTCTCTCCACAGAGGTTTCACAAGGAACTCTCCAATCCTACAAGCCATTTAAAAAAATTTCCACTTTACCGATTATTCACAGAAGACTCCTTGCACCTCCATTGCAAGAACTAAAAAACCACAATGCAAGACCATTCCAAGCATTTTTGGGTAACACTAAGGAAATCCACTCATTCGAATGAGAAACCCTTCAGCTTGGTCCCAGCATCCAACTCCACCATAAAAACACATGGCAAAACCAAACCGGAGCAAGCATGTACCATCAAAATGGCTGGATGGAACAGGCATGAGCAACTCATCATGGCAAAAATGGGTATTTCCAAAGAAGTCTGAGCAAGGCAAATGGTTAAACACAGACAATGAACAAGATTTTGTTTGGGTTTTCAAAGATAATATCAAGGTCATCTCAGCACCAGATTTATCATCTTGGCCCTCCAGCACAAAACAAAAGACAACTTTGAGTTTCAGGTGAAACACATGGAGAAGAAATGGCTACAATTACATTATCAGATCCACTAGAAACCTGTAAGGAAATCATGACTTCAAACATTTGAACCATTTTAAAATTCATTTGCAAAGGTTAACATGTCATCTGTAGCAGTATCAAAAATAACTCCGTTTTTTCTCACCAAGCACATGGCACAGTATCACGACACTAAGGCTACATGCAAGAGCAGTGAAGCAGATTGGACACTTGCACAGAACAATTTTAAGACCAAAGAGACTGTTCAGGAAGTCTGTAGTCCAGGAAATCTGTTGAAAAGTTTCTGTACCCACACACAACCCAAGAACATACCTAAAAAAGTTACACAAAACATTCAAGTAGTCCTTTATTGTCGCATTTTCTCAGCCTTCAATTGGTATCAATTCCATCTTAAAATAACTTCACAAAGTTCAGCAGCAGTGCCCTGACAATAGGCCAAGTACTGAAAACCCCTCATATTAAGCACCTGAATGAACAAGCCAGCGAATAAAAATTCATTGGAAGTCATGGCAAAGTGAACATAATTTGCAAATGAAAACCACATTTGAAATCAAGTATAGCACAAAATTTTACCTCGCCTTCGGTACTTAGCTAAAGTATTTCTCAGTTTAATAGCAACCAAAAATGTAACCCACTTCAATATCAACACAACAAAAAAAAATATTCAGCCAGAAAGGACAAACACAAAGTGTGAAATAAACCAAAACCTTTTATTTAAAGTCACTTCAAAAATTACATTTTCTCAAAAGGGGTAGCAACAGATCTTTTACCAAATTAATTTGCCTGTCATGCAAACACAACCCAAAAGGAAAATTTTGCCACCCAGTCCTCAAACAGATCCATCATTGGACAGTCACTGATTAATGAAAATGCAAAGTCCATTCTGAGAGGAGGATCACAACCCAGATCTTCTCTGGTTTAATAACATGAGAGTCCACGTTTTAACATCCTTTTCTTGGACAGACATCCCAGCACTCATGCATTAGTCCATTTCCTCAACCTCTCAATCCCCAGTGGAACTGCCATCTTGGTGTCTCATTCGTAGACTCCTTTTGACACTCTTCATCTGAATGGATTCTTTATGAAAAATTAGAAGAAAGATGCTGTTGGAATACACATCATAGCTTTAAACTAAGACATTCAACTACTGTACCTTGAAGATAATTTAAACATGTAACTCATGCTTCATTCCATGTTACACAGTCCACAATATCTACTTTTATCAGAAACAATGTCAAACGATCAATTCGAGAATCAAAAATAGAAAGTTTAACCAAAACTGCAAAAAACCAGAAGAAATTATTACAAGTCCAAGAACCCTTTCAGGATCCATGAATTCCATTTGAAATTTCTTCACAGTGTTAAACCACTAGAGAAATCTGTGGTGGGAAATCTAAGAAATTTGCTCTTGTAACCATTTTCATTGCATCCCCATGTCCATCCCCTGAAGCTGACGCTGCTTAGTAGAAGACCAAGGCTCTTGTAACATGTCAAAATTTTTAAGTACTGTTCAAGCGCCTTTCTTCGAAGACACAGCTCCATCAAAACCAATGAAAACTGGTTTCTTATAGACAGATGGTGACTGGAGACAACATTCCACCATCTTAACCCAGTTTTCCAGCTCATGAAAGGTGTACAGTGCAACAGCAAACACACAAGCAAATGGAATGACTGGTTTAGTTACTGGGGGGAAAGGACACACCAGAAATCAGCTGAAAATGGTCACAAGTCACACTAGCTGCCTTTAGCAAGGCTCCTGTTCCATATCCCAACTGTACTCATCATGTCACAGCAACCAAGCCCACAGGTGAGAGACAAACCAAACTGAGCAAACAACATCCACATGGATAAATACAAACCCAATGTTCCCATCTTCCTATCTTCTTCCAAGAAATATAAGTTCAATTTACTTCAAGAAAAACCCTACTCCTCCTCACATGCAAAACTTAAGTACAGGAAGTTACTAAGTGTTAAGAACATCATTTTGAAACCAATGCTGACTGTAGGGCTGACATGCAAAAAGGGTTTTAAAATGTCTTCATGATTTTGAGTGTCTGCACTCCAACATCAATTTATTCTTTTGCATATGTATAGGTTTAACCTCATTTTAGTCTGAAAGCCAACTTCACCACCACTCTGCTCCCTGATAATCCTGGGCAGATTCTGACAAACGATGCAGAAATTACCCACAGCCCAGCAAAAAACAGTGGGGCCATCTAGTGGTCTCTGCCTCAGCATCCCAGTTTCCCCAGTCTCATCTCAAAATAACCAGTTACAGCAAAGCAAAGAGAACTGGAAGCAGCGCGACAAGCCCCAGTCTGACTTTCTCAAGTACCCACGTGTCCTGTTTTATCCTGTTCTATAGACTTCCTTGTTTTAAATACAAAGTATTGCACATAAAAGTGGGATAGGGGATCTGGTAAGTCACTTCGCACTGTGAAACGTGCGTAGCTGCAGGAATATTCAACCCCAACACATTCAGTTTCCAGAAACTGAACTTTCAAGTTTAAAGAAATGCTTTGTTTCAAACATTCAACTCATCCTCAGTTAAGACAAGGTGTTAAATATTTTGAAAGGTATTTTTCCCTCACACTAAGCTGGTTTTGGGGTTGCTTTGGGTTTGGTTTGGTTTTTTTTCCAGTTCTCACTAACCTAATTTCAAATCTATTTAGGCACTTGAAGATGAATTAAAATTTTGAGTATTTTTTCATGTTAATGCCTTGACCGAGGTAACAAAACATGAAAAAAATGACCACCACAAAGTTGTCCATTATTGTCACAATCAAACACTAAGAAGTACTAACATGCGTACAGTGGAAACCCCATAAATAAGACCATTAAAATAATTTGTAGTTATTCTTAATAAGCTTAACACATAGAAATCCAATTACTGGCATCAACTTTCCCCACCTCTAAAAAAGGTAATTTAGTTACATATTAGTCACTCTTAAAAGGCTCTTTCCAGTTGGGTCAGCCCCTCTGCCTTAGACAATCACAGGACCTGCCAAAAGCAATTTCAGGGCAAATTTCCCTACTGGGTTCCCCTATGTTGGGTTGGACCAAAAACTTTGCAAGTAACCCCATAACGTTCATCTTAAACTCTTCTCCAAACCTTGTAAAATAATTAGCAGTAAACAGAACTGATGAGGTATTATAATTAAGAACGCATTCTTGTTCTCCAAGTTATTATACATCAAAAAGATGCCAACAGGAATGGCCAAAATAATAATAGCAGCCTCTACACTTGTGAAATCTACATTTGCTTTAAAAGATTTCACAGCATTTGTTTACTTTTGAATTAAGGCACATTTTACTAAGAAATTTCAATAATGTTACAAAAATACACTCCTCCATGAAGACATATGCAGTGATCCTACACTTGAGGTAGATACTGAAAAACCCATTTTTTTTCCTAGATGACATGAGTCTTCCATTCCTTCTGTAAAATGAATTAGGCATCCGCCCATTTTTCAAGCTTCTGTTATCTACTAGTTACCGGTTTGGTTTCCAAGCACTGCACTTTGGTCAGGATATATCAGGGACCTGGGTAGTCATGTAATACTGACAGAGTTTCATTCAGACCACTGGTAACATGTTGACAATGTGCCATCCGTTCCCAACCTGCCTAAGGTTCAAGGCAACAATTGCAAAACATCTGAGTTTACAAAGTTTTTCTCTTCAGCTTGTTTGCAATTATTTGTTGCTACATTAAAAGATCACAGCAGTAACAGCCATCCCTTATGGCCAAACCCATGGCTTCAGCCATTTCAGGTGCATTGAAACCCTGCATTCCTTGAAGTGTGAGACTGAAGCCCCACACGTACAACACCCATGCATAAGACACCAAGACATCTACAAAGTTTTCCAGAACGAAATCTGAAGCTTAAACTTTTAACTGAGGTGACCTACTTGGGAAAGGGAATTCACTCCAACAGAGGGAGCTGAATGGACAGAATGAGGTTCTGAGCAAACCAAACCTCAACTTCTACACTTCCAAGTTCATTAAAGCAAGGTTTTATTCTCAAAGACATCCCTGGCAAACTTTTACACTGAAGGGAAGAACAGAGGTGTCCTTTAATGACAGCTAAGTCCATTATGTTATTCTGTACAGTCTATAGCAGAAACTAAGTGCTCTGGACAGCTCTTATGGTTGCTTTTACCACCAACAGATGTTCCTTAAGCAGAGCAGTAAAAGCACAACTCATGTAGGTTTGGGTATTTTTAAGTAAGAAAGGCTATTTGCCAGGTTTGTCAGATTTCGAGGTTAATTCCAGAGAAGATGTGACTTTATTCACATATGCACTCTTTCGTGGGTATTGTTTTCAAATAATAAATTTTATTGCATTAAACAAAGTATGCCAACTTTAACAAAGGTCCTGGTGTTTTCAAGTATTTTCCCTCTTCTTAAAAAAAAGAAATAAAAATAAAAATCAGTGCTTCAACTAAACACCATGTTAACCAGAGAAGGCAATACCAGATCTTTCACAACTGCTTTTTGAAGCAACTTCTTTTGTAGACAACTGTTTCAATTAAGTCAATTAAGGGTTTCACATTCACCCCTTCCTTTAGGTAAGGACTGTAAACCAGAAAAGGATGGAAGAATTACTCGGTATGTAACTGAAAAGCCAAAGTGCTACTCAAGAAGCCAGATCTGACAATAGCTAATTTACAACCCAATGAAAAAACAAAAATGTACGTAGAAAGATGTAGGAATCACATGAAGATTAATATTAAAATGGAACATGAGTCACATGTTTAGAGATTCTAGCAGGTGACTGGGGCTAGAAAGGCATCAGTGGACAGCACAGGAAGTTTTGAGGAAGAGCTGGAGAAGAAACATATCAAGAAATATGCTGTTCTACACACACCTGCAGTTGGAAAAATAGCTTAAGACTTCTTAAAGAACAAAGTAATAAAACTTACAGACCAGAGCAGTAGAAGAGATTAAACACTTATCAAAACTGAGCTCATGTACACACATTAAAAACTTAATTCCTCAAGTCCCTGAACTCTTTTGCTACTTCTTTTTCTACTTCTTTTGCTTCAGGACTGAAAACTCAAGTGATAAAATTGGTCCAAAATGAAAAGGACCCAGAAGCAGCAGGAGGCCAGAGTAACACGGCCTAGCAAGGTTTGCACCTTACCCCCACATGCTCCTTTTCCCTTTCAGAAGAGCTCTACATTAGTCTCCACACCACGGAGTGGATGAGAAGCACAGGACTTGGGGAGTACAAAACCAGCTTCTCTCCCAGCACCTAAGGCAGTGGCTGCTGGAGGGCTCTGCTAACAAACACAGCCACAGGACAGCTAAAATTCGCTGTCATCTAGACACTAAAATGAGTGGATTTGCATCTTGGAACAAACATTTTCCCAAGCTATCTGAAGCCTAAGGAAGGCCTTGCTCAATCAGGTAGCACGTCAGACTGAAAGAAATGGCTCCAAGAAACTGTCTCTTAAAGAAAAGCATATATTCCAAAGCACAGTGCTACAGGAATAGAGCTTCCCACAAAAAAAGTTAATCCATGTACACAAAATGCAATGGATGCCCTAATTAAATATGCAGAGTCAAGGAGTCTGAATTTTAAGCAGACGGGAAGACAAAAGGACTTGTGTCTTTCCACAGGCAACTCCCAAGAAAGTCACAAAATGTGCCAGAGACAACACAAGGTCAAGACCAAATTCCTTCTAGTTAAGGAAATGGGAAAAAATTCTGTCCCTATATTCATCCAGTATAGAACTGAATTAATTTATCTACTCGAGCCTGCCAATTTTATGTTTTGACTATATGAGGAATGATATCCAGTCTATCAGCTAGCAGTTTAATTTAAAAAAAATACAGGAAACTGTACTAGCATTTATCATTTTGTGCAAAGCCAGAGCTTTATGAATGAAGAACAGAAACAGAACAATTGTAGAACAGGAGACAGTAACTGTCTGCTCAAGGCTCTCGCTGATCCTGACAGAAGCATAAGGACAACACAAGATGCTTGTAGGGCAAGTTCTTCCTGCTATACTTTCCACACCATTTGTTATCCAAATTGTGTGTAGTACCTCTCGAGAGACAGACATCTGCATACCAAAAACCATTCTGAACAAGCAAAACTGTGATAGAAAAGTTCTCAATGAAATCTGGAGTCAAATCACGGAAGCCCCCAGAAGTACAATCGGATCTGAAAGCTGTTCTGCAGCCAGCCAGGGAGAGAGCACTATCCAAGTACTGCTCACTTCCTCAGAGCCCAGCAGGAACGATCCCGGGCTCCTTTTAACTAAGCTTTTCTGAAACACACACGCACACATGGCCACACACTAATGAACTTCAGAATGTATTCAGTCAAAACCTTCAGCCACTTAAACATCATAGCCATGTGTGGTTGCTGGGGGTTTTTTTAAAGCTAAAAAGTAAATGTTATTAGGAATAACAACTTACCAGTGCTTCAACCAAAAGCAGCTATTTTGCTTACAGTGAGTAAATCAATTCCTCAACACATCTGTAGGAAAAATGGGATATTAAAACACTTGAATTAAAATAAATTAAAAAATAAAAGAGCTCTAGACCTTAAGGTCTACAAGACCAAGCATTAGCTTTTATTACAAAAGCCCTCATAAGAAAACTCAAAAAAATCCTAAGCATTCCTAAGTCACAGCATGTGCTACAAAAGTTATTTTTATTAAAAAAAAATTAAAGTACTACTAAGGAACCTGTTATTAAAGAACCTGCAAACAACCCAAGAAATTCAGACCCAGTCCTATACACAAATGCATTGAGAAACAAAATAAAAAAATTCTTTGAAATTATTGAAAAAGATCAATCAGGCATCAAGTGGAAGCATGCTTAAGCAAACTGACTTGTCCTTCACAATAGAAAAGAAAATGCTCTTTTTATTGAGAGGAGGTATCAGCTGGATGCAGGGCAATTATGTAAAACATTTACTTGGAACAAATTATCTACTCTATCTCAAGGCTACTCACGGATGGGCAAGGTCCAAATGAGAAAATCTGACTTTGAAAATGCCTATTGATAATCTGTATCGATAAATTTTTAATCACAGTTACCTTAAGCAAAGGTAGCAAGATTAAAGACCTAAAACTCTACAACAACTAATGAACTCCCTTTATACTGTAGATTTCGACTACATGAAATGAGCCATTCAAGTTTATCCTCCTGACACGTACAAGCAAACCGCTTCTCTTGTGATCTCAGAATCTACTTATATTGAAATATAGCCTCAAAGACATAAAAATTAATGAACCTATCCAGTGACAGCATACTATGCAATCCTATAAACCTCTTCTCTTCCATTTGATAGCTACTCAGATGCGTAGAAAGAAATATGGGATGAACAGGATCGTAATTTCTTTGTTGATGTAATTTACTTGAAACTATTATTACAGAAAAAGCCCTTAAAAAGGGAAATGACAAAAAATATAGCAGTAGTAGACCGGCAAAAGCATGTATAATATCCTAATGAATGTGAAATTTAGAGGTTTAAAAATATATTCACGATATTTTAAAATGTATTTGAATGTGCACAAGCAGCTGCTATTACATGGAAGCACAGAACTTCTGTGAAGTGCCCATCCACCATTTTAAAAGAAACACAAGATGGCTGCTGGACTCTGATCATCCATGAGGCATGCACCAGTCATCCAAGGCATGAAAAATGAACCAGGGAAACAGAGTTACTCAGGCCCTTTGAATCACTTCACTCAAAAAAGGCCACTTAGAAACTACAACCTCATAGATGAAGACAGGTAAAGTTAATGATTGGAAGATTCTCAATGTACAGCTCTCAGCCGTTTTTAGTAATTCACAGCACAGCTACACATCCATCATTGCTTTCAAGTTGGTTCTTGTTCTCTTTAGTTCTAGAGCAAGCACACGGCTATGGTCGTTTGACAAAAACTTTAATGAGGGTATTTAATATGGCTGTCACCACAAAGCACCTTCCTCTAATGACAGTGTTACAGAGACTCCACCGGAGTTGCGTTCTCTGACCTCAGCACACTTGTGCAAAAGGAATCTTACGTGTGGCACAGTGGTATCACGTAGTAGCAGTGACACTTCTCTTCTTGGAAGTGAGTGGATGAACCAAACAACGAGTTTTGTAAAAACAGCACCAGGATGTTGAGAATGTATTACATTTCATTCACATGAGTTATTTTTCCATTATTATAGAATATAGCACTGTATTTCGAGTTTTTAATTTTAACATCCAAAATACATTCGCTATTAAACTACAGAATAAATCACCAAAGCTACAAGTTTATGCCACGAGCCAGAAACCAGAGCTTGCAAATACAAGTCTTGGCTGAAAAAAATTAACCTTTCATGTTAATAGCTGTATTTCCTGTCTCTGATGTCAAAATCTTTTAATCAGACTACTTGCCATAATTGTTGTAGCCTAGGTGATTAAAAAAGTCCATCCCCTATTTAAAAACAAACATTAATTTACTTTTTTTAAGGGAGGCTAATAGCTGTGGCTTATTTTTGTTTTAAAATTGCAGACACTTGAGGTACAGCACAGCCTACGCCACACAAAACATGCCTGGCCTCATAGGTCCATGGCTCCTTCCCCAAAGATTGGCCCTAACCCTCACACAGTGCATCTCCTTTTACAGCAAGAGACGAGGTCAGACACCCAAAAGCTATCACCTGATATCACATTTTCTCTTGTATTTATTTTTTTAATTAACCAAGTATTTTGGCAAAGATGATGTGTATCACCACACCGATGTTCTTCCATGTACCCTGCCAATGCTACAAAAATCATGTCTATCAGACTACTTAATACAGGTTTGTATCCCCAGAAGGAACCGCTTCCTTGACTGAGAAGGTTAGGATTCAACCTGAGACATTCTCCTGACTGCCCTCGATCCTCATGAGCACACTGTAGCGTAGCCATGAACTTGGAACTTCCCTCAAGTCCCAGGAGTGTGCATCTAACCCACTGAGGTCTGCTTAACCTAAAGGTGAATCCACCGTTTGTTAGATAAAAACAAGTTGTCCTTGCTCCAAAGAGCTTACAAAAGGGACAGTTAAAGCTGCTTTAATTGTAATGTCTATTCAGCACAATCAGCATCAGGACAACACTGGAAAGATGCAAGACCGTTAAGATCAAAGTGCTCAATTTCATAGTTATCATAAAATGCTCAGGTCAGCCAAGATCTGCTCTTGAGCTCTGTATTTTTTACTTTTTATTTTTCTACTTTTTTTTTTTTAAGAGCAGGTCAGTTAGAAACTGCAGATTCAGACATTTCAGAATTTAATATTAGGAATATAAGTCGAGTCTGACAGGTTCAATCTCATCACTATTATCAGAATTTTCTGTGACTCAGACTGGTCTTGCCTTTATCGTAATAGACTGTGCAGTATCTGTGATTTTTGACCCTCTAAACTGAAAATTCACGTGGGATTTTAGATATGGCCTGTCGTTCTTAAGGTACGAAATCATTTCTAACACAAACTTCTCGTTCTCACACTTCCCATCAGACAGTTCTACGATGAAGTTGCAGGAACATACTGACATATCACCTTGCTCGTTAGCCGTGTTTGCTGCAGGACATCCATGATGGTGGCACATGTCCAATACCTATAAATATAATTTGAACTCTACCTTGCACATCAGCAGTGACTCACTGCAGATGAAGGTTTATTACAACCTGAAGAGACATTTTTGTAAAGCTTATGGGAAATTGTATACAATTTCTTTTATATGAACAGGCTGAAGGCTTCATCCAAGCCAAAAAGAACAGCTGCACTCAGGTGGGGGTTCACAATTCTATCCTTTAGTTATCACGATGAATTATGTAATTTTAAAAAGCAAATCAGCGAGAGTATTTTTGAGACTCCTGATACTCGTGTCTTCATGGAGACGCCTTACACTTTGAGGTCCTGGGTATGCACCGAAGTACATGAGCATGGGAAGCTGTGAAAAGGAACCAGTTAAGACAGGCAAACAGGATCCCCAACTTTTAATTACAGAGTGGTGAAAGCCTGACTCAAAGGCAGCAAGTTACTCTGATCCTAAATGCAGGATCTTAAGTGTAAAAACAAATAATAAACATTAAAAAGCTGCTTTGTTTACACTGCAAGGAGGTGAGCGAGATACCTCATAACAACTGGGTGCCGCTTTAGGCTTTTGGAATAAAACTTACACCAAAACCAGAATTTTTTAGTTTATTGTGGAATCAATTTCTTGAAAATGAAAAGCTTGTGAATGTCCCCTGCTAATGGACCAATACCTTGAACTACGGAAAAGCATTTCTGAAGTTGGATTAGACAGTGTCCTTAGGAGATGACAATCCTTTGGCTTTACCACGTGTCAACATGGCCATTGCAGATTGTTAAAAAGTTGTACTTATGAGTGACCATAAAAGTCTTCAAAGATGCAGGAGACATTACCACTGCTGTAGTACGTACACACTAACAGTTTCCAAATGCACTGAGCTCCAAAGAAAATAAATTCAACAAGGTAAAACAGTGAGCTTAAATGTTTAATGTTTATTTTGAAAGAAATTATTTCCAGGGTAATTAAAAAACAAAAAACACAAAATAAACAAAAACCCACAACACAGTGTAACGTACCTGGCACGCACAGTACAGAATTTTGCTCAAGGTCTTTTGCCCAACCAGCCATCTGAATCTTTGGAAGAACAATATCCAATAAGAGCCTTTAAAGGAAAAAAAACAACAAAACCAGGTTTGTCTGAAAACGAAGTACAGACAGCTAAATCTTAACATTGTTGACTGACAAACTTTCTGAAAACACGTAAGGAGATGTCTTTGAATAAATGAAACTTTTACCGACAGTACAAAACCAATATTCTCTCGTCGTTAAGCATCAGCCTCCGGGTCCCCAAAAAGAAGAAATAGGCCCCAAAAAATCTCCTCTTCTACAAATCCCTGAAGTCTCAGGTTACTACTTTCATATACAAATTCTACAATATCCCCAAACATTAATGCTACAAACTCATTCAGTACAAAACCTAAACAATTTTCAAAGTTTAATGCAGGTTTTCATGGGTGAAACGGGACATACAGAACTTCAGTTTATATGCAACTACTGTCCTTTTCCACCAAATACAATGTATATATATCTGTACCCATATATTTTAAAAAGAAACAATCCACTTATTAAGTAGCTTTAGCAAACTAAAATTTATGCCCAAGCAGCAGACAAACATTATTTGAATTTGACATTATTATATATAAATTCAAGTGTAACTGCAAAGAAAAGCTTTTTGGAAGTCCAGACAATTTATAAAATGGGTCCCCTCCATATAAAAATGAGATTTTTTTTTCTTCCCATCTGCACAGTAGCAAAAAGGCAAATTCCAGTTTAAAAAAAACAACAAGGAAATGAGCATATTAACACAAGGTATAACCATTCTTACCTAAGAAAAATAAGGCACGAACGAATCCTCTGGAAGCCAGTCAGGAAACAAGGTTTTGTTCACAAAATTCTACCTGAAAAAACAAAGTATGGAAATTTTCAGTATTTTGCTTCAGAAAAGCAGAGTAAGTCATATGTCTGACATTTATCGATCTCTAGGTAATTATTAAGTCGGGAAAAACTTATGATAGCAGTAACTGTATCTTTCCAACTGAACTCTAAAAATAAAAGTATGGGTGGCTGTACATTCCTGGCTGAAGAAAAACCCACTGGAGATGAGTGACTGACACACAACATGCATGATCTGTGTTTTTCACGAATAACTGCAGTCTGGTTTTCTGTCTCCCATTACTTTAATTTTGAAAGACCTAAAGCTAAAATGCCAATTGAAGATTTTTTTTTTTACTGAGTAATTTTTCACACAATATCCCTCAGTCCTTTTTTTTTCCACATTAAAGTCTTTAGAAGTAGGCTATGCAAAATTAAATAAAACCTCTACTGATAGCAAGGTTATTTTAAAATGGCTTCTGTCATCAGCTTCTCTGAATTTTAAGTCCTAAGTTACTTCATCTCCCAAAAAACCATCTTTTTTGCCCTTCAGAATACAGTTTTAAAGCCTTCAGCTTCTTTAACCTTTAATCAGATCTCAAACTACGCTCTTTTAAAACAAGGAACACCGTATTTGCACTACCTCTACCCAACTTTTCTTGCCTTTTGTGAAAAGACCATAACATTTTATTTTACAGCAGTTAGAAGTATCGCCACCACTACTTCATACTCTAGAAGTGTGGAATCATTCTGTAAATACACAATTTTAAAAAACATTTTAATGCTGGATTAAAAAAATATATAAATTCAAGCCCCTACACCTTAAATATAAAAAACCACCGCAGAACTATTAAATAAAACACACTACGAATTACAAGTAATTTATTACCTAGACAATTACCTGCTATTTTATTTTCAGCTGTTGAAAGAAACCAGTCAAAACTATTAAAAAAATTATCCTCTAATATACCTAAGAGAAGAGAAATCCAGCAGACACCCACCTAAAGCTAGAACTTTCTTTAGGGCAAAGTGTGTATGCCAGAACCTGTTCTACACTGCAGAACTGTTGCTGGGGTTATAAAACCACCATAATCCAAATCTAAAATAAAGACACCGAACACTTTGCATAGAGGTGACAGAAGTCCAACGGTTGCTGAGACTTGTATTTCTATTTCCAAAAAAAGGGCTAACTTCAATTGTTGCAATGACAGATTCCAATTTTCAGAGGAAGTACCGAAAAATGTAGATTTACCTCCAACTGCAGCATTTAAAACCTGCACAGGGTTTTATAACCTTGCACAAGCGTACACCATTAAAATCCAACAAATATGGCTATACACAGCCCCCAATTCAAACTAAAGTTCTTAGCATTTACCTCCTGCTCTGCTACAGAGACTTTTTATACAGTCAGAATTACAATTTTACCTTTAAATTGGTAATTGCTGAATGCGAGCCAACCCAAAACAAACGTCAGACACTACATTTAAACTTGCATTTTTAGAAAGTCTCGCAATAGGTGTTGTACAACTTCTAAATTATCAGAACACCGAAACGACGATTAAAATGTTTCGTAAAGAGAAGTAACTGCGAGGTCTCTGAAAAACCTATAAACTGAATACTAAAAACAAACCTGACACCCAGGAAATGTTTTTTAAAAGCTTTCCATGTCAGACACAAACTCATCTGTTTCCTTATCGTGTAATTTGTATTTAAGTAACTCTCTTTTCTTTTCGTAGTGTCGTCTAAATCACAACTGTAGTATTTTGCCAACTTTAAACTGCAGACTTGGCATGACCGAGCTTTGTTTTTCTCAAGCTTTTAAGTTTCTACATTGCCGTTTTAATTGCAAAATCAAATTTGCACGTAATTCCAAAGAGTTTTCTTTTAAAGTTCTGCACCTGAATTGCTGTTTCTCCAGTGAAGTCGGTTTCTCTCTATTGTTTCATAAAGTACCAATCTATCTCATCCGCAGCCTGTGTCTCTTACTGGTTTACAAAGAGTTAAAAGCCAACACCCCACAAAAAAACCACTCCAAGTTTTATTTTTAAGAGAAAAGGACATGGCGTCTTTGTTCTTAGAAACTACGAAAACATATCCCCATCCAAGCAGCGACGGGCAAGAAACGCTCTTTACACAGACACGGGGCTAAACATTTCAGTGATGATGTCGTACAGCCTTCACCTCTCCCCCCTCCCTCCACTGCTGCATTGGAGTTCCAAGCTGGTTTGCAGATGCCCCCCTTGCAGGCTGCGCTGGGGGGAACCGGTCTGCAGCCCCCCCTGTGCTCGGTGCTGCACAGAGGAGCCAAAACCCGCCGCTGCTTCCCCCGGGGCTGCATCGCGGACGGGGCGTGCGGAGCCCCCCGGGTGCTGCAGGAGAAGGAGGGGAGCGCCCGCAGCCGCCGAGGGTCACCGGGGCTCCCCTTGTCC
>VZTA01014662.1:422081-445415 GCA_013398855.1 Mohoua ochrocephala
TTGGCTCCCGCCGCCTCCTCGCGCGCCGGCCGCAGCAGCCGCCCCTCAGGGTGAGGCGGGAGCAGGAGCGGGAGCGGTCGCCGCCCCCTCCCAGCCCCACCTGGCTGGGCCATCCTACCTGTGCTGCCCCAGCGCAGCCTGACCCCGGTCGGCCCGAGCGCTGCCAGACCCCGCTCCGGAGATCCCCTCACGCCTCCGCTTGCCTGCACTGACACACAACGGGGTTCAGCCCCTGAGTTGGCTGCTGGCGCCCCGCACCTCACGGCCCCGTTTGCCGCCATTCCACAAACACGACTTCTGTTAACAGCCCTTGACATACGCCGGGCCTAGGTACAGCTCACCCTCCAGGCACCCTACGGACAGTGGGGCCAGGAACCCCTGTATTATGATCGAATAACACACCGCCGCGTTGTGCACCCTCAGCTCCAGAGCCCGGCTGGAGCATACAGCCACCACAACCCTGTCACCTGCTCGTCTGCCACATCAATCCCTCATTACTACCGCTCAGAAACAGCACAGACACCCAAATAAAACTAAGATATCCTGCTTTTTTTAGCCAACATCATAGAAACTGTCTGGTGTGCCAGCCTCACCATGACACTGTCTCCTATTTTGACTACAGCCATGGAAACCACTTCAGGTATCAGCATGATGGAAAGGCATCCCTCACATTCCTGGTCACTGCCGTGAATTCTGTCCCCAGCCCCTCTCCAAGGGCACACGCAGCAAACATGACAGAACTGATATTTATACACTTCAGCAGTCGCTTTGAATGTTATGCGCACCTTTCACCTTCTTTCACTTGCCCAGATGACTCCATTAAAAGCAGAAACAAATTGTCTAGGTCTTCCTTTTTCATACTGATGAACCTGGGTAGTTATGACAGAATTAAACTAACAATACTTCAAATGATTATGGAAGGCCTCAAGATCCAGTCTGGCACTTGAAATCACGCACTTTGGCAGCTCTCTCCTGAGCTGAGTCCTGGAAAAGCCACAAGGAAGTGGCCGGCTGAAAAGAATCAATCCCTATGATTTTGAGCCAAGAGATGTATTTCCTTTCAAAACACAGAGAAAAGCTGACCTCGTGTATAGGATAGCAGGGGATAGCTACTACTTGTAGACAGTGGGATAAGGTGTTATCATCTTCAGAGAAGGGATGGTGGTGACCCACATGAAGGTGCCACAGCATGGGAACCTCCAGTCAAGGAATCAGTGGTGGTACAAAAGAGTCGATGCAGCTGCTCACTGAAAAAGGGCAAAAGGCCTTTTTTTTTCCTCTCACAAGAAGAATTATTGAAATTGTGGTCTACGGAGACCATGGGTAGCAGAAAGCCTGTTCTGCAACTTCATTCCCAGTCAGATTCCTGCAAAGGCCAATCCTCTTGCTCTCAGTGGAGCTGCTCACATGTAACTGTATGTAGAGGTGCTTACATGGACAGAACCCAGATGCCGTCCTCCTTGGAAAACCACCAGCACTGAAAAAAGGGGGAAGAATGAGGCAGGATCCAGATGAAAGCGGGGTGCAGCAACAGCACTTCTACTTATGTCAGCATTTTCAGCCGATCTTGCATGGTAAAACTTCACAGCAAGGCCCAAGATTAGAAATTCCATGCACAATTTCCAGCCTTTCTCTTGTTTCTTCCCCAAACATAAGTATGTTTTTAGAAAAATGTATGTGTGATCACTTGCAATAACCATGTGAAAGGGAGAAAAGAGATCAGGCATTCTAGACATAATTGTACTTCGTAAGAGTAGTGTGATTCCAGCCAGGAGAGTTTAAGATTGTAACTGAACAAGACCTAACCTGTGTGCTCAGACTGTTATCTGATTTTCTCTAACCATACCAGACTGTCTAGTGTAATAGACTGCTCCTCTTTAAAAAATTACCTATGTAATTTATAGACAAATGTTTTTGGAAGTCCCTTACTCCATTGCTGCTACGTGTAACCAAAAAAATTACTAAAGTCTAATATCCTCATTAAATATATGCAGCACTGCTCTTTGGCTTCCTGGGCACCAAGACCTGAAGCAGCTCCAAAAAACCTTACACGAGTATCCATGACCTCCTCTGTTCCTCGTCCCCAAGCCAGTTGCATGGAGGGAAGCACAAGTACAGTCACTCTGCAGAGCTGTGGCTCCCCTCACACGGCTGTGCTGTTCCTTACTGGGAAAGGTCTGATTGCATTCTTCTTCCTAATGAAACAGTGGAACAAAATTCTCATTCCTACTGCCTCTGCAGCTACCCCATTTTTTTCCTTCTAAATTCAGCATTTCTACACTGCAATTTCCTCTATAAAGTTCATTCCTTCTCTTTCAGATGACACACTTTCTTCCTTTGTGTATCATTTGACCAAGTACTTCAGCCACATTTTATGAACCACATGTCTGATAATAATGAGACAAGTTCATGTTTCCATTACTGACTTGGGAACTATTTTCTGAGATTGCATCTGTGGCTGGAATTCCAGATGGAGGCACAGAACCTGACTTTCTGGTACTCTATTTTCTCCTAGAACCTTTCTTCCTTCTGCCAGCCCCATGTTATTATCCATTAGGGACAACATACAAAGGCACACCGTGATCTCACACAGGCCAGTGTCCCTTCCCCACCTGCCCCAACCTGCCCTCTGTACCACAGGACACCGAAAGATTGGTGAAGGAGTTTATTCTTTGTCACACAGTGTAGCCCACAGATCTTTGGAGACACAAATATAGTGGAAAGGCAAATATTGGCCAAAGGTTAAGTATTGTATCTCCCTTTTGAAGTAGAAAACAGGAGTCTGAACAAGACTGAGAGATGTGCATTGTCACCAAACTTTTCTTCAACCAAAACTCTCACTTTTCAGAAGAAATCAATGCCAATTTCCTAGGCCCTAGGCCAAACCGAATAGTTTGGATTACTTGGACAGAGAATATGCAAACAGGATATGGAATGCCCTTTAAGCACAGTGAGCTGTTTGTGGGAGGCATTTAACTTCCTGTAAACTGGGTGTTTATAGAAATTGTCACTTTGTTCTGAATCAAGCAGGGGCTCTGTTTTCAAGTTTTATATGTAACCTGTAACATGTTGGTCAAACAATCAATCTGCTTTTTTCCCCCCTTCTGTTTCCTTCCTCAGTAATTCACTATTAAAATCACAGTAACTGCTCAGGTAGATACAAATTCCCCTTCTAAGCATGGAACCACCTGTGTGACTGGTGAAGATGATCATGGTGCATTGATCCCAGCTAAAGCCTTTTGCTACTGTCACAAGACGAGCAACAAACCCAGCAGCGGCAAGGATAAAACTCAGTCCTAGCCATTAACTCGTGCTGTTCATTCTGCTCCAAGTCTGGAACTGGAATTGAAATCCAGACTTTTGCTCCAGCCGGTAATGAATAATTGCAAACACATCTACACACATAGAGAGAACTTTTACATATGCCCTTTTTGTTCCTAGGATTTAACACCGAAAACTGAGATTATGTTAATATGGGGGGTTTGCTGGCACTTTTATGGGGCTCGTGTTCAGAACGACGAACCTTGCGAGCAGCAAGAAAAAGATTTATTACCATGAATAATTAGAAACAAATTCTTATCAGTGTCATAAACATATGGTAAAGAAAAAAATCTTTCGGTCTAAGCCAAATCCCAGTGTTTTTTCAATTTATTCAAAATGAAGCAATTTTAACCAAGATTCAGCTCTTTCTATTCCTGCTTTCAAATAAAAACAAGTTGTTAATAAAAAGTGTAAAGATGAAATGGAAGTCAGAAGCAGATTCAGCATATTTTGTGGGATTTAATGGTCTCTCCTGAGCAGATTTTTAACTTGTTGGTCACAATGCATCAAAGAATCAGTACTGTTACTGTACACGTGATCTTGTGGCCTGAGCTCAAATTTTAGATCTAAGAGCTCCTTAACAACTGACACACCTCACTGTTTCAGTTTTGCATGAGTTCCTGTATACAATAAAGCAAATAACAGACCAGCAGCTCCTGTGTCGTGAGAGGATTAATTATTATGCTTCATATTAACTTCACCAGGGAATATACACACATTTTTCTTGGGAAATCAAATCCACTTTTCTTAAGGAGGTTTGAAACTTGAAGTTCTTCGTTATTATTACAGATCATCTTCAAATTAACCCTTGTTGTTATCTTAACTGGATGTAAGAAATAGAGACCATCTCAGTCAAGGTATTTATGCTGTATTTGGTCAATGTCTAACACACAGCTATTGCCTTAAATGGCAGCTCGAGAGGTATAAGAAAAGTCAGAAAGATGCAGCAGTCCTTATTTTGATGAAATCTTTCAAGAGTTTAAAACTACAGACTGTTTCAAACTTAAATAATGTGGGTGATTGGATAATAATATGTTTAATTGCTTCTTAAAGTAAACCACTGGAGCTTGGAACAACAAATCTGTTTCTTTACCCCCTTTTTTAGCCCCTGCTTCCTGTATGCAATGCTCTGTTTTTTCCAGATCACCTTTTAGGTAACAAACTATTCTGCTTGGCTTGGAAAACTTTTATAAGAGGACTGGGACATGGTAGAAAAACACTGACCATTTTGCCTGTCCCTGCTTAGGCACTGGAATTTATAGACGTGTTAACAAGGTATTACATGTCTCCTTACATGAAAAATAATAATGCAGCTTTGCTTATTGCTAAAATCACATTTGAAAGCAAATAAGAAACTCAAGTGCACCTTGCCAGGGACTGTAATGCCAGAGGTAGAGCACACCGAGGCAGGTGCTGTGACCTGGCTTACACACTTGAACTGCTCTGCACTGATAAGTTCCCTGCTTGGAAACTCGCAGGACTGGAACCATGCAAGGATTAGCCATAGTGGTAGGGTTTAAAATCACTTTAAAAGGTAGAAGCTGCAAGCAGTGTTCTTTATCTCACCATTACAGTCTGCAGAGTCACAGGAGTGTTTTGTGGTCATTGTTTTATCAAGAGTTTGTTAAAAAAGCTCCAAAACATCGGCATGATTAAGGGAACCTTACTCAATCTTACATTTCAAAAGAGATACTGTTCTCCTATTTTCCAATATGTTATGGAATTGTTACTTAAATAATTGGAACATTTTATAACTTTTAAGCCAAATCTCCAGAATATCTGGATTTTAAATGTAGCTTCAAAATTGTACTTTTAGAAGACATAGACAATGAAATTACTTTTTTTTTTGTAAGTTCAGATAATATGAAATTCTAGTATGATTACTTCCTTATGCACATTTAAAGCTCATTTTCAAAAGGCATTTACCTGTCCATCCTCGAAACTTATTTGCTGCAAACGTAAGCCAGTAAAGCTTGATTGCTTAAGTGCTTGAGGAATACAATCAGAAAAGGGAAAAAGGGCTTAGCACAAATATGTGTTTACATGTCAAAATCGAGGAAAAAAAAATTCCCAACTATAAGCTCTAATTTTTATTTTTACTAATTCTCCATTTGAGTTCTAGTGGAGACTTTGGAAAGTTTAGATGATGATTATAACAAGTCTATTTTCTTGGTAAATCTCCTTGGAGTTTTGGAGGCAAAGGGTTTCATAGAGGCCGTGCAAACATGAGGAATTTTGCTCAGATTGAGCAAGATAAATTACAGCTACTCTAGAATGAAAAGAAAAACAGCCCAGGCCTCCAAAACCACAAGTATAGAAGTGGGATTTTTATTTCAAGCAAGTTTCAAGCCTGTTTCCATAACGATCTTCATTCTCGTCTCCCGTGTGCAGGTAGCACCGTAGGGCATTTATTGATTGCTATATAAAAGTTGACAAAATGATGCATTATTCAGTAAATTGCCACATGCAGGGAAAAGAAATGGTACCTTCTTTTTCTGAAATCTTACAACCGTATACTTTTTTTATTTTATAGACAGTCTGACAAAGCACTGAATCACCCTGTTGTAATGCACCAGATATATATAAAAGACCCCTTATGTTACTAGCTCAAAACAAACTTCTTCACATTTGTCAATACTTGCTAGATGTGGAGTCCAATCAATTTTTGCTGTAGTGATGCACCGACACACTTGGATTAGAATGTCACCTGAACAGAAACAGCTCCTGTGTCAGGCTGATGTTTCCCATGAGTTTTTATATTTTCTTCCTACAGTCAATTCATTATAAACTGGCTCCTGCCAGAGCTTTACCCAGCTCGGAGAGCTCAGCATCCCAGGGACTAGAGCAGCTCTGGGCACGTCAGGCACCTAAACTCCGGAATTACCAGCTTTAACTGTTGCAGGCAAGAGATTTTCACAATGAAACAAATACTCCCCCTCCCTCTGACTAAGCCGTTAAGGGTGACAGTCTTGTCTCAGCTTAAAACCATTCACGGTGCCCTTTTTTTTTTAATAGTCAAAGTTTTGTAATAGGTGGTAAGCTGTGAGAAAACGTAAGCAGCCCTAGAAAACACTGTTGGTACAATCCTGTCACAAAATTAGGTCAATGGCTTTTTGTGCAATTAAAGCAGCAGAGGAAACACAAGACATCTTGGCTGAGACACGCACAGTGCTTGATCACCACCTGAAAAATCCGACTGCCACCTTCATTGCCATTTCACCCAGAAGAAGACCCCAACAAGGTTTTATGTGCCCAAAACAAGATTTATTTTCTTCAAGATTTAATCATGCATCTAAGCAGAATCTACCACCTCTCTCTACAAATGTGTCTTAACTCTAAAAACATTTACTGTAATGACAAAAGCTGAGATTTTGATCTCTTCTTGTTACTCCAAACACGTGGGACATAAGTTATGTGCCTGTGCCTTTGATTCAGGGCTGAGTAATTACATTTAGGCCCATGGAATCACTCCAGTTTTTTCTTGGTGTCTAAACCAAAGGTTGTCCTAAGGATTTGGAAGCACATGAAGTGAATTTAGGGATGAACACGTATGTCAGTACTTGGAAAATGGAACTGAAATTAACTAATCCAGTCTGTAGAAGGGAAAGAGAACCTGAAGCAGAGGTCTAAATTTCAAGAGTAAGAGCAAGCACGTTGTAGCTTTGCACATACAGCTATAACTGCATCACCGTTCCTTTTATTTTCCCCAACACTTCTTTTTCTTTCATATTTTTATTAATAATGGCAAAAGAAATAATATAAATTGTGCTAGGTACTTCACCTCTTACTCCTCTCCTTCAGTACACCTTTAAAACCTTTACATAAAACGGAATATTGACTTATGAAGAGACCAAATGTTAGACAGAAGTAGAAACAAATAGGTCAAAATAAAATGCTTTTAATTGAGAAACTATCTCAGATTTTCTTGTAACGAGCCACATAGGCTACTGGAATGAAACAGTACATTTGAATACTCCAACCTAATGTGTAAGACAAAGGAAACTATAGAGCACTTTGGGGGAAAAAAATGTGTGGGGAGCATAAGTTTGTACGTGTAGGAGCTAAAGGCAAATGCTTGAATAATTCACAATCATAACATGCACAAAAATGAAACGCTGTGACTTTAATAACTGACTTTTCTTTTTTTTTTCTCCTTTAACTCCAATTATTAGGCTATTGTGCTCCAGGCTAGCATATCAGGTGCTGATAATGAACATTCAGGCACAGGACTTTTGTTGCACAAACGAAAACTGTTCTGCTCAAAAGATTAATAAAGGATTATCTTCTTGTATATACATATATATATACACACACACTCTCACACTCTGAACAGAATGAAAACTGGAACCAAAATTGGAATGTTGAAGTCTACTCAAGTGTTGCTGCTAATATGGAATTAAGTTTAGGAGAAAACATAACCTAATTAAGAGGTTCCAAAAAGCACATTAGTATCTGCTAGAAAAGTAATTTTTATATATGGGAACTATTTTATGCTTCATATTATCATTATAATGCTCAGTCTGAAACAAACAAACCAAGGATGTGCATGAATGTCACACACCAGAGCTCTTCACTACACGTATTGCTGGTGATCGGTGCGCTGCACCCAGGTTCTGTTTGAACTGCAGATGGAATGTAACCTTAGCAGAGTAAAAAGGGCAGTCAAGAAAATAATGGTCTTGAGGTGGCAAAGAGGCTTTTCTGTAATGAAGGAATCACCGTCCCAGAGAAATCTTCGCAGGTGACAAGCTTGAAAAGGAACCTTTAGACCCAGCACGAGGAGATCAAAGACCTCGCAAAATTAAACTGCACATAACGTGGAGGAGTCTTAAATATGACTAATACTCCTTGCAAACCTAGCTGGGATTTGAGTACCGTGGCTGAAAGTTTTCAAGTCTTTTGTGAGCAGCTGAAATAACAATGGCTGCTTTCCTGGGAGCCAGCAGCCCCACACCGAAGTGCGCTGCACTGCTGCAGCATTCCCAGTCCCGCGCCATATTCCAGCAGAGCCTGCGACATTTCTGAGCTACACGTTATAGACCGGTCGGCTGGCCATGAGATGCTTATTGTTGGGTCAGCAAGGAATGTGAACAGAGACCCTCCGCACTCATTTTGTAGTTCTTCCTGTAGCAGATGCACTGATTTGTCTCCGTAACCTGCAGCCTCCTCCAAAGTGCAGAACCTCTAGAACAGAAATTTGTTGAAACTGAACATCGGATCAAAAGCTCCGGGCCTTTAACAGCACGATTTCATGAGCTCTGCCTCCTTAAGAAGCCAGGAAAAAAATACAGCTACATGAAAAATAAATGAGCAGCTTTTCCTGACTCTGAAACCAGAAAATAATGACATGAAACCAAAATCAAATGCAGCACTATCAGCTGTATTCCCAAATGCCAGTATTAATTCTCCCTCTTCCAGCTCCCAGAGACTTGTTAAACAAATGAGCCTTATAATGCATTTTGCAAGTGAAAGGTCCCAGAGTGGTAAAAAGTCAACTCCCGTACCAAAGGCCCTTAACAAAACGCTGCAGCTTGCTCCAGGAGTTCTGCACTGAAGGGGATCACCCTGAGCTCGCTCCTGCCACGATTCCTATTTTCTCCTTTGATCAAAAGAGCAGTTCTGCAGCACTAGCAATAGTCGGGGCTTTTAGATCAAAACTAGCATCTCAATACTTGGAAGTCAAGTCAGCTCGTGTAAATCATAAAAGGCCGGTTTTGTGTGCGCACAGACCTGGTTTTTTGTAGCAGAAAAAAAATCCTCTGTTTAAAACACGCCTGATGTACCCCGTTTTCCCTGCACACCTGGGCTGGGTGCACAGCCACACTGTCACCCTGGTTATCCTCCCTCCGCCCTTGGTGGCATTTTTGGAACCATGTTACACCTCTAAGATGTTTTGTCTCCTGGAGAGAGACCTGATTTTGCTTGCACACTGTGATCCCCTCAGGAGAACTCTTCCCCTTTTCCCTGGTTTTCCCCGCTTGTCACTACTATTTTCCCTCAAGTTTAAAAAACTGAAAGCCTTTGGACTGAGCGAGGGTGAAGGCGGGATGAATAAGCCTCTCGCTTCAAACCAAGGAGAAAAAATCCAAACTGCACGAACACAACATGTCTCCTCCCGCTGCATTAATGCCGCCTCACGAAATGGCGCCTGCCTCTGCAGACAGCTGCCTCAAAACGCCCACGGCTCCTCGGGAAAACAGAAATGCAACTTTTTTTTCTTTCTTTCTTTTTTCCCCGCAAAGCTTTTATTTTTCTCTCTTCACATTCAGCCCCTCGGTAGCTCCCGAGAGCCCTCCGCAAAGCCGAAACCTGACGGGGAGGGAGCGCACTCCTTCACGGAAAAGGCTTTCCCCTCCGCTTTCGGAGCCCCCCCGGGACTGCTCCCCACGCGGGCCGTGGGTACGTGGGGCTGTGGGCTCCAGCCCCTGCACACTGTAAATAAATGTGCCGATTCAGCCACTATCGCCACGATCTTGCCTTTCCAGAATTTTCTCCCTCCGCTTCCCAAATATAAAAGGACTTTTTGTGCTGAACACGGCGCGGGAGCGATGACGGGCTCAGCGCAGGGCGCCATGTGGTATTTGGTTTCTCTACAGTACATGTTTTTATAATGAAGGGGGAAGGGAAGGAAGGGAGCTGCTCCTACCAGCATGCCAATAATCTGTTGCAAAGGGCTGGAGCGCTCAGAGCCAATTAGTGCTCCAGTTAACCATGTAACTGCTGAAACAAAGCCAGTCCCGGGCACGGAGTCCGCGGGATTGAGACGGAGAAGACGGTGTGGGCTCCCAGGGCATCGAGTTCGTATGGATTTTTTCGCAGACGCATTTTTTTTCTACACTTTAATAATAAATATTTTCGATAGACAAACTGGCCACTGAAACTGCCTTAGATCGCAGGATACAAATTTAGGACAGCTGTATCCCGCACACGTACACCACACAGTTTTAATAGAAGCTGGATGTGTTTCAGGATCAGTGCCAGCCTGTGGTGGAACCATAGAAGCCACCCACAGGAGCTGCATTTCTGATACGGATATCAGGTCCCTGCCACTGGAACAGCAAATCCATGCTGTCCATGGCAGGGTGGGAAGTGCTCTCTGCCAAAGAACGGACGTGTCACTGCAACATCTCCCAGCAATGCTGCTGTGGGTGGAAAAACACTGCAAGGTGGGACAAGCTCTAGGAAAGCAATGGCAGAATCCGTCTCCCTCTAAATGTGATGTCTCCATCATCCAGACATCACTTCCCTGCACCAGTCTTGTTTTTTCAACCCCTTAACCACATCAAAACAAGACCAAAAAAAGAAGAAAAATAAAAAAAGAAGTTCTTTTTATATTCTGCAGTTTAATTTGTCATAAACCTTTAAAGCCTGAGGCAGGCCAGCTCGTGGCTTGTTGTGTGCCACTGAACAAGCCAGGGAAGAAGACGCACAGAAAATTCTCAGCCTCGATCTTTTTCTCTGGGGGCAAGTCTGAACACGGCCCGAGAGCACAGACAAATCAGTCCAAATGACCAGCAACAGTAACCTGCTCCCCCTTGACCCAGCGGGTCAGTAAACCTATTTTTGTCGTCCTTTTTTATCCCATGACGTACCAGCGAATATTGGATCAGACTCCCAGGGATGCCAGGAGGACCAGCAGAGTTTGTACAGCTCAATGAAGTGCCCAGGGTGCCAAAAGCAGGCTCTGCACCTTGCTCAGGAGCCCTGGCAAGAAGCAGACTTTGTTTGCTTGGGAGGGGCCGTACCAGCGCTGCAGGGCTGCTCCCAGCCCAAGAAAGCTCTGCAGTGCACATGAAAGGCATATTCGAATATCACTGCCCTCCCTAAAAGATGAAGTCAAATTTCCCGACTCGCCACGGAGAAAGGCCAGTGCCCGTGAAAGTTGCGGGTTGCCCCGTGTGAAGGGCTGTAGCAAGGCTGACACTGTAACACATCTCACTTTTAAGCTCCAGGAAGGATTCTGACTAAATTAAAGTGTAACTTTACATCCAAATTGAAAACATTGGGGACCGGCGGGAGGAAACATATGGGTAAGAAACTAGCAGATTATTTCGGCATGTGAACTGTCAGAGCACAGGCAATACAAGAGCTCTCTTGTTCCTGCTGCCTCCCACAGCTGCATTCACTAAATATATCCCTGAGAGCTGCATTTCTCCACCCCTTCCTCAGCCCAATCGCGTTTGCACAACCACCACCCAGGTCCCTTGGGACAGGCAGCGAGGCAGCAGCGATGCCCTAGTTACAGACGGCATGAAGGACACGACTAATCATGTCTGCAACAGGGTGAAATTGTTACATCCACACCTTTTTGGGAGAGGGAGTCCATGTAGCTGATCCATATTTAACTTAAACCCAGGGTGATTTGCTCTCTATAAGGATACACCCCGTTTGTATGACAAACTCAGTTACTGGAAGTTATTCCCATCAGATGATTTTCAATAGCTTATGGAGAGAGAAAAAAACCAAACATTAGAATGGCCACCTCTATTAAAAAAGAATTCACTGAATCCACCTCCTGGCAGATGTGGAGGAGAGCAGTGGTCTCGGGGACTGGCTGTCCCCCAGAGAGTTTTACCCAGTTTTACCTTCCATCAAGTCTCTGTGGTGTATTGCCTGATCATACGTACATCTTGGGCCGGGGGGAAAAGATATGACTGAATTTCCATGGGACTGAGGTGCTCCCCCCATGACCTCCATTCTGCTCCTCGCATTTCTCCCATCCTCACTTTGCATCCTTTACCCTCAAGGACACATTCTTTTGGCCCGGCACAACAGAGCCTTGGTCCCAACTGCAGCCTTGAGACACTACTGCAGTCACAGCAACAGAGGGAAGAGCTGCCCCCTCTGATAAAGCAAATTCTATAGTGGATCAAATTGTGGCAGGGAAAAAAAAGTCATCTTGGTGTCTTTCCTCACTTCCAAGCTGTGAACCAGCAGGGATTTTGACCCTCCTGGTCTCTGCTTCTTCCTTTCCTCACAACTCCCCATTTCTTCAACACCTCCAGCTCTACTAGCAGTGAAACAAATTTGACAGAATGTGGTCAATTTTTCAAGCTTTCTCATTTTAAGAAGTCAGTGGGAGCGGACTATCTTGCAATCAAACCTCACAGGAGGGAGAATTAAATATCTCATGCATGACCTTAATCCGTAGGATTTTGCAGATAGTTTCTCTTGTAATCTCAATACCCGGAGCTTATTACGCATTCAAAACGTATCTGTAGCCCTGGAACATTTTGCAACAAAAGGAACTCAAATTCATTTTGATATAATTATGCAGTCACACCAGTCACATGCTTGCTATGGAATAAATATAAATACTGGGCTTTTGGGAATAACTGGCAGACTTAAAGTGTAAAAAAAAAAAAAAAAAAAAAAAAAAAACAACCCAAGAATGAAACCATCTATTACATATGGAAAAAAGATCAGGTTTAGATGTCAAATTGCAGTGAAGGAAAATGGCACAATTATGTATGAAAAGTCTTTTGTATATTTTTTTCAATCTGCAAAACATAAAAGAAAGAACTGAAACTCATACTTAAGCATCTCCATAAAGTAAGGACTTCATTTTCTAAAGTAGGAATATCATTTAAGGCATTTAAAGTCCTTTGAAATCAGATAATTCATTCACAAAATGGCCACAGGTCCCTAAGCTTAAATCGCTGAAAGCTAGAGAAGTTAGAAAACTGTGCTCTGGGTTTTGTGTCTTTCTAGCACATTTTTTCTTTCTCTGCTTTTCTTGCCTTCCTGAAACAAAATGACCTCTAAGACTGTTCCGATTTTGTCGTTGGAAATTGCCTCTTTTAAGTAGGGACGTTTCTGTTCAAGAGCCGCACCCCACTGCACGGGTTGTGCGGGAAACCAGCCTCGCTCACTGGGGGCCGACTGGGGATTCGCCTGCTCTGATCTCCCGAGGTCTTCAGGATCCTATGGATTTGGGGAAGATGTAGTCCCATCTCTGCGCTTTTAAGAAGGGTATTCAAAACGTGAAACCAGATGTTAAACCTGAGCCTCAGAGAAGCCACAGGAGTGCGAGCTACCTTCAACAGCGCTGCAGTTCTAAAAGCAAACAAAGGCATAAGGAGCTGGGATGGAAGGTTTCATTCCTCAAACAAGGCAGTGACTCACTCGCATTCCTAACAGCGCAAACAAGGGAGGCAAACCCTCCTCCGGGCAGTTAGGATCCTCCGCGTTTTCCTGTGTGGAGCAAATCCCAACAAAGGCGGCTGTGCTGGTGTGTTAGAGCAAGACACAGCACAGTGCAGATGTCTTTTGGAAAGGGACCCTCTTTTGCACACCTCTGTGTTTATGTGCCTTCTTGAAAAAATAAAGAGTTCCCAAGAACTGCTTCTCACTTCTGAAAACACACTGAAAAGGAAACGGGCTACTGCTAACAACCAGTTCTCAAGAGTCAAACCCATCTTTTCTTAGATATGTTTTTTTTAATACTAAGAGGCAGTAGTTTACTTTAAAAAACCCAAACAAACAAAACCCAATCCAAGGACAGATAAAACAAGTCCAAAAGTTCACTGAGCAGAGAGCCGAGCAGTGTGTAATGTGGATATGGTGCGGTTTCTAACCATCGAGTTACCCGTATGGGAAAATTTGACCTAGGGATGCGGAAACTCACCCTCCTAAACGTCTGCTCAGTCGTTCCCATCAGACAAGGCACACTTCACTGATGGAGGACAAACATATTCCAGGTGAGGGATGGCACGTAGCCAAGCTGCTAAACATGCCCTGCTCCACCCTTCCTGCATGGCTCTCCCGGAGGTGGGGAGCGCTGTGCAGGTCCCCAGATGGTCGGGGCATCAACTGAGCTGCTGGGTGGTAGCAACAGAGCCCTCAGCAGCAGGGATGAAGAGGAGGTGGTGGAAAGGCTGAGTTTGAGTAAACAGGACCAAAAAGGAGCCCAGAAAGCAGAGAACGTTGCTAATTTGCGAGAGAAGCTGCAGGAAACCAACATCTCTTAACTGTAAACCTCAGAGAGGTTGTGGTTAGGAGACACACGTGTCAGGGTGACAGGGCTGCAGGGTGGGCTGTGTCTGTGCCCAGGAGAGATGCCTCAAAGCCACGATCCATGTGGAGCTCCCCAAGGAGTGGGGCTGGGTAGGTGGTCCCCTGTGTAGCTGTGCCAGGGCTCTGCTGGGTGAGGTTTGTTCATCTGTGCAGTGCAGGATGCCAGAATGCCAGCACAAAATTCCCCTCTGGCTGCGTATTCCATGAATCAGAACTAAGATTGATGCTGTGTTCCATTTTATACCAATTTTTTCAATTCTCAGATTTCCAGTGGTAGCCAGACACCCCAAAATGACATGTTCATTCATTCCTCCTGGGGAACAACTCCTGAGGGTTCCTGGAGCTGCTGCAGAAGGGAAGTAGCTCCTGTACCTACGTAGGGGGGACTTGTGGGGTGGGACACTTGTTTGTGTGACAATTACCAGTGCAAGTTCGGCTGCTGATGCTGGGACAGACCTTGGCAGCATGGGCTGCTAGCAGGAACACAGAACTCTTGTTAAGGACAGTATCAAGCCTCAAACAGATAAAATAAACCATCCTGGAGCTGAAGCCGTGCTCGAGACATCATGGAAATGCCTGTTGCACTTAACGCTGCTGCCATACTTAAAGCTAAGCCCCAGCAAGCAGGGACAGCACACAGACCTGCTCTTCCTGCTGCTGCAGATTCTGCTGGCGGCATTTGAAATATTTTAGGCATTTCAGACAACTCTCCTGCCAAGACTCCAGAGCTTACATTAAAAAAAATTAACCTGTTTATCAAGTTGCAGAACAACAGCGATCCGTCTGGTTTATTAGATGGAAAGGACAAGAGCGGGGGAGGATTTCAGTGACAGTATTTCTGCCTTGATTAAGTGACTGTTACGATCAGTGCAACAGCAAACAAACATCACGAGCTCATTACAAGATATTTCCTTGTGCAGAGGAAGAGAAACCGTCACAAGAGGTGGACTCCGCGCGTATTATTATTATTACTACTGAGCATTTTGGCCGGCTCGTGCTGTTTGGAAAGCCCAGTTCTGCCGGGCTGCTTGAGAAAAGCAGCATTTGTCCCCAGCTTTCGGCATGAAAACACAACTCAAATCCCTTCTCGGGAACAAAGGTGCTTCCCAGGAGCCTGGCGTGCTGCCGGCATGCCGAGCGCGTAGCCAAGCAACGGCAGCCGGATTGGGGCTTGCGCCTCACCCGTGATGCTCCAGCCTCCACAAACAATTCTTGCCACGTAGACAGGACCGTGCAGGGTAATGGAAAATTACTGCAGGCTTTTTCTTAAAGGGCGAGCACCGCCGCTGGCGGGGAAGGTTGATCCGCATCCCACTTCCCAGCGCGCCCCAGGGTCAGCCTGTGTTTCCTGCGAGGAGGCTGCAGTGCGTCACCGCGCGCCGGGGCATCAATACAATGAAATATCATTTGCATGCTATTCCAGCCGGCTGCGGGGCTCGGGAGTGTAAAGCAGCGAGGGAAAAGGGGAGCAGAACATCCAGAGCTGAACAACCGGCGGCTGCCGTTCGCGAGCTGCTCTCGACGCGGCTCAAACATGGCAACCAGTTCGCACGGGCTGCGGGCTGATGCCAAAATAATCGTCCTGCGCTTGGCAGGCGCAGTGTTTTAACAACTGCCCGGCACATTCCTGCCTGCAAGGCTGCAGAAATTTAAAAAAAAACAACCCAAACGTTTAAAGAAAGAGCAAACTTTGGCAGTGGTTAAGCTGCTAATAGGACAACAGCAATTTTTAAAAAATATGGCCATGTTTACCTCCATTTCTGGTGTAAAAGAGAATTTAGTTATTAAGACAGCTTAATAACTAAATGTGCTTACCTAGCTTTTAATACCGAGCCAAAAAGCCACGCAAATTGCTACAGGAGCACCAAACAGCCAGTTCGAGCCCCTGCACCTCTGAAAATCAGAGATGTGCAGACTTACTGGTTGGGCAGGGCAGGATCTGCTCCCGGGGCACACAGGAGCTGCCCAGCAACAGGGCACAGCACCAAACGGTGCTCTTCCCAGTCTTCAAAAGTAGCTCCTGTATTCCTTACAAATTTCATTTTGCATCCTGCAGGAGCAGACCACACTGCCTCTTCCTTGGGGTACCTTTGGGGAACTGTGTCCAGCTTGCAGCAAAAAGAGAAAGGCAGACCTGCTCCTCTTGCTTTTACCTTTCTGCTCACTGGATGCAGCTCCTGGTGGCCCTGGTGTGGCTCGGGGATCACAGATGTTGCATGCCAGACTGGTTCTAGGTCAGCTCCTGCAGCCACAGTGCTTTTGTTCTTCCCTATCTTCATGTATTAACTCACCTGTTTTTTCTCAGATAAGCACTGGTTAAAGCCTCAACCCAAATCTTTTCGCTTTGTTGTAGCCAGCAACGAAAACGAAGCCCCTGCACCAAGTTAGGGGACTACTTTGTAATAGAAACTTCCTCTCCCTTAAATAGAAACCTTTGTTGTGAAGCTGTTTTCATTGCAAGCTCCACAGGGAAAGTCATTATATTTAATAGAGGTTGACCTCATTTTGTAGTCCTCGATATTAAACCTTATAAGGGGGAAACGTAATTAGAAGCGGTGAGTTCTCAACAAAGATGCACAGTACTTGTTGCGTTTCCTTCTTACCTCAGGATTAATTTAATATGGTTCGGAAAGAGTAACTTGAAACAGCTTTTGGCAGATAAGTGAACTCAAGTAAAATGCAAAGATCTGGTTTCCATGAAGCCTTTTACAAGCTGTACAGAGAAATGAAATGAAACCCTCCAGCAGCACACAGGGCTTCCTGCAGAGCCTCCCTGGAATAGCTGCAAACCTGCATTCCGGTGAAAGCTAATCTTGGTCCGAGGCTGGGGTTACATAAAGACATCTGGTGGCACGGAGGGCTGGCATGGGCCTGCCCATGTGGCGGCCTCTGCTCGGCTGGAGGGAATCGAGGGAATTTTCTACTGCCTTTCCAAGGCTCTGCTCTGAGACAAAGAAAGCAAAAGGGTTTTATCTCAGTCAACACAGGCAAGGGAGGGAATGCAAAGATGCCCTGGCTTTGTTAGCTTTGCTAATGCAACCTGGGTTTCCACACAGTGGACGCTGTTGTCACAGGGGAATGGGTAAACACAGCACTGGCCACCACTAAATAAACACATTTTCCACAGAAAGGGAGGGCAAGGCAGTGAGCCATGTGCTGCACCATGCTGGGGCCTTGCTGAGCATAACCCTGTGTTGGGGCTTTTCACCTTAACGTGGTTTGAGTTTAAAACAGCTCTTCACAGCCTGCTTTTCAAGTAACCCCTATATTTTTCCAAACTACAGAAGTTCGCTTGAAATACACATTTTGAATTCATTTTCCAAGCTCTTGTGATAGCCCCACTGCTCTCCCACCTCCTGAGCATCCCGTGCGTTCCCAGTGCTGGCGAAGTGTCACGTCCCTGCTGAAACACTCATTATATAAAAAGAACAATTTCTTGTTGAAAGGCCCAGGCTCCCTTAAATTTCCCTTTAGATTCTGTGGTTTGAATGAGCATTTCTGCTTCAGCAGCCCTGAGAACTTCCTGATTTTTGCACAGTTCTCCCCACTGCAAACAGCTGGCTGCTTTAAACTCAGTTTTGGACTTGGTTTCTTGAAAAATCAGATAAATGGTGGTGTCCCCAGCTGAAGCACTTTCACATGGTGTTAAACAGCAGCTTCTTTTCCATAGCCCAGCTCTCTTGGGTCTGTGCCGTGTGGAGCAGGGCGGTTGCTGCCCACACCTGCAGTGGGTTTGCTCTGCCCTGTGGTTTGTGGCACAACGTGCATTCCAACAGGAGAAAAGAGAAAGGCAGCTCCTCCAAAAACATCGCCAGAAACTCCCCGAAGCCCACAGCACGGTGGCTTAAAGCACCCAGCCTTTGTTCCTCCTCCCTGGGAACAGATTTTCCTCTCCACACAAGCAAAAGGGATCACAGTCATGAAAAATGTGTGGGGAAGCCAAGAGTGGGACCACAGAAGCCTGAGACAGTCCTGGGTGGGTGGGCTGTGGGGCTGGGAGGACATTTGGTGGCCAGCAGCTCTCTTTGGGGACAGGACATGGCATAGATAAGACACCTTTACCCTTGCACCCTACTTGGCCTCCACCCTCAGCAAGGCCAGGGCTCTTCTGGCTTAGCTAGTTTTTCCTCCCTCCTGTTTTAGATGTAGAGTGTTATGAAATCACACCCAACAATTCCCACCACACCTCAAGCAATTAACCCCATCCCATGTCAGCGCTGGCTGGGGAAGCCCTGGACAATGTCCTGGGACTCCCATAAAGCTGAGAGCAATTTTGCCACCCATTCAGTGTGAAGAAGGCTGGGCTTTTTGCGTTTATTTTTGGAGCAGTACATTATTTTCAAAGAGCCTTTCTGTCAGGCTTAGCCCTGTATGAGCTGCCAAGAGAGCTCCCCCAGCTCTGTGGGCACCATTAGCAGGGCTGCCCTGTGCCGAAGTGGTGTCAGCATTTCCATTGCAGCACCTTTCCCCCGCTCCAGCCCCCTTATAAGTGGGACATAAAAATCCAGTTCTGGCAGAAACGCTTGAGCCAACAAGGAAAACAGTCACCACTTTAACCTGATCCTTGCTAAACTTATCTGGCTGGGCGGAGAAAGCAGGGATTTAAAATATATTTTCTCCCTCCCACGCCTAAATCATGAATTTTAAAATCCAGCTGTATTGCACTCAAATTACTCACGGGGAATTTTTTTTAGGTTGGGGTTTTTTTTTCGTAACTTATCCGTGGTAAATGGAGAAGTGATCCTTTCCCTCCTCCGCCTCTTCCGCAAGCCAAACAGTTGATTAAAAGTTTCCATTGTCAGTCCCACTAATGAAGGCCACAGTTAATAGTCATTTTAATTGGGCACAAGTCCATTGTAGTGTTAAGGGAAGGGATGGATGTCCTTCTCACCACCCTTGGTGACACACAGCCACCCAGGGTGCTGGGGCAGGAATTAATTTAGCCAACAACTCACCAGGAGCTTCCAGCCAGCTCAGCCCTGGCTGAAACCACCCGACAGCAGAGCAGGGGCACTGCTGGGCTGGGACACAGCAGATGGAGCTGGAGGGAAGCAGGAGTGCTCATGGAACATGTTTTTCAATAGCTGGCTTCTAGATCAGTTGCTGCCCAAGGAGGAAGCAGCCCTTTCTCTTGTGGAGGCGCTTGCTATTGAGTGGTCATGCTGTCAGCCAGACTGATGGATTCATCCAGGCTCAAACTCCATCTTTTTCCTTTTTTCTCAACTTTTCAGCTGCATCAGTTCCATGAGCACAAGAGCCAGCACACACAGAGTGGAGAGAGGGGACTGAGACAGCCGAGTGTAAGGTGCCTCCAGCCAGCAGCACCAAGGACTTGGGCAGGTTCGTGTCTCCAAATCCAGAACACAGCACACAGCGTGTGCACCATGAGATCAGCAGGGGCAGAGAAAGAGCCCATGGCCTTCCCTGCATTGCCTTAATGACCATCCCAGAGCATGTTAGAGGAACTGCAGGAAGACAACTTGTAAGAGGGAGCCTACCAACTCTTTCACTCTTACAGAGAAGTTACCCCACTTCTGGTTTCAATATTCACATATTTTCTAAGCCTAGCATGTATTCCTGTGTTACCCCAGAAAAGGCAAAGCCCGGAAAGAGCTCAGGCTGCAGCCAACAGGAGCTTGTTCTGGTGTGACGAGATGTGCAGCTCCAGACTTGCTGAGGATGTTTGGGAGAAGCAGAAGGTAGAGGTTCTGTGGAATCAGGTGAGACAGCAGCCAGCTCAGCCCAGCTCAGCCCAGCCCAGCCCTGCCATCCTGCTTTCCTGGGAAGGGAGTGCCGTGCTGCATGTTCTGGCAGTGCCTCCTACAACACTTTAACCAACCACCCCTGAAAGACGTGTAATAGAACTGAAGAGAAGTTTCTATGCGTCTCCTGAAAACTCCTTCTCCCACTTGACCTCCAGACAGTCGGGGTGGGAAGCCTGTGAGCGTGGCCATCTGCCATCCCGCTCGGAGGCAGCTGCCTTTCAGCCCGCTCATTAGTGTGCATGTCATCACATCACACACTCTGCTTGCTGTGGGGAGGGATTTTTTTTTTTGCAGTGGAGTCTAGTAATAGAGGACATAGATTTACAGGAAATAAAGCTTTACTTCCTGCTCATGGAGAATCATGTGCCAGTTGTCTGATTAATTCTGGAGGAACATGCTAATGGGTGCAGATTCCACTGCAGGACGCACATAATGCCAAACTAGCACCCCTGAGAACACTTGAAAGGGGAAACTGGTATTTTGGCTGCTGTGCTCCGTCTCAAGCCCCCAGCAGGCTGGGTCAAACATCAATACCCCAGTCCTAGCCTGCTGTCAGCGTGGCTGTGCTGGTGAATGCCAGCACCACGGTTTCTCCTCTTCCACCCGGGAACTGCAGTTTTCCCTGTGCCACCCGGTGCAGCGCATGGGGCATTTGGCAAAGCTCTGCTATGACTTGCACCTGGCTAAAATTCCAGCTCCCCAGGGAAGAATGACACATTATCCCAAGTAAACAAAAACCCTTTCATGGTGAAATGAATGTCAATACCAAAGGCGGGTGAGAGATTAATGTAGCGCTCAGTAGAGGACACTGGGTTTCCCTGGGGACTCTGATTTCACCTCTGATGCTGTGGTTTGGCTCAGCACTGGAATTTATTCCTATTAAATATGTACCTAATGAGACCACTGACCTCCTGGGAGAATTGCATCAGTTTTCAATCGCAGCTGCTCCAGCTTCTGTTAGAGCTTCCATTAAAGAACTGGTTCATATGTGGCCCACTGGTCCCATTTCCTTCTTCTAGCTGGGTCTGGGACTGCTCCAGCCCCTAAACCTTTACCTGCTGCTGGCTGGGGAGATTTGCACAGGCAAGTCTACAACTCAGTCCTGTTGTCACTGTGAAATGCTGAGGTCCCTCGTGTGCCTTATGGAAGTAACTGTGAAATACAGAGAGACTAAATCAGTCCTGAAATGCCACTTCTCTGCCACAAACTTTGTGCCCAAAAGCTGAGAGGTGAATATGAAACAGAACAAACCCCATGGTTTTCCCCATCTGTTTATGACATTGAAACGTAAATCATGTCTTTAAGGTATGTATTATAGGCTTTCTTCTTTAAACACATAAATATTCTATCAGTGAATATTCTGTTTCAGCAGTCAGGCATGAGCTCACTCCAAATGCTGTTGCAATTGTGAGCTGTTGCAATTTTGAGTTAGGCAGTCATTCGGATTGTGCAATTTCCTAGTGTTTGAGAATATCCCAACAGAGAAGAAACAACAGAAAATGAAAAATGTTGTTTTTTCTTAATCAAATCGATACCAGTAGAGTTAAATCTCTCTTGTTCTGAACCAAGGATAAGTATTTTTTTTTCAAGGATTTTTCCCTTGAAAATGAGAAAAAAGAAGATCTGCTTGTCTGGCGATGTTTTTTGCCCAGCACCAACCACAACAGGGCACAAACATCTGGTGGATAGGGAGAGGTCAGACCTGAAACCCAGCCAAAACCAACACAGAGTGTGAAGAGGAAATACATCTTTGCCATGTACTGCTTTGTTCACAGCAGTAAATTGGAAATGAGACTTTCCTATTGCCAAGAAAAAAAAAAAAAGAAGAAAAACAAGAAAAATAAAGTAATGAAAGGGCTGCTAAAATCTGCCTTACTGTGTTAACCAGGAGAATTGAACTACATCAGATATTCAAATTAAATATTCAAGATGAAATTAAGCAAAAAATATGAGAGAAAATACAACTAAGCTGCCACAGATCCATTTGGGGATCCCAGAGGACAGAGGAAGGGGAGCCCTATTTTACCACCCAGCAGGAGCAGCGCAGAGTCCTTAAATCTGGGGCCTGCTACATCAAACCCTAATCTACTTTAACACCCCTAAATCAAACCCTAATCCACTCTAACACCCCTAAATGAAACCTGAATCCACCTTAACACCCTGGCAGTTGTGCAAGGCGCTGCCCTTATCGGTGACCGGAGTTAAATCCCACCCACACTCACAGCCATTCCCAGCACAGCACAGGCAAGGGCCCTCATGGAGCACATGGAGGGGAGTGATAAAAGGGCACCTCTCTGTAATGTGTGGACAGCAGCTCTGCCGAGAAGGGCTTGGGGGTGCTGGTGGGTGTGAGACTGGACATGAAAGGCTGGACATGACCCGGCCACGTGTGCTGGCAGCCCACAAAGCCAAACATATCCTGGCTGCATCCAGAGGAGCGTGAGCAGCAGGGCAGGGAGGGGATTCTGCCCCTCCCTTCCTCTCTGTTGAAACCCCACCTGCAGAGCTGCCTCCAGCTCTGGGGTCCCCAGCACAGGAAGGACACGGAGCTGTTGGGGCGAGTCCAGAGGAGGCCACGGACATGCTCACAGGGCTGCAGTACCTCTGCTCTGGAGATAGGGAGAGCGATCCAGGGGTGTTCAGCCTGGAGGAGGCTTCAGGGGGGCCTTAGAGCCCCTTCCAGCACCTAAAGGGGCTCACAAGAAAGATGGGGACCACCCTTTTAGCAGGGCCTGTCGGGATAGGACAAGGGGGAATGGTTTTAAACTGCAGGAAGGTCGATTTAGATCAGCTATAAGGAAGGGGTTTTATAGCGAGGTGGAGGAACTGGCACAGGTTGCCCAGAGAAGTAGTGGGTGCCCCATCCCTGGAAACATTAAAGGCCGGGCTGGATGAGGTTTTGAGCAAGCTGGTGTAGTGGAAGGTGTCACACCCCATGAAAGGTTCCTTCCAACCCAAACCATCCGTGATTCTGTGACTCAGAGCAGGGGCAGCTCCGCCGGAGCCGCGGGAGCCGCGGCATTCTTTTGATGCGGCGCCTCTCCCGGCCCGCTGGAAACCGGCTGCTGCTGCCCCCGCGCGGCGGGAGCGGGCCGGGGCACCGGGAGGGGGGAACGGAACATCCCCGCTCCCTCCGGGCCGGGCCGGGGCACCGGGAGAGAGGGGAACGGAACATCCCCGCTCCCTCCGGGCCGGGCCGGGCCGGGGCACCGGGAGAGAGGGGAACGGAACA
>VZTA01014662.1:446028-464181 GCA_013398855.1 Mohoua ochrocephala
CTTCCCTTCCCTTCCCTTCCCTTCCCTTCCCTTCCCTTCCCTTTCCCTTTCCCTTTCCCTTTCGCTTTCCCTTTCCCTTTCCCTTTCCCTTATTTAGATCAAAAGGGCAACAGTACTTTCATCTGATCTATTTTTTTTTTAATGTGAAGTTCGGTATCAGTGTGGCTGTGTCTTGCACCGCTTTTAGCATTCTGTAAACTTCTTGAAATAAGGGAAATTTTCCCACCTGCAGATCCCTAAGGGATGTGACAAGTGTGCTCTCCCTGTCCAATGCCAAACTCCTCCAAAAGCTGTTGCGTTTCAGCGGGTGTGTTGTTTCTTCTTGGAGCAAATGAGCGCACATCCCACACGGAAGCTCGTTTTACTATTAGATTTATAGAGCGTCACTAGATATATAACCCCAAATCACTGCAGTTAAACAGGCTGTGAAATTCCTGCGAACATATGAGAGAACACATGAGGACAAAATGGTGAGCGCAGCTTTTCCCTGGCATTTTTAATGCCTGCAGCAAGCGTTGGTTCCCCAGCAGTCAGTGCAGAGACAGCTCCCTCTCCTGCTGAAAATCCTCTTTAGCCCCTGTCCACCCATGGGAGACGTTCCGTTACCCAGCATTTACAGGGACCAGGCCCGTGGCAATGTGAGATGCCATAAATAAAAACATTTAAATGGACACAGATACACAGCACTGATAATTTTGTTCACCTCCTGTATTATTTGCAACAGAAAAGGTCACTTTTAAATTTTTTTTTTCATACTGCAGCAAGATTATCCCTGTCAACAGAAATCATCCAGCATGCAAACAATTCACCTGAGAGCCTGTCACTTCACTAAAAAAGCCAAAATACCCTGGAATGATCATGTTGTCTGCTGCAAGGGATCAGTAATCTGACAGTTTTAAGCAGGTGAGGTGCTCCTGTCTGCAGGCAGGTGACCCCGTGCAGTGCTGAGGCACCAGGTTTGCACTGCGAACTGCAGCTGATGCAGGGAGGATTTTCCAGGAGCATCCACGTCCAATCTCATCCAGAGTTTGCACTGTGTACAAATGTCTCCTATAAATAGGGTAAATGCTCATAATAGGTAGCAAAGTGAGTAGGGTTTCAGAGCAGCTGGAGAAATAATTGAGCCTGCATGGAATGGCTGTGTTATACCAGGCTGCACCAGCAATTTCAACTGGCTATTTATATTCCTCCGAGGGCTTTGCTATTTCCCACTTTTTTTTCTTTTCATTTGACCTGATTTGTAATGAATAGTCCTGGTTTTATAAAATGGAAGGTGTTGGCGTATGGAACATTTTAAAAAGCTCTCTCTTCCGAGCGTCAGAAACCTCTCCAGCTTGCCAAAACATGGCCACGGGTGTAAATCCTCCTCGATAAGGAGCAGGAGTTCAGAACAGCAACTTGGGGGTAGCAACAGAGCTGATTGTAACACAAGGTTTTCACTTTCTAGGGACTTTAATAAGGGAAAAAAAGGAGCCAGTGACAGTAACTGAATCAGGCTGGGAGGAAAATTGGTTGATTTTTGATGTGAATCAGCAATCCAAGAAGAGGATGCTCCAGGGCAGGGCTGGCAGCAGCCCTCTGCCTCCAGGATGCAGCTCAACCCTCCGGGCTGTCTCTTTCGCAATGTACAACCAAACAGGGAGATTTGGGAGTCCTCGGGCGGGTCTGAATGCTCAGGGCGTGCAAACAATGAGGGTCCCACTCCTGTGGTGCAGAGTGAGATGCAATCCCCCAGATCCCACCAGGGATTCCACCCCTGCTCATCTGAACTTCATCCAAAAAATCCAAAGCTCTCAGCCCCCTCAAGGCCTCTGCCCCGCTGCTCCGTGACCATCGCTAGCTCGCCCTCCGGTTAAATCCGTGCTGTAGGAAGTATTTTCCCTGGATTTAACAGATGGGTGAGCTGAGACGGGATGAAGTGTGTCATTTGGGGCAGAAGTGGAAAGGAGGGTTGTTGTCCCACTCCTCCTCCATCGTGACCACCCACTCCATCTGTTGACACTTGAGCACGCGATGCCAATTCCAGCGTGACTCCGATTAGTCTGCAAAGTGCTGTGTGTTGATGTTGTGGTTTGATACTTGGAGAACTCTGTGAAGATACTTAATTAAACAAAATTAATTCCTTTGGGAACAACCTTCTGGCATCACTTTGGAAAGTGCTAGGAAGCTTCTGTTGTTCTGACACTTGTTAAAAGTTGGCATTAGCCATTTCCTAAATTATTTTTGAAAGGACAATCAAGCCACATTGCTCCCCAGGTCAAATGGGAGCTGGGACTTGCCTGCCAGCAGCGAGGGTGTGTATATATGAGAACATGAGGTGCCAGACCTCCTCACCAGAAGTCACTTCCCACAGCTGTTGTCACCCTGAAAGGTTTCCCTTCTGCCTGAGCAGTCAAGTCCTTTGGCCTCTTTGTTCCTGTCCCTTTTTTGCCACCTTCACAGCGATTGTGGGGTCTGATGATGACAAGACAGACACGGTAGGAAGGGGGAGCATCAGTGGTGACCTTGCTGGCCAGCTCTGCAAGGTGACATCCCTTACAGACACCCGATGGGGAGTGGGAGGTGGATGGGTGCCCCTCTCCCTGCCTGCCTTCTCCTGCAGTCACACTGGGATACCGGAATTTCTTGTGGGACCATCTGCTGCTAATTCTGAAAACCTCCTACAGGTAAGGGCGCGGAAGGGCAAAGTCTTAATATGATTAAACTTCAGGAGCTGCAGAGGTCTGTGGCTGTACCTGGTTTGGAGCGAGGAAGGGAACGGCACAGGCTGGAAGGACTGTGTAAAACACACTTAAACCCGGAACAATCCCTGTAAGCCTCTTCCCTTTCACGCTGCACCCGTGAGGCTCTGACTGCTTGGGTCCAGTTACACGGTGGAGGAGCCCTCTGCGGTCGGTGGTTGGCAGAAGGGCCACGTGAAACTGCAAATCCTCCCACCAGAGACCACTTCCTGGGTATCCATTTTCTGTCCCAGCTTCCAGTCCTCTCCTCTCCTCCCTCCAGGCTTCCACATGGGTTTCTCAGCATCTTTGTCCATCAATGTCTGTGCAAAATAAAACCGTCATTTTGAGTGTTTGCTGTGGGTCTGTGTGCTTACGCTGGGACAGAACATTCCGTGGCTGCCTTGTGAGAAGCCAAGGGCTGCAGCAGCACCAAAAGGGATGGTGTTTAGCCCTCTCCTGGCATAGCCTGAGCAATGCAGCAGCACAAAGGGGTGCACAGCATCATGTCCATTTTAGTCCGTCTCCTCACTTCCTTTAAATTGCCTCCTTAAAAAATCCACTCATACCACACTATAAAGGAAGAAAGAATCTATACTTAAACACTTAATCAGGGAATGTGTGCAGAGTGCTCTGCAAATGGGATGGTACCAGTGTGCTGTGCGTTTGCCATTTAAATATAGCTGTATACACACCCTCGGCCTCCTGAACGGCTGAAACCCTCCTAGCAGGTGATCACAAGCCTTTCTATAATTGAAATGAACTTAATCCTGACAAAAACGTAGCAGCAGCTGCTGTGAAAGCTGTGGCTGCTCTCCAAGTATTTCTTACATTCCCCTGATCTGTATATTAAAGCGAGACTGATTGCCGTGCTGCAGAATCCTGCCACGGAGTGTCTCTTACAAGAGAGCTGCTGTGGTTTAGATTTAAGGGCTTTGTTGTATTTTTCATAAGAATGCTTTTCTCTTGTGTGATGATTGTCACACAAGGATCTGAGCTGCTCAGATATTAATTACTTAGGGCCTGCAACAATACTCTAAAGTAAAAGGTAAATACAGATATTGCCTCTCTTTCTCCTACACACGCTATAGTGATATACATGGGTGTTGCCTGAGTGGGGATGAAGAAGCAGAGCTGGTTTTGGAGGTACAATGAGCTTCTAGCCCAGAGGATGTGTGCAGGATGCTGAGAGGAGACAGCAGCCAGCTGGAACGTATGAGAAATGACTGTAGCTGCCCTCCTAATTTAACCTTCATGCCACAAATCTCTGCCTGAATCCCAATGTGCTGCGCAGGATTGGGACAAGGAGCAGCTCTTTCTGTAATTCCTGATTTTTCACCATTGTTGATTTTTCACTGTCTGCCTTGGCTCCTTCCTCCTCTCTTGTCCCTGGATCTCCCTGGGCTTTGCCGAAGTGGGACCTGGCATTCATGCAGCACAAGCAAAGAGCAACCATCATGCAACTTCTCTGGCAAGGAGGAATTTCATGCCCTCAAAGGTGAGAGAAAACCCAGCAGCAAAAATGGCTCAGCGAGCGTGCAGGATGGATTTTGCCGAGCAGCACCGAGCTCCTGCTCCCTCGAAGCCACGGCAGCAGCGAGGGGGTCGCAGCCCTTGACAAACCCTCTGAGCAGGAGCACAAGCACCAGAGTCGAGGTGCCTCGCCCGGGAAAACACTCGACTGGGAGCAATTTGCCGGTGGATTCCAGGGCTCGCCGGTCCCCGCGGAGCCGGACTCGGGCTCCCCATCTGTTTTGCTATCGCTGCTTTATGGCTTCGACTCCCAGCACGGAAAATGTTAACTCGGTCTTATTCAAACTGTTCCTTCGCCCCGAGCTAGCCAAGGCACACGCTCCCGTCCGCGGTGTGACATCCCAGGCTGTTTGAAGGGCAGGACAGAAGATGGTGCTGCCGAGCCAACATATCTTAACAAGAAAACTTCCTGGAGCTGCTGGTTTTTTTTTGACAGCTCCTGTTCCAAAATAATCTTTGTTTAAACTAAAGAGTTGTCAAGGAGATAAGTTTAAGCAGCACATGAGCTACAGAGAAACATCCCACAGCCAGATCAGCAGCAGATGTGGTGAAATATTGATGGACCAGGGTCCCTAATTACATCTCCTACTGAGGAGCTGGCTTGAAATCGGGAGCCTTCCTGCTTTGTATGCGGCACCGTTGGGATAAAGCGATGGGATCCCTCGCGGAGCTACATGGGCAATTGGGCCGGGATGTCTGTGGCTAATGAACAGGCGTCAGCCTTGTGGGAGCTAATGAAATGTTCAGTACAAAATGTGTCACCTCCAGGTACCGTCTGTGCCTCACTCCTGGAGTTTAATCCTCTTCCCTGCCGCTGCCTGGGCAGCTGTGCTCCCTGTTTACTGAATCTTCTCCGTGTAAAACAACAGGGGCAGCAGAAAGAACAAAAAGCACCTTTGATCATCAAACTGGGAGGAATGGTGTGAAGCTCTTAGGCTGTGCGTTTTTTGTTTTTTTTTTTTTTTATTATTATTAAGACTTATGTTACCCAGAAAAGGCAAATAATTTCCATCCATAGAGCTGGCTGCTTATTTTTAATGGGGAAACCTTAGCTCAAACTGAGAACAGATAGGGGGAACTGGTTTATGTTTCACATCCAGGGCACCCTCATGGTCCACAGTTCACCTGCCTGGGAATTTCAGTGGTTCGGTGGAAAGAAACATCCTAAATTGAGAAGCCTTTTCCAAATCCACTTTATTTGGCAGCTGTAAATAAAGTGGCTGTAAAAGAAGGGGCTGTCTCAGGGTATTTGATTTCTAACTCACATGGCACCTGTAAATGCAACCTGTAAATTCCTCTAGAAAAGGTGCCACACAAAGGCACACCCATGGCAGCACAGATGATGACAGCCATCAACAGTCAGGGGCCTTCGCTTCTGGCCTTAACACCAATTTTCTGGGTGAGCTCAGTGGACCCACTGTGTCTTCTTGTTTTCACTTCTCTGGCTCCAGAGCAAGAATAATATTTACTAATTTTACAGGCCACACTAGAAATATTAATTAGCTAACGGTTGTTGAGTACTTTGAAGACACAAAGCAAGAAACGCATACTGTAAGATTAATAAGACCAGTGGAATCCTCATGCATCTTTCTTCAATAAATGCTTTTATGCCGTTCTCCTGCATCTTCTGCCCATCCAAACTCTGGCACTCTCAATACGGAAAGGTCTGGAATTGCCTCGGTTTCCCGATTGTGCCTCCAGAACAGCATTAATTGGGACAATCACAGACTTTTACTTATTATTTTGTCCCAGCATTCCTGAGCAGTATGGGAATGGGTGTATGCAGATCAAACACAGAGACACCAGCCTCGGGGACTGGCCCTTGAGCCTGTAATCCAAAACCACTTAACAGGAGTCCACATTTGTTAAACGAGACCATCAGTCTTCCGCTATTCCTAGAAAAGCTGAAAGGAGAGGAAAAGGCAGTGAATCTTTCAAAACATGACAGCATTAGAGGCCATCTTTTCCTAAAGCTCCTGTATTTCTCTCAGAGTTTTCCATGCAGGAGGTCATTATGAATTACTAATTACCAGAGCAGGCCAGGCGGGTCTGTTGCTGACCTGCTGTGTAAGCTGGGCAAAAAAATGGGTCTGTCCCCTCTGCATTGACTCCGTGTAAAATATGTGCTCTGAAGAGGCTTGAAGCTTAATATAGGTCTTGTTAAGTGTTCATAAAAGATAGCGAAACCCTTAGATTAAGAGGTACACCAGAGGAGAATGATAGGGTTATAAAATCTATTTCTACACATAACTCATATTTATATAGGGCCTTTCAATCTAACAGATCCCAAAGCTTTTTTTTCCAGCATAACACCCTGATATACTGTGTTCACTTCACCTACCAGTTCAAGGCAACCTCCTCTGAAGTGAAATGTGGCAGCTGTTTAAAAGCCCCGAGCAGTAGTAAGTTCAATAACAGGAAGGCATTTATATGGTCTTACAAACTTCAAAGAGTTAATTCTCTGCCCCTTCAGGAGGCAGACAAGGTTTATTATTCCCATTTCACAAAGGCAATATAACAAGAGTGGACAAGAGTGGAGGAAATCTGCTCTCCCACAGATTTATAAAGCAAAATTCCGTGCATGAGCCTGAAGTGCTTTTAATCCCATATACAGAAAACATATCAACATGTCTTATTAAAAAAAAAAATCCTTTTCTAAAAATAATGATATGGAGAGAGCTCTGCTCTGGATTCTAACACCTGCCACTTCTCGTGAAAAAAAAACCTTCTCAAGCACGTGTTGACATAGAAACATCATGGTCCACAAATGCTTCTGTGCCATGAAACAAATTGGGCGCTCAAAATATACTGCCAAGAATCAGACAATCTGTTTTAAGAAGTCCCAAGAGTTACTAAAACCCTCTTGAAATACAGCAGGAGAGAAAGCTGCGGCAGCCTCAATCCCAGAGGCAGGCTGGCGTTGCTCTCCCACCACATGCGGCTCCCCGGTTCTCCCCAGCTGGCCTGCAGCACACGGCAATGGTGCTTCCGACGAGCAGGAAAAATTCCTTCTGTTATCCCCAGAGGTTCTGCAAGATGGTCCTGAACTTGGGAAAACAAAGTTGCAAAATTGCTTGGATTTAACCACTTATTCATTGGGAACTGGAGTCCCATCCCCAGGTGATATCACCATTCTCGTACCGTTTCTTGAGTGCAGTCCTGATGCGGGATGGAGTAGGAGCTTAACAGGAACATCCGATCCCTGGGCTCCCAAACACCTTTTCACTTGGTGGCACAGAAGTCTCCAGCTTTCATTCCTCCTACTGTTTCCCAGCAAGGAATCGCCGTATTTCAACTTCCACTCTTATTTGCAGGCCAAAGTAAGAAACACCATCTTTTAGACCACTTTGATCCCTGAAAATCTGCGTATCTCCCCCAGACTGCATAGCCCATGTCACAGTCCCTGCAGCCTCCCCGCAGCCCTGGGCAGCTTCCAGTTGGGGCTGCAAAGCTGTTTTCAGCTGTGCTGTCCAAGCTCCCAACAAATGGATCTGGAAAATCTTCCATCCAAAAAGCCAATCCTCTGCAGATGCCTTGAGTCACTCCTACAACGTGAGCGATGCTCGGGGCTGGTGGAGGGAGAGCCGTGGTCTCTGTGTCTGGCAGGATCTAGGACAGGGAGCTGGGAGAGATGAACTGACCCATGCCAAGCATCATCAATCCTCCAGCAAAGTGATTTCCATCACAGGAGCACATTTGCTGCACGAATCACATCCCATTCATCACCGCTACTGTCTGGATGTGACTCTGCCAGCCAGGGCTTGGCCTCTCTCTCCAAAAAGCCCCTGATGTGCTGTACAGCAGCTTCACCCTGCAGGACGTGGATCAGAGCTCCCCCCTGACTCATTGCCCCCTTCCTCACTTCTCAGGATCTGCTCCCTTTCATCCCTCTGCCTTCACAGTCCCTGGATAAACGTGTGCCTCCACAGTTCTGCTACAGCCTCTGTTGTGGAAGGGTGGCCAGGGAAGAAAGGATGTCTTTAGCACTGTTGGCACCGTGCTGCAGGCAGGGCCTGTGCCCTCCATCCCCTCCCTGTAGCCGTGCAGCCAAGGAAGCTCTTCTGAGATCAACACGTTATGAAAAGCTGCTGCAGGGCCCTGCCAAACCACCTGGCCTGAATTCACAGCCTGGGGCTGACACTGCTTTAGGCACACGGATGAGGATGTAGAGGTGTGTTGCTCAGACATAGAGTGTGGGCCTTTCTGACACTGAGAAACTCAAACCCAAGAGCAAAATCATTTCCTATTGCTGTGGCACTGAGCTCACAGCACAGAGCTTCTCACCTTCACTACCATGCAAGTCAAACATGCCACCAATCTAGATGATGGCCCAGGGGAGGAATGTCCTTGACATATTTGATGCCTTATGAGACAATGCAGATGTCATGGAGGAGATCCTGCGACTTCGCTTCCTTGGCAACCTGGAACTGAACATGCCACTGGCTCTGCACGGCATCCGGCCGCGTTCATCCAGTGCTCCAGCCCTGGAGAGGGAGCAGCCTGGTTCTGCTGGTGGCCCTGGCAGTGACAGTGGCTCTGCACGGGTCCGTGCTCTCCCTGTTCCGGGTGCTCTGCGATGCCCCAGCTCCGCAGGCAGCGCCGGCTTTGCTCTCGGCCCTGAGGAATGAGGGTTATGAAATGTGTTCTGCCGGGTCTGGCTGACTACGTCAGTTGATTTCTCAGGCTGACAGGGAGATTTGCAAGCTTAAGATGGCTTACAGGTCCTTATTTACAGCTCACAGGATGAAGCCCAGACCTAGACACCCGTACATTTGTGCTCAGAGGTTGAGCAAGTAAAGAAAATGTTTAAATATCTCTCCCTCCTCTTGATTCATTGCCCGTGGGATGACTATCCGTCCCAGGTACGAGTGTGAGGATGGAGCTGCCCCTCTCTGCTCCACTGATGGCTCTGGGGAATCCCCGAATCCACATCATGGTGGGTGAGTCACTGTCCTTCCCATGGATGAAGGCATGGCACAGCCCTAGTTGGATGAAGTGAAGGGGCAGAGTGAAGCCTAGGTCGTTCTGGCCACAATTTATGGGATGAGACAGTGGAGCACAGGCACAGGATGCTCCCAGTCTTCAACTGGTGTTGTCAGCAGAACTGCCCCCACCTGAGAAGCAGGATTTTTCCATTAAATAAATCCTGCAGCTCTTTCTTTCTTTTTTTCCCCTTCCCTCTTTAGCTCTGAAAGAATCCCATTTAATCTGTAGGGAGCTTTCCCTGAACAAAAATCCCCACCAGGCTTGACCCTGACCTTTGCAAATGGAAATATGATGTAGTGAGAATTGAGAGCTGAGAGTCAACTGGCATCTTTGCTTTTGCTGCTGAAATAGAGCAGGTCGTTTCACATTTCTATTATGAGCCTCAGATAATGGGGAAGAAAATTAGGTAATTCCATTTTTTGGATTAGTTGGTTTTCTTGTCAGCTGGGAGATGGGATCTGATGTATGTGGAGAATGACTGGAGGCACAGGATGAACAGAACAGCTGGTCACAGATATTGTTTGGAATTCTATTTCTGCATGACCTGCTCCAGAGATATCAAAAGAGATTGTGGCTGTCTCCCCTGACATTTATACCTGTTTCCCAATGCTGACTTCAAAGCAGTTGCTCTGCATTTGCCCACATTTGAGCAAGTTGAGAATCTGGACCATTGTTTAAAGATAGTCTTCAAACTTAGCTAAGCTTTGAAATGATTGAAATTGAGTTATGTATGGCGACATGAAAATTAAAGTACATCAGGGAACCCACAGGCAATAGCGAGATGTGCAGGACAGGGAGCCTTGCCACAGCTGACAGGTATTTGTTTATGGGGAGAATTAGAAGCTCTAGTTCAAAGTCTGCAAATTGCCCCATGAAAGAAGGGCCTCCTCATCACAGAGACTGAATTCTACACACAGGCACATGTGAAAAGAGGAGTTTGTAGAATCAAGAGCAGTGTTAATAAAAAAAAAGAAAAAAAACCCCAAAGATCGCTGCATGAAACATCAATAAGCACAGCGAGAAACAACAGGATACCAGGCAATCTTTAATCTGAGAGAAAAAAGACACAAACCCAATGTCTAGAAAGCAAAGCCTGATTAAATTTAACAATAAGTATTTTAAAACAAAATTTAAAAAGCAATATCTTTGATTAATGTGAAGCAAAGTGTTTGAATTTTCATCTCAAGGGGTTTCCAACTCTGGCCATTCTGGAAGAGATGCTTTAATGCATCTCTTAAGTGACCTTAGCAAACTCACCTGAGGATTGAAAGGAGCAGATTTGATGTTCTCATGCTTCTTTCTGATCTTAAAAATCTGTGAGCCTTTTTGGATTTGGTAAAGCACTTGATAACATATCACAAAATTTAGCTCTTTGGATGATCTGAATGCAATAATCCATGGACCAAATCACAGCTGAGTGGCTGCAGACAAAGAGGAATACTAAAGAGGGAGTCATTCTGTTACAGAATTATGTTTATTAGAGCATCACAGAGATCAGGTCTTTGGTCTTTACTGACATTTTTATTGATGACTCTAAGGAAGGATTAAACAAAAGGATGACAGGCATTCACACAGTGACATAAAGTTGAAAGGGATCACAAACATGAGGGTAAGCTGAAAGATAATGCAAAGGAATCTGGATAGACTAGAAACTTGGGGTGAAAATTCCCCAGTGCAGTGAATCTGAGACCTGAGCAGAATGAAAGCTGCATCTCTGCAGATGCCTACAGGCTTTAGAGGTGATGCTCATTAGGATCACACCATGGGGTGAAAGGCCCGAGAAGTGCAGTGTGTGGGGAGATGCTCCATGTGAAGCCCTAGAGATGCGATACAGCGAGCCAGAAGGGAAACAGCAAAGGGTCCTTCAGCATGTCTGGCAGGCAGGGCATTTAATAAACACGTCTACCAAGAATCTTCTCTAACAAAACTCGATGTATAATTTCCGTTCGCCGAGCTGGTGTCATGTCTGCAAACTGCACACGGCTTTGTCTCCTCCGTGCATTAATTTCCATCCAAATGCCCAGGCAGAGCCTCTATTAACCACCTCTGTTGACAAGAGTGGATTACTCAGGGAAGCGTAACTAACTCTCTCTTATTTCCCTGAAATCTACGCTCGCTCCTGTGCCGGCAGATGAAAATTTAGACGTGAAAAAGTCTACTGCCTTTCCTTTGGTTTAGGTGTCTGGGGTTGGATTTAAGGAGGGATTCTAGAGATTCCAAACAAGGTTTAGGCCTTGGTACCCGCTGCGGTGTGCAGGCAGTCTTGAGTTCCCTTAACCCATCTCCCAGCGCCTCTTGGCTGGAAGAGAAGGGGGCTAGGACAGGGAGAGGACTCCTAGGGGACACTCTCCACTGCAAATGAATCGCTGGTCTGTAAGCCCTGGGGGAAATGGGCAAATGTAGCCAGTTAGAGCAGCTCTTCTGTGCAAGTGCCCCTGCCATGCTGTGGCATCCCTCCCTTCAGGACACTGCCAGCAGCCAGGGAAGGACATTCTGGAGGAGAGGTAGGATGGAGCAGTGCAGCCAGGGAACTGGGACAAGAGAACCTGATGCCAGATTGCTCCAGTGCACGCAATGCTGAAGGATCTGGAGTAGGCGGGAGCAGAGGAATGACATTTGCCTGTCAGTTCACACCACCCTGCCTGGCATTAGCTAAAGCCCACTCGCCTGTGGAAAGGCTGTCTGCAGGATTTCAGTGTTCTGTGACCTACAGGCCCTTGCCACCTTGCCACTGACTGAAGCTGATAGGAATCCCTGTGCAGAGCATCCCATGCCGTCGCTCCACCCTCCCCTGGCTGGCACTGCTGCCCAGCGTGGCTTTCTCTCTCTGTGAAATAAAGGTCATTTTGGTGTTGTGCAGGTAGCGAAGGCTTTGAAGAGAGGCTTTGAAGTACACTATAGAAGTAGACATTATTACCCACTGCCCAGGGATTTGGAGAATGTTTAGGCTGATTAAAAAGGCTTTGCATTCTGCTGGCAGGAAGCATGACATAAAGTGGAAAATTTTTCTGAGCTGAATTCAAATGAGTTGATTTTTCTACCAGCCCTTCTCCCAGAGAATAGGCACACTGTTCCCTGCACTGGGTGAGGCTTCATGCTCTAACAGGGTTCACTCTACCAGTAAGGATTTGAATTTAGGACTGAAATTTTAAGGGGCTTGATTTGAAATGAAGTTTCTGGTACACTGGAAGACAGTAAGTACATCTGGCTCAGGAGAAGGGCTCACAGGGTTTTTGGTGCTCAGGATTTAGAGGCATGGCAGATTTGGCAGGGACAAGAGTCGGAGGAGGGACTAAATTAGCAAATCTTCATAGCTAGAACCCCAGTACATCCTTAGGGAGGATTGTATGTTGTGTTTGGCTCCAAATAGTGCTATCAGACTCCAACTTCATAAACACCACATTCTTTCACAGGTGTTCGGGTTGGGGAAAGGAAATTGGGAGAAACAGGATAGGCTTATGGACTAGACATCTTTCATCTGAACTGCAGTAAACCTATTAGCATCCCACAGGTGAGGAAGGGTTTGTGGCACTCTGCTGATAACAGCACTGACAGCAGATGTTTAGTGCCAGGCAAATTCTTCACAGCCAACCTCATCTGAAGTGCTGCTTCCAAAAATCATCAGCTGTATTTGGGATGATGCTGAAAATATTTTAAATGGTGTTTCAGGAAGCAAAAACAAGAGATGGGTAGAAACTGCAGCTCACAAAGGCTGGCTTAAGTGACAATTTGTGCGGTAGGAAGCGACATTTATTTAGCTGGTTCGAAGGGAAACAAATATATTTAACACCCACTCCTCTTGTGTCGAAATTTAGTTGAAAAAAACAGGTTTGCTACTGGAGAACTATCAAGACACTTTCCCTTTCTGCTTTGCTTTCTAAATGGAGTGGAAAGTAGGTGTGAGGTTTTCTCGCAACGATGAGATACCTGAATCTTCTGAGCGGCTCGATTCCTACCCCAGGTGTCTTTCTGATATTTGAATTAAGTAGATGATAATAAGCAACAGCAAATTTTTAGCAATTTAAGAAATAATCCTTCCTTTCCTGATTGCTTATCTTTTATCTTTGGATCTAGTAAGGTCATAATCCTACTATTTCTTCACCCATCCATAGAGACCCTCGAGCCACACAAAGATAAGGCTTCATGATGCTGAAGTAAAACCAGAAAAATCCTTCTCTGGAGATCACAACAGAAACAACCAAACAGAAACTCCACTAAAAAACCACAGGGTTCAGCCCTTTTAGAATCTGTGAGAACTCACAGATTTCCTGCTGTCAGCACACCTGGGATGCCCTCCCCTGATACCTATCTTGCCATGAGACAGTCTTAGGTGTGGTTCTCACCGGGGATTTGGAAGCCTGGCTGCAGATGTTAACAGATGTTTCCCTACTCTCCCCAGAGAGTGGGTGCCACTTGTGCATCTCTAATCCCCTATGAGCTGATCCCTGTAACAAGATGCCACAAGGATTTAATCTCACAGCTTCCAGGGGAGCTGCTTCACGCAGGGAATTATTCCAGGCAACTCAAGATCACTGTCATTCCAGGGAGAAGGCCGGCGCTGCGATGACAGCTACAGGCACTGCTCAGTTAAACCAGGATTAGTCTGCTGCTGCTTAAGGGGGATGTGTCAGAGAGCCAGCAGGCAAAGTCTGCCTCATCCCTGCTCCCTGCTCTGCTGGCTTTGGGATTCCTGGGAGCTGCAAACAGATGTTTGGCCAGGCGTGTGACTCCCAAGAACTCGCTGTTCCGTAGCCCTTTTTGGGGTGGTTCATGATTTACAAAAGAGCACCCAGGAGCAGCGGCTCCAAATCACAGGCACGGTGTGGGACAGGGAGAGTGCATCACCTCTCCAGAGGCACTGCCAGGGTGAGGTGCTCCACATGGCATGGACAGGTGAGTGACAGGGCACCTTTGGGCCCTTCAGCTCTTCTGGAGACCAGCTGCACGCTCCAGAGGGATGTCTGCTGGTGGCGGGTGTGCCAACAACCCGAGCTGCTTTCACAGAGGCAATGACCCTGATGTGTTAGAGCAGCATCCTACAAGGGCTCAGGTGGATTCCCTGCTTCTTCTGTCTGTGCAGGACTTCTCAGACCTGGGTAAGTAGGGTACTGATGGGTGAGAAACACTATCACAGCACGGATATTTCCCCTTTGAGCTGGTCTGACTTATTTTCCTGCAATGACAAAGTAAGTGCCGTGTCTGACGATGGTTCAGCTGGACTGGGAGATAGTGTAGAGGTTAAATCCAATTCTGTTTATTCCATATTCCGGTCACTTGCAGTTCTGGATGGAGTCCTGCTACTCGGCAATCACTTTAACATCATCAATGAACCTCTAAAGCCATCTGAGGCTGCAAGATTAGCCACTACCACCCCGATGAGTTTATTTCATGCAGCTGAAATGAAGAAAACCAGTCTAAGGACACCATTTGCAAATTATCTTAAAAAAAAAAAAAAAAAAAGGGCTTGAATTATTTGTCAGCTTCCTTCAGGTTGCACTTCAGCAGGCCAGCCAGGACAGACTGCATGAATAGGCAGTGAAGCAGTGGGAGGCAAAGTCATAATCGGCTTTTGTGTTCTTTGATTATTGTTATCCAAACTAAACAAAGATTTGTGGTTTACTGCTGTCCTTCCTTCCCCTGGTTTTTTTTAGATTAACTGCTGCACTGCAACGTTGTGTGTATTAGCAATATTGCAGAACCTGCTCAAGAGATAATCTCTGCACCCCAGCTTAATGACTGTACCAGCCTCATTTAAAAGGAATCTGCTGCTTATCATAGACTTAAATTACAAGCCTTTTGCAGCAGCAACACTGGCTTTTAATGCCTGCAAAAGGCCATAAATGGTTTAGAGGGTTATAGAAATAACAGGCGAATGTAATGTGCTAACTAGGAAAGTGCAAAGACTTGTCCAAGTATATCTGAAGCTCCTGTTTCTCTACACCACTGGTCTTTAATTAGCAATAGGACATCTTTGCAGCCCTTGAACCACTCGTGATAGATGAGGCATTGCAGTTTTACTGCACTGCTGGTTGAGGTTATCTATCGATAGTCACTGGAAGAATGATTAAATCTTGCAATTACCCTGTGCTCTCTTGTCTGACATCCAAGCTCAAACACCTTCTGATGGAGAGGTGATTGCTCCTTGAATTTATATCTCTGCTACTAGCCTGGCTTTTTGGTTTTGAGATGTCAGAGGTGTGCTTGTGGAGCACTGACATCTTACCAGTTCCATTTTATTTCCTTCCTTGCTGGACCCTGGTCTTTTCCAGAAGGTGTATTACTTCTGCAGCAAATTCTTGGGAACGTAGTTTGCCTCATTTCGTACACATTTCATTTCTCTCACAGAAACATTTTTTCCTGCAAATCCAGCCTGCCTAAATCTGACGACTGAGCCAGCTTCAACTCCTTTGCTTATTTCTTCTCTGCACAATTTCTTGCAAATTTTTCCCTATTCTGAGAGCTAAAAATACATCTGGGTGCTGCCTGGAGGCCATCTGAGAGCACAAAGGAAGGGGCAGCCCAAGCTTCATATGCATTGCTAAGCAGTGCATGAAGAGCCTTCCCCACAAACAGGGTTGCTCCCGCAACAGGCATCCATAAATACAGAAATCTGCCATTCCCAGAAGCAATTGCATACAGAAACACTCCTTCTATTTAGCCAACACAGACTCTTCTACAGAAAGTGCAATTGCTACTGAGAGCTCCGACTTGTAATGACACCAAACAGGTGTAAACGGGAAGAAAACTCAGCGGGGAGAAAAGCTACGCCAACTCCCACCCCTGCAACCCGCAGAGCCTTCTCCTCCAGGAGTGTGTTTGTGTCAGGAATGAAACACAAGCTTCATCGGAGGGGAAACCAAACGCTTTCTGCATTTTTCACTGTCTGAATTTCCTCTCAGCTTCTCAAAGTTGTGTTCTTCTACCAAAGCTCTCGGGAGCGCTGGCTTTCACAGCCGCCACTGCTAAAGGGGAGATGAAACCAAGATGTGGCTTCCTTGTTATCCAAGTGGGACTCTTTGTCCTATATACACGGAAAACATGACTTACTAGGTAAAATCTAAACCCCACAAATTAGTTCAGATCCCCCAAAAAAGACTGTTCAGATAAAATGTTTATTATAGGAGGGCTGGTAAACTCCCCTTGCTCTCATTTATTACTGCTGTGTTCAGAACAAACCACATGATGTCATTGAAGAACAGAGTTGCGAAATCCCACATTCCAGACCAGGACCCAGGAATGATTCCCAAATTAGGCAAATGACATGTGAAATATCAGTAAAGCATCTGAGGAGAAAGAAAATAGACCTACAAAAAAGCCAAACCAAACCAGAACCAAGAAATCCTGAAGCCACTTGGAACAAATTATGCTCTCCAAAACTGTCGTGTTAATGGCTCTTCACCTCCGATACATTCGCTCAATCTGCGGGAGGTGGTTCTTGTTTTGGAAGTCCTTTACACGTCTTCCCTCATCCTATGGGGAAGCACTGCTCTGCCAGAGAGATCTGCCAGAGGCCAGGCAGCAGCTGGCAAACATCTCAGAACAGGCAGGGCCAGCAACAGGGTCAGTGTTTACAAATAATAGCTCATGCGAGCAGCGCTCACACCAGTGTTTGGGAAATAGCCCGCACCACCAATCTGACCTCCTGCCCAGATGGAATTTTTACTGATTTATTTATTTTATTTTTTTTCTGAACAGAAATAAACTGAGGCCCCATGTCGGAAACTGGGAAACTGCACAAAAGTCAGCAATGAAATAGAGCCAGAACAATGCCCAATTCAGAAGGTCAAGGGGCCCTTCTGCACGGTGCCCGTGTCAAAATTTCCTCATCCCAAAGAACTTCCTGCAAAACACACAGGATGCTTTTATTACCGAGTGGGTGGCATTTGAGAGAGCATCCCAATTGGCCAGGGAGGCCGATGAACCGGGCACTATTTCACTGCCACCTCTCCAGGGGGACACTGCCCGCAGGAATACACCTCTGTCACCTCCGGCACGCCTTAGTCACGCGTTCTATAGATTACACCTTGCCATGCCAGCCCTGAAGTACAGAGTTTAATAGGACAGAAATCGGCTCTTTCATCTTTCCCCTCTTTGTTTCACGTCGTTCCAGTGGCAATGTGCCCCTCTCCCCACATACAATCATTTAGCAGCTATGAAGCTCTTGCTTATACTGAACATGGAAAGCAAAAATAAGTTGGTTTTGGCAGCATTGTGGCACTTTGCTCTCTCATTTACTCCTCACCTCAAACACTGTGTGCGGTTTTGGGTGCTACAATATAACAAGGATGTAAAGCTTTTAGAGAGTGTTCAAAGGAGGGCTATGAAGATGGTGGAGGATCTAGAGGAGGGTGGCTGGACACTGGAATAGTGGTCACAGCACCGAGCCTGACAGAGTTTGAGCAGCATTTGGAAAACGCTCTCAGGCAAAGGGTGGGATTTTGGGGGCTGTCCTCTGCAGGGCCAGGAGTTGGATGATCCTTGTGATTCCCTTCCAGCCCAGGATGTTTATGATTCCTATAATTCTATGATTTATGCTCCCTGTCTGCCTTGGCTGATGGCACCACTCACATGCTCAGTGCCTCAGGATGGTTTGCAGAACCAGGGCTGTGATTTGCATGCATCTTACATTTGTAAAGATGTGAAACATCTGTAAATACATTACCCTGGAAGCAGAGCCCTGGTGATCAGCGGAAAGGCAAAAAGACATAAATCTGATGTAGGAATTGTTGATGTAGCAGCTGGGCCGTGCTGACCCAGCAGCTCGGGAGGTCCGTGCCCTGTTTGATGGCAGTGTGAACCATGTGATCGTTTTGCAGCCGGGCCGATGTTGTGTGCTGTAATTAAAAGTGGCCACAGAATCACAGAACTTTGTGGAGGGGACCCACGATGATCATCGAAGTCCAACTCCCGGCCC
>VZTA01014665.1:0-45681 GCA_013398855.1 Mohoua ochrocephala
AAAAAATCATCCTGGCATCAGAGTCACTGCAGGCTGAAACATGAATATTTCTTCAGTGCTGAGCATTTTCCCTGCCTGTGTCCCTGCACAACAGGCACTGGAGCCTGCAGCTCTGGTTTTGACTTTGCAGACTATATTTAAGCATCGATCTGATTTACAAAATTTCTGAGTGCCCACTGCTACCGGGGACTTCAAAGTCACTCCTGGCATAGCTGCAGACTTGGCACTGGGACAGGGGATGCAGACGTCCAGATAACAAATATACAAATGCTGCTTTTGGAGCCATGCATCCCACCAGCACCTGCTGGGTTCCCAATCCTCCAAGGAGCCATGTGACTACAGACTTCCAAATCCTAACTTTGCATTTCCAGTCCTTAACTCCAGGCCTGCAGGTCAAACTTGCAGAAAGACAGATGACTTGAGATCCTCATCGCAGTCCACATTCTCTGCTTTCTGCCTGGTGGCTGCTGGATCAGCACACACTGATGTCTCTTTCTGCTTCTGTTGACTGTAGTGCATTGAGAGTGTTTGATTAAGAGGTGAAAATTGCTGAAAAAAGCAGTACTGAATGGTCATACAATGCTTCTAATGCTGCCTTGAAGGTCCCTTCGGACACAAATCTGAGCCTTGATTCCCTTCTTATCAGTCTCCACTAGACCGTAAATTGAGAGGAGTTTTCATACTGTTTGTGTGTAAAGTAAAACTTGAATTAAAGTTCACAAGCTTGGGGGACACATCTTTTATCATAAACTAGGTTTTATCATAAGCTAATTATTTATTAATCAATATTGACTTTCATTTTTTGGTTTTGTGTTTGAAGAAATCCAAATTCCTCTTTTGTACGATTTTCATGTTTTTTGCACAGCTGGTTGCACCGAAAATATTCCATTACCTACAAAAAGAAGTTTGCTTTTGTGTAGTCCTTACAATTTTTGAATACAAGTGCCTATGAAGCACTTATTAATTTCTTTGCACCATAATTCTGAAGGCTGTGAACTATTACTTTATGTACTTTCATGATAAGAAATTAGAGACCAAATTACTTCCTACAGAACTGGCAGAAGGGCCAAACAAAAGCTACTTTGTGACAATTTTTATGAATGTTTATACAACCACTTACAGATCAATCTCTGTGGTTTTTTTTAATTTTAAGAAGACTGTAACACTAAAATTAATTTTTTTATTTTAAAAATTTTTATTATTATTATTATTATTTGTTTAATTAGGATAACTCTAGAATGTAGTAAATAGTAATTTCATGCTTTCATAAAATGCTTCCAATCATTACAGTGAAAAATAAGCCCCAAACCTATCTCTACTCTTTTTGTGGCATTTTGCTCTCATTGTAATACTCTTATGTGGTCTGCAGATTACAGAAGTCCTGGAGCAAAACTTCTGGTATCCTTTTATGAAGCTAAACATTCAAAAGTAGCTTAATACTCTGGAAGTTCCTGGGTACAATTTCTGTGCCATGGTAGGGGTGTCTTTCTATTTCTAGGAACTGTAGAAGGGCTCTAGAAAACCAGTTTAAAAAGTGAACATTTAACTGTGCATGGCTAAAATCAGGGAAGACAGAACCTTCCGAGGTGACAGACTGTGAAATGTGGCTGCAGAATAGATGCTGGTATTGAGAATGAGATTTTCCCAGTGCTGAAAGACAACCTCAGAGATACAGATGCCACTGGAATCTTAGACAAATGTCTGGAAAAAAAAAATCTCAAAAATAAGCACCAATCTCTCCTGCTCTTTGTCCTTGGATACAGCCAGAAATGTGTTATTTAGGCATTTTAAGTGCAGTCTAAGGACTCTCGTAATAAAATATCTATTTGTGAAGTATTTCAAGTTAGACTGAGATCTTTTAACCCTATTTTTGCTTCTTTTTCCCCCTCTCACTTCCAGTATTTATGAACACAAATTCCATATGATGCTTCAAGAAAATGATGTGCAAGGTACCACAAAAGACTAGAAAGGAGGAAGGGACAGTGGACAGTAATGGAAAGTGACTCTGAAAGAAGTCAAGTACCTATGGGAAACATATGAGAATAATTTGAAATAACCTTGGACATTTATTGGTTCCGAAAATGACCAGAGAGTGAAGGATAGTGGCCAAACTCGGGGGGGGGGGTTGAGAAGACATGCAGCTCACTTCTGAAAACACAGATTGTCACCATTCCACATGCAACAGGTGAGAGCCTGTCGTTGCACACAGGAAAACACATTCTCACCTCAAGGAACTCGAGCACCACTGTTTTCCTCCCCTGTCTTCTCCCTTTTGAGTCACTTTTGTACCCACCTCAGCTGCCATTAATATATTGTGAGTCACACTTCGTTCCAAATATAGACTCTTGAGCAATGGATGTGAGATCCAGAAATACTAAGATGACAAACACTCGGTAATGCAGCCTAGATTAGATATTTAATCTTAAAATATTGCTTTTCTCTGTGTTATATGTGAACTGCAGTAGAACAGGACGGAGTTGTGTTTTTATAATATATCTTTTTCTTCCATTCCCCAGTGCTTTCTCTTAATACTGGCTTCCTGCTGGATTTTTCAATGCTTTTCTAAACTTAACTTTTGACCTTTGCAGCAGTTCTGGACTCATGGCTTTCACATCATGCTGAGTCCCTCTCTCGTCCCGTAGGCAAGAATATACTCTGTAATATTTACCTACTGTCTTGTCGCAAAGAGCTCGGTCATAAGGACTCTTAAAGGTGTTGGTCTGCAGAGACCTCTTGACATTTGTTTTTGGCAATCACTAGAGTACATTTCTCTTTAAGTACTTTTTACTAAAAGTCTTTGGCAAGCAGCTCACCTAAGGTCCTGGAGGCACCTACTGACCCGCCATCAGCCATCTTTCCTTCCACTCTTTACAGTTTAGCTTTCTATAGATTCACTCTTCTTCCTGATTTCCCTTTTATTTTCCTTTCTCTCTTAACATAATTAATTGTCAATATTTTTCTTTCTCTCATACTGTCCTGGTTTGGGACAAAATTCAGAGGAATGTTCTGGGAGGAACATCTCCTCTATAGAAGGCAGGTTACAGCCACCCCTCCCCCACCAGGTTCGGGGAAAAATTCCTCGAAGGAAAGTGAAAGAAGGGAAAAAAACCTATTTATTTAACAAATGCATGAGAAAAGAATAATTCTAAATAATAAAACCTCTTGCTGTGGAGAGAAAACCTGGGAAGATTTTAGGGTCCTTTCCATGATTGTGGGCTCTCTCTCTCTTTCTCCTCTTCGGAGCTGGGTCAGCTCGGGCCCCTCCAGGCCGAGGTGTGAGGGCTCCCAGTGAGGTTCTGATGTTCTGGTGTTCTGAACAGTCCAGAAGAGAAGAAGGAAAATCCAAAGTCCCAGGGAAACAAAGGAGTTGAACTCTCCATCTCTCTCCTCCGAGAAAAGGAGCCCAGAGCCAGGGAAAGCAGGAAGGTGCCTCTGCTCTGCAGCCGCAGGAACGCAGGGGAGTGAATGTCCTTGGAGCAAAACTGTTTTGAAAAGTTCATCTGGCTTTTTTTTTCTTTCTCTTGCACCCAGTTTTAAAGACACAGAAAGGCACAGGAATCATGTCTGGGCATAGAGCAGGCGATAGGGGATACACATCATAAAGTCAGCCCAAGACACATACATAAATATTTTCTCTCCTGCTCCATTTCAGCTTGTGCTGGAATCAAACCCTGGTACATCCCCATTGCCTTTTCCCCTTGGTCTTCTTTCTGGACTTAGGGCACTTGTGGAATAAATGCCACAAAACATTTACTGCACCTTTTCTATCTCTCTTCTCCAGTTAACAACTCTCCTTGTGTTCAGTGGATTTTCTCACCCCAGCCATCAATCACCTTGTCACTGTCTTTGAGACTCTCCCCACTGCAGCCAGCACTTTGCTTATTCCATAAATAGTCCACTCAGCCTCCCAAGAGGAACCTGATCAAAGGGAGGGCTTTTGCATTGCTTTTGTCTTCCTATTCTAAAACTATTACATTTACCTGTTAAAAGCAGATGTTTCTTGACTGCCTTTTGCCCAACTCCTTTAATTGTTCCAATGACCTCACTGTGTAGCTTGTCTTCCTCGCCCTCTTTATATCTTCCCTTTTTACTGCTTTCATTACAGAGCAGTGCTTCCTGGCATGTTTTTCCTCACAAATGCATCTTTGTCTTTTACCTCCGAGACAACCCTTTTCTACACCACTACAGATGCAAGTGATCTATCTCTTGGGTTTGTAATCTAGGTTTAATCTTTAATTTAGAGTGCTTTTCAACATTGACATGTAAGACCTATTTTTAAATGTGACATTCTTTTTCAGTGGTGGTGGTGGGAGCTTGCAGAGCACTGCAAAGATAGAGTTTCATTGTCCCTTTAAATTCTTACGGCGCTGCCATCTCACAATTCAGTTGCTGTGGCATCGTGTTGTCTGCTCCTGTCAGAGGCACTTTTGTGCTGCCAGTGTGCACGTAGCAGGCTGCTGCTAAGGTCATTTTCCTAGTCCATCACTTTGACTTTCACACTCTACAACTGCTCTCACCTTCTGTGCTGTATCAAAGGAAGTACTTTTTTTAATTTTCCAAGCTCTTCGGGACTTATTGCAGTATCAAGTTGTCATTTCCCTCCTGCAGGTGGTCTGAGAGGCCAACTTTCATCACACTCATGTTAAATTCTGAACTTCACGCATTCAGGCATCCAGTGACACCTTCACCTATCTTTTATTTCTTACAGCCTTCCCTAGAACTCTGGTTATTCCTTTTAAAACCACTGTTTAACCACCATTCTTCCTTGATGAGGTGCTCACAAAAGTGGGAACTGCTGGGATTTGGGTATATTCTGAGATCAGAAGCCAAGCACGCCCACAAATGTTGCCTCATTATTTTCCTTTACTCCTCTCATCTGTTTCTGTCCATCTGTTTTGTCATAAAGTTTAATTCTAGTCTCTCTCAACAGAAAACAGATTTATATGTTCACAGCACCAAACCTACAGCATTTGACACACCAGGATCCTAAATTGTGACTAAAATTCAAAGATGAAGGCCGTAGGAATAATGTAAGCAAATAAAAGAAAAGTAGATTCAATTATTGGAAGAATTTTACCAATATTTTCCCGATGATGCTAGTATTCATGATTTTTATTTTAAAATTATTTGTGTAATTTTCATGGCACTTTAGAAATATTGGTGTTGGGGGTTTTGTCACAACAAACGAATCAACATTAATTTCTGTGTGTGAATCCTGGCGGAATTTTGCCATCAACTGTTCTTGAGCATTTTCTCTAAACCAGTCTGTAATGTTGTGACACAACGAGTGCTAAAAGGACACATTAACATTCCTGCCAATAACGACAAGAGGGAGTTAATCCATATGTTGATATTCTGTCAGTCAAAAGCGAACTAAAAAATAAATCTGTATTTAGGCAAAAAATAAAAGGAATGTTCCTTGATTGTTTTGTTTTGTTTGGTTTGGTTTTTTGGCTGTTGTCTTCACCCACGGCTTTCTGTGGCAAGTTTGCATAAAAACAAATACCATGGCTCGTGGCAGACATGCTGTGGTCTACATGTCAGGAAGGTAAATTAAATTTGCTTCTCTTTTTCTGCAAGCTCTTTTTCTTGTTGCATAGCCTAATATTAGGAAGCAGAAAGAACAACAGGTAATTTGGTGTCTTTCTGCCATTTTCTCACAGACTTTAGTGGAAATCCATATACCTACTATACCATTTTTATACCCAGTTACTTCTCAGCTCAAATGTTACAGGCAGAGGTGCGTTAGGGCCCTTGGCTGCAATATAAAACTGGCAGAGCAAAATTTTTAAAACCAAACTGTCCTACTGGTTACATAAAGAATACTGTATTTTTTAAATTTTAATTTCGATTTTTATTTGTAATGTCAGGATTTGAAATTCTAGTTTTTCTGAAATTTCTCTCTCTCTCTCTCTCTCCACATGGATACCGTGTTCTCCTAAAATGCCCTACTGAATTTCAAGGGACACAATCATGTCTTTAAAAGATTTGCTGAATTGAGAACACAGCTTTTTTTCATGACCAGTTGTGATAATCTTTCCTGTGTTTGCCCTGGTTAGCACGGTATTTTGATTAAATATTCCCCTGATGTATGACATCAGAGCCCCTAATGTCCCCAACCTCTGAAACAATTTCGAGTGCAGATAATGAAGGTCAGTGTCTACATGTCATTTGCGACTTTGAAAACGTCCCCTGAAGCCCGGTGATTCAATGGAGTGCTGTTTTGATACTGAGTGCTCAGAAGAACAGTCAGTTAATGGTTTGACATTTTCTAATCTGGATGCATGAGATAAGCCATGAAAGAAAACCCAGTGAGCTCACGATAATGGAAAATATCAAATAATTTTATCTTTTGATAGGACCAGGTGTTGTACAGAGCTGGATTTGGCACGGCATTACTTGGGCAACTTTGGAAAGTGCTGTCTGTTTCCCCTTCATTTGTATATGTATGTATGAGCATTCCAACTAGTGAACATCCCTGCTAACTCCACTGTGCTAACTCTATCACAGAGTTTAAGCATCTGTACTTCCTAATGGTCAGAAAATAGGGTACAGCCACTGCCATGAAAATCCCTGATGAGATTAGCCTGACCACTACTGGCTTGCATAAAAAATATATTCTAATTGATAAAAAACCATATCTATCTTTCTGTATGAATTCTTTGCAGGCCTCCTTGGACCTAAGAGTTCCCAAGGAGAAACCATGATTTGATCTTGATAGAAAGAATAAGCAGTTGCAATTCCCCTTCCCCATTCAACCTGTGACTGTATCTGAAACTGACGGCCAGTATTTCAAATGGAACAGAGGAAGCTGTAATAAATCCTAAACTGGGAATTTACAGGCAGATATGACTGTGTGCAAAGTTTCATCTTAGCCTCCTCAGTCACTGGTAGGAGTTCTCCTTGATGATTTTTAATGTGTTAGAAGCAAGTGAAATCCTGAACCCAATTCAGTGGTAAATTTCCCCCCGACATCAGTGAGGACAGATTTTCTCTCTGGGACCTCCCTCTCAGACATCACCATACTGCTCTATCTGCTTCCCTTTGAGAAAGGAGGCCAATCATCTCTTCAGTGATCAGCAGTGGCAGAAAAGACCTCTAAGGTTAACCAAGGAATTTTATGGAACACTTACTAATTTACCCCTTTCTATTGGAGTCCTGATAGGAGAGCAAACAAGATCCATGCCACTTACTGGGTGGAAGGCAAGAAGTTGTTTGTGTTGCGGCTGTTATTACAGGTAGTTTTTGGCAGATATAAACAAGAATGGAATAGACAACAGATAGAAAAGTAACAAACAATACAGCCCTCTAATGGTAAAAGTGAATGTTAACATTTCGAACAATAAATAGCAATTGCATGAGAGAAATATTTTTATAAATCACATAAAAAGTACTGCCTGTAATCCTTTCCCTGGTACTATGGAGATCAACTGGACTAAAGCAAAGAAGATGTTAAATCCAAAGAGCAGATGATGATGAATCCCAAAGCACAGCAAGAACGTGTATCTCTGACCTAGAAAGGCAGCAGAACTGAAAGAGGCAGGAGAAACAAGAAGGGTGCAATGCTTGCTCTGTGACTGCTTTCCACAACCACAGGGCTCACAAACTTGCACTGTGCTTTGGGGGTTCCTTTGCCTGGTTTCAAAAATCAGTCACTCCACTGGGGACAATCATCTTTCCTGAGCTAAACTGGGATGTGACTTTGACCCGAATCCTACTTTTGAGCACTGATGAATGAGCCTAAAGCTGCTCTTGTCACGGACTGTACTTATGGTAATGCCCTACAGTTTCCAAGGCAGTGATCCTGTGGTGCAATTAAAGCAGAAACTGAAACGAATGGATTTTATTCTCTTCATGAATGTAAGAAAACACAGTTGAGTTCGATTAATTAAAATAGGAAATGGTTGCAGGAACTACACTGGGAGAGGTTCCTGGTTCTGTTCTCCATCCAGATCTCTGAGCTGTTTGTTTCTCATGCATGCTCAATTTTTCCCTTGTGAATACTCCAAGGGTGAGCAGAAGATGTGTGAGGAACTGGCTGAAAATATTTACTAATAAAATTGTTTGTGTTGAATTACTTCTGTTGTTATCTGGGAAAACCCTCAGGTTTAGGGATGTACTTCTCCCTGCAGAGTTTTCTGCTTGTTTTCTATTTCATGCCTTTTGCAAGGGACTATCCCTAAATGAAGGACTACAGTCAGTAACGAAGTCCTGGCTCTTTAACAAAGCTGAGACCCTCATCACTATCCCAATAACTATACTCTGTTGTCACGCCCCTATAGCAGTCTCAACAAGTCTGACAGGATGACATGGAAACACAGACTCCTTCCCTTCTTTCCTCATATTAATGAATGAGGAGTTTAACATAATTTCTGTTTAAATCCAGACTTTCTACCAGAAAGCTTACAGCTCTGTTGGAGCTAGCCAACAGAGACTCAGTGTATCATATAAAGATAATATGTGAATTACATAAAACCCCCTTTTTCTCTCTTCCTAGCTGCTATGACATTCACATCTTTCATCATAAAAATAAGGCCTTCCTCTCCCTTGTCTTTGTAGAACTGAGCCCCTCACCGATACAACTGGGTGCTACTACTGTGAAGCTGCATACATGAATGAAGGGCTAAACTCTGCTCTTGCACCAATCAGTGAATAGAGACGTTTCCAATTTGGACACTATTTTAATACATTCATACTTTCAGCTGAAGGTATAATTACTTTCTATACGATGCAAAGTGTTTCAGGGCTGATGTATCTTCCAGAATGTTTGTTTAGGCGGCTCTTTGCATCAAGACATTTCTATGAACCCTGATTATTCTGGGTGCTGTTACAATTAGAACTGCTCACAGAATCTCATAAGCATTACAGAAGCTCTATATTTAAACCATGACTTAATAAGACACATAGGTTTCCATAGGAGACAATAGTTTTTGACTGGTTTGCACCTTTTCTAGAATGGAAAGAGACAGCAAATATTAGTATCAGTTTAATTAGAAGTAACTCCAGGAATAACTCCATTAAAATTGCATCAATGGCAATTCAGTGCATTTTTCAGCTACTCTGAGTTTGAAATAGAGGACAGCCAGGCTTCTGCAAATCACTTACTATTAATATTTGTTTTCATGTTATAACTCAAAAGAAATTCAGGCCAAGTATATCATATTTACACAAGTGAGTGATACTAACACTGACACTAGACATGGAATTTGTCGACTTTGCCACAGTATGTCCCGTACCATACATGCATAGGGTGACAGGACAAGGAGGAATGGCTTCAGAGTGACAGAGAGTAGGTTTAGACTAGTTACTAGTGATAAATTCTTTATTGTGAGGGTGGNAAGGCACTGGCACAAGCTGTCCTGAAAAGCTGTGGATGCCCCATCCACAGTACTCAAGGCCAGGTTGGATGGGGCTCTGAGCAGCCTGGTGTAGTAGCAGGTGTCCCTGGCCATGACAGGGGGTTGGAACTGGGGGATCTTTAAGGTTCCTTCCAACCAAAACAATTCTATGGTTCTGTGATTCCATATCTGACACTCTTACTGTATCCTTTGCAGCAGAGCAAGATGTTAGAAAGCATGAGGGTTTACATGAAATGAAAATAATTTTTGATTCCTGAACTGTTTATCTGCGAGCTGCAGATGGGATGTGGCAAAACAAAACATCTAAGGAAATAGAAAGATTAAACCTCTTCCAAATAATGTAAGAGATTTAAATTATATGTACAGGTCCTACCATTGACAGTGTAAGTAAACTTCTTTCTGAGCTTAGTAGGATAAAACTGATTAGTCCTAATTGAGTTTCCAGCAGACAGAGTCTTCTTAATTGATCTCTTGTGTAACAAGATATTTCACTGAATGAAATTATCTCCTGTGTGTGCAAACATGTTTAATAGGAGCAACTGTGCTCACTGAAATGCTTAATGCTTTGAAATTCAGATGGTACCGTGGAATTAATTTTGTACATAGACACCAATGGAACTTTGAGGCAGTCCTTTTACAAACGTGTGAGGACAGGTGGATACTACTGGATCTGAACCAAAGACTTCTCATATCCAGCAAAATAATGGATGCTACAAGAGAAAGAAATCCCCCATCTAAGGAAGACAGCCGAGACCCTAAAAGAGTACCTGCAAAAGGGTTCACTAGAGTTAGCACACACAAGCAGAGGTCAAATCCCAAACCAGGCCTCTGTTGTTTATCACTTTAGCCTTCCCTGCCATTAGGATGTCACAGAATCCCTGCCATGAACCCAGGTCCATGTGAATGAACATTTTTCTCACCATCAGTTCAGGTCTGTTGAATGAAGAGGGAGCCTGATTCAAATCTAAGAGGGTGGAAAAGAAAAGGAAAGGTGTTTAATTGAGTCTGAGGCATCTGTCCTCACTCTGAGAGAGGGAAACACACAAGAGGAAAAGCAAAAATGAGAATCTGTGGAACTACAGGCTGGTGAATCTAACTTCAGTTTTTAGTAAGATATTGGAGTAAATTCTCATGTAAACCATTTGCAGGCACATGAAAGACAAGAAGTGTTTGGGAGCAGCCAGGACGGATTTGGCAATAGAAGGCACAGCTGATCAACTTGATTTGTTTTCCATGAGGAGATGACTTGATCCATGCACAAGCAGACAGAGCAACAGCTGTTGTTTACCCTGACTCCAGGAAGAGTGTCAGCATGGCATTCCATGATGCTAAACTGAAGAACTGTATTTTGGATGGATGGAGTACAAAGTGGAAAACGGCTGGATTTTTTTCTTTCTGGCCAAAAAGGCTGATGGTCAGAGGTTTAAAGTCCATCTGGCAGCCGGGTACCATGAGCACCTCTTGGTGGTTGGCATTGATACTGTTTAAAATCTTCATTAATTATTGGCAGCATCAAATACTCACCCAATGGGCTGCCAAACAAGAGCAAATTGGGGGAGTGGTTGAAATGCTGGATAGCAGGGCTGCCATTCTGAGGGGCCTTCACACGCTGGAGGTGTGGGCAAACAGGACTCTTGATAATTTCAACAAGGACAAAAGAAAGTCCTGCAATAACCACATAGAATAGAGTAAACCGAGGACTGGACAGCTAAATAGAAACCATGAACAAAAGGACTTGGGAGTTTTGGTGAACAACAAGCTGAACATTAATCATCAGCGTGCTCCTGTGGTGGTGGAAACTGCAAACTGGATTTTAGTACCGGGATCAGAGACAGCAGGTGGAGGAAGAGATTATCCCCTCCTTGTTTTCATAGTGCACTTCTTGTGCAACACCTTATGCTGGTTAAAAGCTGTGGGAGTATTAAAAAAATGTGACCTAGATGAATAAAAGTGTTTTTTCAATCTAATGACTCAATAGAAAAAGTACCTTTAATTTGAACACTATTCTTCTTCATATATGAGATCCCTTTATTTTGGTAGGCATTTATGTTTTGCATGGATGAAACTAGTTAAGAGAGATTCTGACAAACAAGGGAAAATGGGATTTTGTCACAGAACCAACCTCAGAATATAGGTCATAAGGCTTGCGTGTTCACACAGAAATTCAGGAAATTTGCAAAAGCTTTGGTGTGTCTGCTGTTTTGATGGGTGTCTGGGCGAGGAAACAGAATCCTCCTCTGACGGGAGAGCTTCTCAGCATGGGCATGAAAGGAGACATGAAAGCTGCCAAAATAAACCCCAGTTTTATATACTTCATATCTTCCAATGCTATAAGGGAACGGCTCATTTCAAAGCTTGAATCTCTCCAATAAACTCAGTTGATCCATTACCTACGCCACGATCAGCTCCTGGACCTCTGAATTGCATTTAATGTTTAGGAAAGTTAGTGGCAAGGTTCATCAGTACTCTTGCCATGGTCAGAGTTCCTCTTACAGTGGGTACCAACTTTTCCAACACTATTTTCCCAGAATAGTGTCTCAACAGCTGATTTCAGATACGCCTGCTCCCAAGGAAATTTTGCAGCTTTCTTTCATCTGCCTGACTTTTCACTCCCTGACTGGACTTCTATGTAGATTAGGTTCGTGTTGAAATAGATGTTGCTTTTTCTACTGTAATGTGGACCTTCAGTTCTAAGGCACAAAAAAATATTACTCTGTCAACTCTCTCTGCTATGACTGTGCTGCATTTGCCGCAAATGTTTTGGTGAAGCCGAGCTCACCTCTCCTTACACAACTTTAAATGACCTCAGAAGTAAAAACTCTGTGAATGGTATTAGATGAGACACTCAATAGGGCAAACAAAGGTTGGTTTAGCCTCGTGTTATTTTAGGTATTCAAGCAAAGATTCTGCTCATTAATAGTTCCCCTCAAAGCTGTGCAGAGCTTTATGGTCTTGGTGCACTAAATCAATGTTTGCAGGCACCCCTCTCTTTGCATTGACTCTAGAGGAGGAATTTAAACTCCCGTCTGATGAATTCCAATTTTACCAGAAGAAATAAGGGATAAAGTAGAGTATCTGAAAATCGTATTATTTTATATCTATGTCCTTGTTATAAATTTTTATTTCAATAACTTCACAGCATTTCTTCTTAAAATAGCTCACTGTACAAATACTCCAAATGAATCTGTTTGTAAGGATGTGCAAACACTGGCACTCACTGTGGGGAAAAGAAGAGGATTATGGTCTAAGGAGTGATCCTTAACTTATTGCTTGGTATTTCAAAGGCTCAAGTGTTGTTGTCCCACATTTCCTAAGTGAAATGGGGCCATGCTTAGAATATCAAGAGTGGTGTTATGGTAGATTTCCAAACGCAGGATGTACTAAGTAGCACAAATTTTTAAGAGGAGGGAGGGAGGGAGGGAGGAAGGAAGGAAGGAAGGAAGGGAAAGAAAGAAAGAGAAAGAAAGAAAAAGAAAGGAAAGAAAGAAAGAAGAGAAATAAGGAAAGAGAAAAAAGAAAGAAAGAAAAAGAAAGATTAATATGTAAAAAAATTCTAGCAGAATAGATGGGCTGGACAGAAATTATATTTATTAAGCCAGTAGCCTCCAAACAGTTCCATATATTATTCCTGCTCCCAATGTGTTATTAAGATGATTCTTCTGAAATGAAAATCATTGAAATTGATATTAGAAAAACCAGCAGCTCAGAATAATAACCAGCAGCTAAGCTACTGGATTCTGAATAAAGATTTCTAATTCTCCATAACCTCTTCTCAAATTCCTCTTAATATGGCCAAAGACATCCACAAATTGGAAAAGCTTCAGCCAGCAGAATATGGCTTATGTGCTTCATCTGAGAAAGAGCACAGCTTCACAAAGGCCCCTCAAGGCTCTCCCAGCAGAGGCTGAAGTGACCAAAGACAGTGGCTTCTCAGACACTCTTGTCTTTAATAAGTAAATCCAATATTAGTTTATCACCCTGCTCAGAGTGTTTGTGAATCCTCTCAAAAAAGCCCAGGGTTTTTGTTATAAAGTGGATTTCTAGCAGAACCACATATAAGAATAGCTGTAACATTTTGAATGAGAAAAATTATTTTCTCACATACAGAAATAAAAACCAGTGGTTTCTACAGACCACTGGGTTTGTGAGTGCCATGGTTTAGCAGAGGAGCACAGGATATGTTGCATTTTGGAGGTCTCTGACTGACCTCGCAGAGAGAAGTTTCGGTTCAACAACTGTGCAGCTCTACTGCCAAGGGAACTATTGTGCTGGTACCGTTACACAATTTAATTTTTCACTCCAGATAAGGAATTATCTAGTAATGAACCCTGTTATACAGATATGGTCATTTATATTATAAATGGTGACAATAGTTTCTGTCTGTGAGGCACTTGTACATCATGCAAGGTATTGCACTCTCATAGGATTAAACATGCTCTCTCTTCCAAATCACTGACCAACATAATTTATGACATGGGGCTCCTTTTTGCTCTATTCAGCTCCTTCAAACCCCTTCATCTGTTCAGAAGACATTGACATGCTTTCTTCTGTGCTCTTTCATCTTAGTTTTTCTAATTTTTACTTTTAATTTGCATCAATTATTTCAACATAATGAAAAAGAGATGACAAAAACCTACTGGTATGAAGCAAAGACATCTAATCATTTTCACGGAACGGAGCAATTCTGGTTCAGATTCTTTTTCTGTGGAAATGTTCTGTCATCAGATACCACCCTGAACTGCCACCTACTGCCTGGTGTGTTCGTGCTTTGTTTTAAAGCATTCACTGTGGAAAACGTAATTTTTCACGCAAGGCCTTGATCCTGCTGAGAGTTGTCTTGACAATGAGTTATCCAAAATTCCCCACAGGGCAGGAAGCTAAACCCCTGTGCCAACAAAAGGAAAATGAGGAGAGTTATCTTTTGTAATACCAGTGTTTAAATGGAAAGCTCATGTGCTTCAAAGGCAAAGCCAAAACCGAATCAGATGAGGAAGCACAACTCACGCAGGTTGGCGATTTTAACCACGTGTAACCAGTGTGACATCCTGCACCCACAGAGGCCTTGAAACAACAGCTCAGGGTGGGATTAACCACGGCACTCATCTCTGCTTAAAAGTACATAAACACAGACAGTACAAACACATTTTTAGCTGTAACCCTCTCTCTGCATTCCTCTGACAAGGGATGCAGCTCTCTGTGGGCCCAAGGCTTAGCTCCAATGCAGCCCAGCCACAAAACCTGGGGATAAATTCCAGAGAAAACTTTCATTGTGACAAAGGGATCTAGAGAACCACGTAGGGTCATGCAAAGTGAAGAAGCTAAAACTATGAACTCATAGCAGCATGAGGGTCTAAGAGAATAAACACCAACATGGAGACTTGGTGCATAAAACCATGAAAGAAACAACAGGGAGCCATCAGACAGCAAAACAGCAAAATCAAGGCTTGGTGCCCCTGTCCTGGCCACTGCCTGGCCTGCAAACACTGATGGGCTTCTCACTCAGGGTTGTGAGCACAGCAATGTTTAGACTAAAAGTTTGGTAAGTGTCGTTGTTCCTTGCGTGTGTTAGCTAGAAAATTACCTCTTTGGTATTTCAATTAGTCTGTGAAGCACTTGAATAAATGCTAAAGGCTGCCTGAACAAAATGATCCAGGGAGAGTTAAAACAACAACACTGAAAAGAGCTTTGTCAATTTTACTTTGTTTCTCCATTTGGAAAATCACTATCAGCTTCTGTTTTCTACACTAAGCTCTGACTGGTTAGATGGCAGTACAAACCGACAGAGAAAAAAAAAAAATCAACCCTGTCAACTAAAATACTTCACTATAGTCAATTGTTTGGTTTTACATCCTACACTATGTGAAAGAAACCCCTAAAACTGGCAACTCCCCTTCCACCACATTTGCAGCCTTCTCCATTTCTGACATATTGTTTTTTTGTCCTTATCTGAATCTAAAACGCTTAAACTTGATGTAGAGTTCATGGATAGGAGCAAAGATTCTAACATGGAAGTGCATATATGATAGAGAAATAGGAGAAATAGAAATGAGATGATACCTACAAGGGCGTTCTTCCAACCAGTAGAGAGAAATATGAGAATTGATCTGTCTTTGAAATTAATTTTTCTTTGAAAATCCTATGAAATGGTGCAGAAAATAAAATTATTTTCCGCACAATTTCTATCTTTCTTTAATTCAAGGAATTGTGAGTCGAACAAAGCCAAATTTATTTAACCATCAGATGGCAGCTAAGCTCTGTGGAACTTACTTAACATTCAGACTATTTTTATTATAAAAGCATTTATTTTTTTTATCTTTTTGCTTAGAAAAGAGAAATATGGCAGAGGTAGACCAAGGTGAGAGACAAAACACCTTATTTCAATGAACATTTAGAAAATTCTTAGGCTGCACTGTGGAAGACAAGAGAAAATGCTACCTCATAAAATGAATGTGTAGTGCCTAAAATGTAAATCATGCTTCCTTCCGTTTACTGTAGTAAATACAAGATGGAGTGGGTAATACTGGAGTAGAATATAAGATGGAGTGAATGTACTTTAAGATAAAATTGTACACTGTCTGCTCTGAGAGCAGGCAATGCAAATGGAAATATTAAAATGTAATAATGCCTCGATTGAAAAATCAGATGAGAGAAAACCTGTCTCCAGCTATTTTGTTCTCAGGTCTTTATGTGGTCTGACATTTCTAGCCAGACTAGCAGGCAGCAGCTGCACCACGTTGGGAGCTACACTAACTAAGATTGCTCTCCTGAAGGGCTGAGCCATCAGGACAAGCTTCTGAACATTTCTGGCATGAAGCAGAGACCTTTGCTAGGATCCCTCTACAGCCTAGACAGAGAAGAAAGAAGCTGATGCCACGCAAGCTCTCTTTAAACAGGTTTGAAATACTCTGTGCCCTCTGTGTTGGGCTCTCACACTGCAAACAATACACTTAACATCTTTGATTTTAACACCTCTGATGCACCAGGCATAGTTGAGACACCCCCGGCTCTGATAACAGGTTCCACACCTCACCTCAGCACCTTCTGTTTTCTCTTTCATGTTTCCTCCACGCCTAGGAGCCCTTACAATTCTGCCTCAGAACTATGATGAAGCCTCTGCCTGTGTGAGACCCGGGCAGAAGGGCAAATGCATCTTTGTGAGCTCCGTGATAAAAAGGCACCTGGCAGTTTAACTCTGTGGTTTCATTCAGGTCCCAGCAGAAGGCATGCTACGGGGTGGATGTGGGGTCTGACACAATCCCTTTGAACATGCAGTGGATAAAATAGAGATACAGAAACAGGCAGAGACTTCATGGGAGAATCACCTTACTCAGAAGCCCATGACAGCAGAGCAGCCTCTGGCTTTTGACTGTCTCACCTGTCTCTGTAGGGTCTGACAAGATTTAAAGGAATCTCTTTATATTTGGCTGATGTCCAGCAGTAATTTCAGCGTATTACTTCTGTTTGCAGTTAAGGTATCACAACCCAACAGACAGCATCCCAGAAAACCTTTACATGATCTTTGTGAATACCCTCAGACTGCTATAATGTGCTTTTCAATGCTGAAAACCCCACTCTGGTCCCACAAAGTCTGCCCTTTTTGCCTGACTCCAGTGCTGCAGGGGTTACATACTTTAAACCAAACATTTCTGAACTAGGAGCCTTTTAGAAATGCATGGAGAAATGCATTTTAGTTCTGTTCCTAGGTTTGGGTCTTTCTATTCCTCCAGAAATATAACTGGTGAATTACATGACCAAGCTGTTCCTCGCATCCCAAGAAATATAGTTCAGACTGTTTCACAAAGTTAAAGGTGTCGACACAAGAGCATTCTCACATCTCACTTGCAAATAAGACACAATTATGTAATTTTGAGATTTAAAGTAAACCAGGGATGAGGTAATAAGTTTGCTTCCCTCAGCAATGATTTTAGGGATTTTGTAGCAAGAACTGGATATTAACTTACAGCGTTTTTTTTTCACTAGTATAATATTCTGCATCACTCCTTATTGTCAGATGAGTATTTTGTACAAATTTCTCTGTCCAGACAGTGTCATATCCTGAGATTGTTTTACGATGTTTTGTTGTCAGATTTTTAAATAGAGATGTACAGAGAAAACTCTTTTCGAAAACAATACGCCACAAATACAAAATCAATGTTTTCCTTGATTGCATGTCTACCCAGGAGAAAAGTTCTAGTTCATTTACAGGCTATTAGATTCAAAACAGAAATGACTGGATGAAAGTCAGTGAGTCAGATGAAGTGGTAAGTCAGAATAGATAATGCTTATGGCTTAAAATCTAGTCAATAGTTTAGAAGGAAAAAACCCCAGTAATCCAGACAGATTTGTAGCACACAGCTTGTTTTGGTTTTCTGAAGGGAAGGAGCGACAGCTCAAGACTGGAAATACACCCTTTCCTCAGAGATCTGTTTGGTTTATCAAACTAACAGTACAATTCTACATATTTTCAAAGGCCAAGAATTGCAGCTGAAAATTTGGGCACTGATTCATCACAGTACCTAAGAATGAGCTCAGTCTTAAAATTGCTCTAATCAAAGACAACGTTCCTGGTGCTACCGCCTGATTTTAGAAAGCAAATTTAGCACTAATGAAAAGGTGCCAGAATGAAACACATGAGAGATGTCATCTCTTTCTGTGGAGCAAAAAAATGGCATTGGAAGAAGCAAGGCAAGCTTTTTTTGGCCTTTCTTGCCCACCCTATCCTCATCACCCCTACCCCCATGTGTTTAAACCTAATTTTATTCCTGATGCAGTGCTTGAGGTTCTCAGTGGCAATGCTGTATTGAACAAATTCTAACTAATTTGTAAAAGGCAGTTCTTTCCTCTAGCCAGTCCTCTTAACCAGCCAGCTCCCTGAACAGTTCAGCATCCTTTTTTCCTCTTCTTGTCGCAAATTCACCGCTTGGACTTGTTTTCCAAGGTTCCCGTATTAGCAACACCTCAGCATGATGTCTGCTATGTTTTTTCTCTCCTCAGAACATGTCAGGACACTTGTCTGACTGACAGGTTTAATTATGAGTAGCTGGAGCATGATACAATCAAATACACAAAGGTGACAAAGAGAAATGAGATCTGGGGTGGATTATTGGAGGGCTTTAGCACCCTCATAAGCCTCCAAAGGTGTTAGGCTGTAAAAAAAATGGGTATTTTTGATTGAAAACTTTCAGAAGTGTCATGGTTTCTTAACCAGGGAACAGTTTTAATAAATGAGTAGCTTAAATGAGACCTTAACTTTTATTCTGCTACAGTTCCCTGCCTTTGGCATTGGTAAGCTTCTCATCAGTACCAAGTATCACTGTGTCTCTAACGCAACACTGAAAACCCAGCTTCCAACATGTGTTGTGATAAGGGAAAGAACTTTGGTGGGGGGTGGTTTGGAATGTTTTTGGAATGCGTTTTCTACAGTGTCCTACTGTGCTGAACAAGAATTCTGCACCTTGCAGCAAGATCTTACCTGAATTTGATGAAGACGTGCACTGCCGTGAGTTGTCGTGCACCCACAGGACAGGACTGGGAATCACCCCACACTTCCCACACGGGACACAGGGAGGCTGCCCCGAATTACAGTCCCTACCCCGAAACACTGCAGAATTTCTACAGCCTCCTCAGAAATCAGGATTCAGGGACAGGTGGAGATAGAAAGGAGAGCCAGACCCAATTTTTCTCTCCCAGCTTTCCGTCTCTGTGCCTGGAAGATGTGTAGGGAAGAACGTGGCATAAAAGCGAGGAGTGAATAGTTCTCCCTGAATGTTGGCCTTGTTTGGGGAAATGAGGAGTTACAGGACTTAGATGGATTTTTCTAACGTTCGAATGGGCTGATAATTTCTATACCCATGATGTTTGAGAGAAAAAGTTCCAAAATTGCCAATTCACCATTGAGAAACCACTTCCTGGTGAATAAGTTTTGCGATTTAATTTTTGCTATTATGACTAATTTTGTGTCAGCAACAAATTTTATCATCTCCCTAATTTCCCCTTCTTTCTGATCATTTATGAATACAAGAAACAGCACAAGCTCTACAAAGACTCCTGAGTGAAAATATCAATGGCGAGCCATTTATTTACATTTGCAATAGCTTTTCAAAGATTCAATAATTGAATTGAAATTCAATAATGCTGTATTAACCAAGGCACTCTCATTGCTTGCTTGTTAGCTGTTCCAAAGGATCTGACAGATCTGTGGTGCATGACAAAAATGTTGATTTTTCCCCAATGTTTTGTGCTTGTATATGAGAAACTATTCCTGTTTTATTATAACGTCTGCCAGTTTTCCTACTGCAGAGATCAGATTTACTGAGATGTATTTTCATGAAATCACTCTTAAAAACTGGCTTAATTTTCTCTGGTTTTTTTGATCAAAGCCTTACTGAATGCTTCAGTAAACAATTTTAACAGTTATTATCAATTGTGTAAGTTTGTTCTGAATATCTCTTCTGCCAATCTCCCCTTTTCTAAAAGGTTCTCAGACTTTTACCTGAATTCAGGACTCTCTTTTAAACCTCTCCACAGTGAAAACTGGCATATAACATCAAGATTTAATTTCTTCACTTTTCCCCCCCCCTCTTTTACACCTGGATAATTTTCTGTCCTGACTGACTCTCTCGTTCACTCTCTGCTTTGATGTATTTTGAAAAATTCCTATTAAGTTTTTCTGCCTTCAGCAGGTTTCTTATCAAGGACATTACTGATGTGCCTCTTTTCCATTCTGTGTGTCATGTGCTGCTTTCTGGTCTTTTTTTATATTTCTTATTTGGTCAACGGAGGGAACACAAATACTTATTTTTCCTCGGAATCCACCATTGCTCGGCAGCAGGATGAAGGGAATACACTCCACTGGACTCTTGGAAGAAATCCCTTCATAGAAAAAGTAGGGAGGTTTGGGAGACAGTTCTTTGAAGAAAAAGTAGTTTCCTTGGGGGCAACTGGTACCCTGAAATGGTACAACTCCACAGCATTCACAGTGCTTCCACACACTGGGAAATATAATTTTTTTAAACTGTAGGTATAACCTTTGAGTACAGATATTAAATGCTGCATGAAATATGAGCTGCTGAGTGACATTTGCCTAAAATGTCACCTTCTAAACTCCTGAATTAGAGCTGAGTCCTTAAAAAAAGCCCTTAAAACTCTCCATTAAACTGACACTCACACTGGTTACTAAACTTCCTAGCTTTTTCCATGAAAGGCTTTTTTTGTGGGTGGATTTTTGCAGAAAGTATGAATTAGTCAGGCAGTGAAATAACTTCACCTGGGCACAGCAGCAATAGAAGGAACAGACCTAAAAGCAGGGGGGGAAAGGTTCGTCTTGCTTAACTCCTCAGGCTTATCACAGCAGACACTGCATGGCTCCTGTCCAACACGGTCATGGTCTTTTCAGTTCACTTTTCATTGCTGAATCTTCTCCTTTTCAGTTTAATTTCTTTTATGTTTCGTATTTGTACTCATCCACAAATATCAAGACCAGAGACCCAAGTCAAGTGAGAAACAAATCCTGTCATCCACCTCCAGGGCTTAGTGAAATTCCACTCTTTTTCAGCTTCCAACATCATGTAATCTGTATCTAATAAAATGCCAGCATAGTGCTTCGTATTTCTAAAACATTTTTAAGCACTTTGTTCAATTTTTAAAATATATTTAAACTTAGCTGTATGTGGAATTGATTGAAATTGAAGCACTTGACATTTTAGATCACTTGGTGCCGATTATGTTATTGCACTGGGTTTCTGCCCATTTCAAAACCAGAAAATAATTACATGCGCTTTTTCCCCTCAGTTATACAAAACTCTTCAAATGTGTATTCTGAGGAGTTCACAGGCCACAGTCTCATTTCCAACAGGACCTGCAGAGCCGCTGCATACAAACAGCCTGTGCCACCAGGGCCCTCTCTCCCTTCCCCGTACACTCGTTCTCTCAGGCTGATGCAAATCACAGCCTGTGAGGTCACGGCCACCTGTCCAAGGCTGATGGATCAGCTCCTGAATGGAGCACTCAATACAAATCTGCCTGCTTCCATGATCCAAGCCATCCAGGATGAACACTGGGAATGCCATCTGCAGGGACTGATGGCTGTTCTGTAATCACTGCAAAACACAGGGCATGCTGTTAACATGGCCAAATATCCTCCGAGCTGATGAAGTGCTGTCTAGGGCCTGTCCTGGGAAACAGACAGGGGAAGGTGGCATTTATAAAACTGCTCCTTTGGCTTAGAAACCAGTTAAAACAATGAAGGGAAATTTAATTTGGCAGGCAGCTCAGCACCACACTGCCACTGACTCGTGCCCCACACCCAGTGGGATGAGGGGCACAAGAGGAAGAGCAAAAATAGGAAGACTCCTGGGGCATCACATCAGCTGCTATAAAAAAAATTAACCCTATCCCAGCAAAAAAACCTGTACAATGTCCCCTCCTTATTTTATGGCATTGGACAGTGTGGGACCTGATGTTAAGTGATCAAGAAGGTGCAATTAGGATTACCGGGAGCTCAGAAAGATCATCAGCTGTTCTTCTGACAACACTGCTGTGCTCTGACTCTTTCTACAATATCTGACAAATCAATTTTCAAACAATAAGTCCCACGTTTAGGAAAACATCTGAAAAAGTTCTGCAAAGTGATCTGCAGGTGACTAGACCTGCTGGCAGATTCAGAGCCTTTGAAGAACAGTTGGAATCAGATTCCCCTCCGGTGCATTTTCATTTTGCAGTCACAGAAGGTTGTTCCTATAGTTGTGCCTGTATGGGATGCAGTAAATATGTCTTCCTGTTCTACATGGGCCAAATAATTTCATTTCAGCAAGGAGTTTGTCTGCAGAAGTACTCTACCTCATGAAGCTGCAAGGTCTGTTACTGATTTAAAGCATTCTGGTTTCACCTCTTTTCTATTCTTATTTTTGTCTAATATTGGCTTGTTCATTAATATATCCATATAAACTTAGTTCTTGAATCTTCATCCAAACTCACAGTTGTTGACTGCCTTAAATCCAAAAGGAGTAGTAGAGTTCTGAACATTTAAAAGTGTTACTTTGGTTACTGGCAGTACAATGACATCACTATTGGCCCTGAAGGAGGGAAAAGGGGAAAAGAGGAAAAGAAATAATGATTTAATTTGAAAACTAATTTTAGACTCTTTGTAATGGGAAGATTTGAAGGGATGGCCTGAATTTTATAGACAATTTAAATTTGAAGTAAGTACAATTTTATTACTTTTGAAAAACGCAGATTTTCACAAGAGTCCTGAATTTCTTCTTCAGAGTGCTTTGAATATATTGGGACTTGTTTATTTTCTCTAGAGAACCTATTTCCTAAATTGCAAAGGAAAAGCAAATTATAAATATTCATCTTCTCTATTACTCACATAAACATTAGCTGAATCTCTGCCCAATTAATTTTTTAAAAATAAATCTTCCCAGAAAGGGCAAGGATCTCTTATTCCAAGACACAGGTCCAGAGCTTTAAAACTGTGAGATGCAAGTACTGACAGAAGAAGAAACTGGTTAAAACTGAGTTCATTACCTGCCTCCCATAACACAGCATAAGCCAAACTTTCCAAAACACAAGCAGAAAAGAATGCCTTGAGAAAGAAACCCGTGTTTACAAAACAAAATATGGGCTCTTGGCTTTTCCCCAAAGTGTTGCTAACACTTGCTGCTCTCATTTTTGCCACGCACAAATCCGCGCACAACCTTCCGTAATCCGCCCGTACGCCGGTGGCTCTCCTGGCAGCCATCTCCCCCAGAACCCACTCATCCATATTGCTCCCCTTCTGCTCAGCCTTATGCTTCCCAGCACTGCTGGCAGCGGCCAGCACCACACCAGCTGAGCCCCCAAACACAGATTTACGTGGCACCGGATGAGCTGGGGCTCCCTGGACCCGCTCGTGGCAGCTGCTCTGGCATCTGCTCTCCCGAGTCACGGGGTGGAAGTGCTCAGTGCCTCCCACTGGTGAGCTTCATCTAGCCCTGGCTATGCAAATGGTTAATAGCTCCTTTTATTTACCCCAAAAGGAGAGTATTTAGCTTATCCTTTGCCTTTTTTAAGGACAATTTCTCTGCAGCAATGATGAATCTATTCCAGTACAATAGAATTGTAGTGAAGTCTCATGGAGAGCTTTTAAAATATCGTCCCTTTTGTCACAGAAAGTTAATTCAGATACACCATCAAAATGTTTGCTTTACACCCAAGGTTCCTAATATCAACATCTTGGATCAAACTAAGGAATATCTCAGCAATATGGTCAAGTGGAAAAACAGATTCACCACTGCTAATTTGGTTGATATGGCATCTACTTGCAGCTCACTTTATTTGGCAGCTTGAAGAACCATCTAAAGGAGTTTTTAAGTTTTCTCTTTATCCTTATCTTTATCCTTATTTAATATATTTATCTATCTTTATATATTTATCTTCTTTCATCTATTTTTTTGTGCTACTGTAATTAAGACTATCAGCGTTTCATAGAGTAAATTTGGGGATTTAGGCACTTTGAAATGCCTACAGAGTTAGTTGCACATCATCTAAGCAGGAAATACTCTAATAATCCTATGATACTAATTATATATTGAAATTATCTCTAATGATTAGTCCTGTCCTGGTATCTTATGAACGACGAGGCTTGAAAAACCCTTGTCAGGTAGATCTCACTACCACTTTTAAATAGTGACTGCAAAGAGATCAAGTTCCTTGCTCAGTGCTGTGCTGTGAATCAATGACAGACTCTGAAATGTACCCAAAATGACCTACAGCAGGTTCCTTTCCATTAAGTGTCAGGCTGTATTTTCTCAGATATTGAATTATAAGATTCACAGGTCTTTTCTTTTCCACTATGGAATACAAACGATCAGGAATTGGAGTTAGGCAGACATTTTTATTTTTGTTTTATGAAGCTGTACAATGTTTAACAATTGGGCAATTTCCTGATAGGAAACTTCTGGGTCGAATGGTTTTGCAAAGGTTTAGATCCTCATGGAGCATGGGCCTATTCTATTGTTTCACCTCTTATTTTTGTGGGGAAAAAAAAATAGAATAAACATACACAACACACACACATACAAAAAGAAGAAATTTTGAGCTTGGGCTCATTTGTTTTGCCTCCATTCTTTAAACATCTGGACTGGAAGATGAAAATTGAAATCTTCAAACATGTTGTTTTTCAAAGGTATGAACAAATTAGTTTGAGAAAGGAAGAGAGAATGGCCATTCATTATGAGGATTTCAGAAGGAGAAATTACTCCCCAGAAAAACAGGTAGGCAATTGTTTATTTCTTTCAGTCACTGTTAATAAAATGGAAGTACTGTTTTACAAAACTGCAGGAGAAGTACTGTCAGAAATCTCTCTTCAGTTGAGACATCAATATAATGTATTCCATTTTTCATCCACATCTCATTCTTTTCTTCTATTAGCATCAGCACTATTTTTAGATCCAGACTGCCATGGTGTGGTGTTTGTGTCTGAGACAGAGTTAATTTTCTTCACAGTAGCTAGTACAGGCTAAGTTTTGGATTTGCGCTGGAAACACTGTTTATACTACAAAAGTGTGGAAAGCTACTGCTGAGCTGGGCTTACCCAGGGTCAAGGCCTTTTCTGCCTCTCCTCCCCGCAGGGAGTGGGCTGGGGGTGCACAAAAAGCTGTGAGGAGGCAGAGCCAGGACAGCTGATCCCGACTGACCCGAGGGATATTCCAGACCGTGTTCACCGGGCAAAGCTGGGGACTAAGGAGGAAGTGGGGGGATGTTGGGAGTGATGGAGTTTGTCTTCCCAAGTTATGTGTGATGGCACCCTGCTTTCCTGAGGATGGCTGAATACCTGCCTGCCCATGGGAAATGGGGAATGGATTCCTTGTTTTGCTTTGCTTGTGCGTGTGGCTTTTGCTTTACCTGTTAAACTGCCTTTATCTCAGTCCCCAAGTTATTTCACTTTCACTCTTCTGATTCTCTCTCTCATCCCAGCAGGGGAAGTGAGTGAGCAGCTGTGTGGGGCTTGATTGCTGGGGTTAAACCACTACACTCAGCAAGCACTTCTTGTCGGGGAAAGAGCTGCTACAAAATGAGGTGCAAAGTCTAGAGTCGTCTCAGCAAAGAACTGCACACTCCAGTGCTATGATGGTGGCAAATCCCTTTCCCCTCATTCTGATCACGCAGAACAGTGGAAAACGACCTTAGCACTGAAGCTCTTCAGCCTCTTAAGTGTTTGTTTCATATCCTTCGATGATATTTATCCACCAACTTCTGTTACACAACGTAACAAAGAGCGGGAACCTTGTGCTGGTTTTGCACAGCAAACTTAATCTGCCTTGCAGCTCCAGTGACTGCGACCTGGAATTCAAAAGCTCTTCATTTGATATCTCCTGATATTTCCCAGCTGACTGACAGCTTTATCAGACCTCCAACACACTGGTGACTTCCAATCACTACGAGAAACATGTTCAACACATCCGGAAACAGCATTAGGATGACTCCCAGGTACATTGTCACTAGGTGATGCCCTTCCTTGACCACGAGTGTTGTCTACTGGTGTTTGCCAGCCCTCCACCGGGCAAGAAGTGTGTTGGATCAATCACTGCATGCTCAGCATCCTCTCTTAGTATTTTATCACTTTATTATTCACAGGCTGTGGACCTCAGTGAGCAAGTTCAGTCTTTCCCATGAGATGCATGATTCATCTGGGTATAACATGGAATCCTAAATATTTCCCCCATATTTCACTCACTCAGTGTGAAAGCCCCTTTGAGACAAACTTGTATCGGGATTAAGGAAGTTTAATACATTAAAAAAACCCCAAACAAAACCTTCAATTTGAACTGAGAGTTTTAGAAGGAAAAATAGGCTTCTGAGAATAGAATAATTGTTTTTCAAAAGGTTTTAGACACTTAGGAGTTCAAATCTCCCTGATTTGAAATGAATATTAGGCTTTCACATGTAGTGGATGATTTTAAAAGTTAAGATAAATGTCCCAAATTACTGAGGCGCTTCCATAAAGTTTCCACTAAATCACTGTGCTAAACACTGCTCACAAATCAGACCAGGATTATGTTTTACATGCTTGCTTCTCTTTGACAAGAAAAAGATTTCAACTTTCTTTCACTGCAATAATCATAATGTCTTAGTATAACTTAAAGGGTTACAGGCTTTTATTTTCATAATCAGCCTATGGTTTAAGTGAATTACAAAGCAGAAAGGTGCTGTTAACGATGCAGTTCACAGAACCGCCATAGATATCCTATGTGGCATTTTAAACCCAATATTAAAGCAAATAGTCTAGCCTTCATAAAAGAAAGATTATGGATGCTGTAGTACATGGATTATTGAGAAAAACTATTCCAGCCAAGATAAAACGGGGAGTCCTGAAAATCATCCCCTTCTACTTCTGTCTGTTAAATCAGCTTAGATTAAATGAGGTGATTTTAAGCTTTGATCAAAGATTTGTTTAAGATATAAATTTTGCTGAAATATTAACAAAAGCCTATCTAGTCCTTCAAGCTGGATAGCACAGAAAGCATTACAAACGAGGATTTCACACATTACTCCTCTGTAGCTCTGGGGCAAACAGGGCAGCCCTTTTGCTGATCAGCGTCTAACACAGCATTTAAACTTCTCAGTCATGCTGGTACCCCTGACCAAAATCTCAGTGGGTTGTAACAGGAAACATCAGGCTTGCCAGCGTTGTTAAAGTGGCAAAGCAAAAATTCAGCAAAAACCAGACCTTTCTGATCTCAAAATTAGGTTACTTATTTGGAGCCAAACCCTATAACTTTTGTGCATCTTTTCCACGTAATATATAAATTTCACAGTCTTCCTGGGAGAAACTCTGCTACCCAGTAAAGGTAGGAAAGCCTGTACATGGCCAGTAACTGCTCGTGCCTCAGTTTGCCCACCTGGAAAATTGATACTAGTAACAATTGCTTTCCAGGTCTGATTTTGTTAAAGATTTTATAATACAGACCTTGAGATGCAGAGGTTCAAATAAGTAATAGATATTATTACACTTTTCCCCTTCTGCCATTTATTTAGGTTTTCTGACAGCAGATGCCCAACAAGGGCAAGTAGGCAGAGCAAAACAGAATAGTCAAGATGAGCCACACAAAGCCACACAAAAGACAGGTCTGAAAGAATAAATCTCTAACATGCCTAAGGAAAAGACTTAGGCATGGAATTTCTTCTTTTAAATCAGAACTTTCCAAGCTCAAATTTTTCCCTGCACTGCAATCCCAAAAGTACAGTCCTGCCTGTGCCTCTTGCCTGGCTAGCACAGCTGTAACCCTGCGCTCCTGTAGCCACATCACTTTCAGTGTAGGCGTCTCCCCTACAACCTCGTGGCACAGGCAATGCCAGCCCCTGCCCCAGTGGGTACCTCAGCTCTGCCAACAAAGTTCAAGCGAACCCTGGGTTTTCTCCTGCCAAATGAACACTTGTGTGAGCCCTTGCTGGAAACTGCATAACAGGGAGATGATTTTGCCAGACGGCAGCGGATGGTTTGGCTCTCGTTTGCAAGTTTCCATTAGGATTTGTATATTTTTGCCTTTCACCTGAATGCCATGCTTTGACATATCTAGATAAACACTGGCAGCCTGTGCCCTGCCTCGTCCCCACACCCAGCAAGGCGATGTTCTCAAGTGCAAGGCATAAAGTTCCTGCCAGCTTAAGGACGCAGATCTCTGTCTGACTGAAATGTCAGATACTATATTAGAAAGGTAGCAGATTGTGATGATAATGAAGTGCTGCAGCCTGTCGCTATGCTACCAACTGCTCTGAACTGACATGTCAGAAGGAACAGCAAGGAAAATGCCCAGACTCTCTGTTTGGATCCCCTTCCCACGACTACCACCAACTGAACTATTTTAAATATTTAGATATAGCCAGCATGTTTCTTTATAAACAAAGCCTAAAATGATAAATAGATAAATATGTTACCCCAGTGAGCCTGCTGTCTAAAATCATCCTCCTACCTCTCCAGTTTGCCTCAGATGGCATCCTTCACCTTTCACAGAGAAGCATTGATTAGGGAACAGGCACTTCTCTGCCCATTCTCTGTCCCTTAAAGAGGCCAAACTCACTCTCCCCCAGCACTGTGTTCAAAAGTAGATTGAAAAAGGGAGGGAGGTGGTTTCCTGCCGACTGGGGACGAGGTGAGAGCTGTGGATGCTCTTTAAAAAGGGAGGGGGACATTCTCCATCCCTCAGCCTGCAGATTTTACCTATTACTGCCTTATTTATACAGTGTTAGCATCACCGACCTGGGCAATGAGTGTCGCCGGATAACAAAACCGGCTTCAGTCGGCCTGGGGGAGTGGGGGCAGAAGGAAGGAGGGTGATGTGCAAGGGCACAGCCAACCCCTTGCTTTCATCCTGCACAGAGCAGCACGGAGCTCCCAGCGAGCTTAATTCCTTCCCTTTCCTCAGCAAACCCACCTACCGTGCAAAGCAGAAAACACTCCCTACCAAACCGCTTCTGCTCCCATGGACATTTTGCATAAATAAAGAGAACAAAGCAGAGTCCTTATCACGATGCCAGGGATGCACCGTGACTCGCCTGGCGATTTTGATATGAGATGGGTCTTCATCACAGGCCATGTTTGCTGAGGAGAGATTGCGTTGGGAAGAGCACCACGTTGGGATGTGTCTCTGTGCTCAGAGGTGCCAATGTCATTTTTAAAACTCTCTCCCCAGTCAAGCAAACAAACTGCTCGGAGTCGCTTTTTTCCCCCCGCCCACTGCACAGAAATGGAATTCTTGGTTATTTTGTCAGCTGTGGCTGAATTTTATGTTCCATATAATGGTAGGTTTTCCCAACACTATGTAAAGTGATCCGTTCTTTTAAAACCTACAACATTTACATTAGAAATAGGTTCATTTTCTGCTAAAAGATCTAACATATCATTATCCTAATTCTGCAGTAAAATATTTTAAACTGGTTTTGGGTGAAAGTAAATTTGTGCTAAAAATACACAACAGATACATTTTCAGGAGCCAAGAACACAATTATGGAAGTAATTTTGTTGTTTGTGAAAATCACACCCAAATAGCAGTGGCTGCTAGACATTAAACTCCAATAAAGAATTTTTTTCTAGATGATATGAAGGTAAGCATCACAAGGAGAGTGTCTGGATTTGTGCAGGGTACAGCCCCAAAGCTCCAGTTGCCAGATGAAATGAAGGAAACAATGTGCTATTATGTGCTGCCACTTGACATGGTACACCACAGGTAATGGAAAATTTGAAAAAAAGACAAACCAAAACTACCTAAACCCCACAATTCCAGGTATTTCTGAGTGGGTTTGAAAACAAATTGCTGAGGGCATAACAAGCTGTGTACACCTACGAGGGTCCAGCTACTGTCCCTGTCCTCCTGGTGTTAAGGGCACATGGTGGCAACTGCTGTAGTAAAAAGGAGGGGAAAATAGGCATTTCACCAAATTTCTGATTAGCAGGGCATGAAAGCTTCATGGCCTATCACACTTGATCACCTCTATTTACCCTAGTAGCATTTGCCCTCACTTCTCATTGCTCCTGCCACGCAACTCGGAGGAAAACTGCCAGAACTTACGCAGCCAATGCCAGGACACACTAATATCTTACAGGTGTTGTATTTGCTCCTGTCTCAGCTTCATTTTCTGTTCCTCCTTCTTGCACCCACACTCTTGAATGGGCAGAAGCCAAACATCTTCTTCTTCAGGCTCTGCTTAGCAACAGCTGTAATCAGACCTATTTGAAGAGGGTAATATTACATAAAAAGGAAAGAGAGAGACTGTCAGGACAAACTCCAGGGCTCTACAGCAGGTTCCAGTGGTACTGTAAAAGGCTGGGTTTTGGTACAACAGTGCAGGGCTTCAGGGGAACGTGTGTGCTTTCTCACAAGAGACTAATACTAAGGACAAGGAATTGTTAGTCCAAAAAAGCCATGGGATGTCCACTGCTCGAGGTTTTCCAGACATCTGCCGGGTGTATTTTAGGCATGAGGTGCCAATATGAGCCTGATGATCAAATGAGGTCCCTTCCAGCCCTATAGTCTATGACTGTATAATTCTGACATATATTTTAATATATTTCCTGCTTCCAACAAAAGAGGAAATGCTGCTGTACAGTTTCTTTAACAATATTTGGTGGTATATTTTTCTTGACAGCAAGGTCCCTGGAGTGCAGGATGTCAGGTGCACTCACTCAAATATAAATAATAAAATAGTTTTTTTCTCCTCTATTAATTCCACTTAGCCCTTACTTCCCTTCCTGCAGACAGATTCCTGATTAACATAATTGGAGTGGAGAGGTTTTTTTTCCCCTTTTCAGTAGAAAGTTTTGTTGTTTTTTCCCCCGCATGGGAATTCAGCGCATGAGCTTAACAACATCAGCCTGGTAGATTGAAATGTGCCTCTTAGCTTTGTCTTAAGAGAAAAAACCTAGAGGAAAAATGTGAAAGAAAAACAACTCTAAATGAAAAGTGCAAGATAACTACTACTCCACAGATCCTGTTCAGAGTGGATCATTGGGAGAATATAGTCAAGGTCTGTCTGCATGCAGCAAGACCTGTAATGAAATAAATTGTCGGGGCCTTCAGACAGTTTGTTGTAATGAGGAGAAGTCTTCTGTGGTCAAGGCTCTTGACTCTGCTTGTTTTTATCCATTTACTGGCAGGGTGTGTTTTATAGATGAACCATTATTGGCAGGTGGCAGGCAGGCACATGTGCACTCAGCTGGACCCCCAGGAGTCCCAGTACATTGTGAGACATCCATAAGCCCAAATGAAGCATTGTCTAGGTAAATTTTGGCCATAGGGAAATCTGGTAAAACACCGGTCTCTCACATCCAAAGGCTTGACAAACACTGTGTACACAGGAGCTGATACCTTTATGCTCTCTGTTTTTCTGAGCCTGAGATGTCCTCTGCATTATTACAATTCCTGGGGGTATTCTGAGTTACCACCACAAAGAGAAGAAGCCTCATGGATGTATCCACATTTCCGCATTTCTCTTTATGCCGGGAAAGTAACAGAATTAATTTTCTAGCTCATAATCAATAACTGCAACTCTACAGTGGGAGAAAGAGCATTTAACTGATTATATAAATGTAATTTCATAAATACAATATCTCTTAGACCTCAACTTACATCGCGTGCTTTAATTTCACAAAGCCAGTGCAGTAGGATAGAGGCATCTGTGAACCTTTCCCACTGCACCCAGGCAGAGACTTTGTTCTTTTCCAGTTCACAGAAGCACAGCTCTGACTCTATGCAAGAAAGAAGAGAACCTTTATGTTTTTAGCTTCTCAAGTGCTTCCTTGACTGGCTTGCTGCTCTTGTGGTAAGAGAAAAAATTCACTTATATGGTTAAAAAATTGTCCGTCTCTTCCCTCTGCTTTTGAGGCATCCACAACATATGCAAGGGAGGAACATTACAGAGAGCTACAGAGAGATAAAATGGAGAGGCAAAGATGGCATGGATGAGAGAGAAAAAGCTGGTCCATTTAAATTGCTGGTAATACCCTCATCCCTCTCTCTCTCTGGAGCTAGAACTTTTCTCCTGGGTTTTCTGAGTTGAAAACACAACACTCAGCTCCAAACTCTTTTGTGTTGGCCACTGGATGATAATAAGCCCATTGAGATGGATTGCAGACAGACAGAGAGCATGCAAGTTATTGGTTCAGAATGGAAATGAAGAGGTTGTTTTTGTCTTGAGAGTACAGATGGGCAAACTGCATTGAATTGAGTTGGAATTTAGCAGATCCCTAAGGAAAACAGCCTGCCAAGGGGGAAAATTGAGTGGCTTCAAGTAGGCTCAGCCCCTTACTGCCAAGCTTGCATCCATATTCAACCCCAGACTCGGCCACCTGCTGCAAAAGGAAGAACATCACCTCTACCACCAGGAACATACAGACTTAAATGGTTGAAAGTCCCCAGTCTTCCTCTGACAGCCCAGTGGCGGCTTTAGAAATCAGAGTTTCTGGTGATCTAACTAAGTAGGATCCCCAGTAGAAATTAGGATCAAGTTTACCCTCTGAGCATTTCATTTCAGTGCACTGGCACAGGTTGCCCAGAGAAGCTGTGGATGCCCCATCCCTGGAAGTGTTTAAGGACAGGTTGGATGGGGCTCTGAGCAACCTGTTCCAGTGAAAGGTGTCCCTGCCCATGGCAAGGGAGGGCTGGAACCAGATGACTTTTAGGGTCTCTTCCAACCCAAACCATTCTATGATTTTATGATCTTTTTATAATATTTCATCTCGAAAATTTCTTAAAGATTAACAGCGATCTCTTCAAGGAAAACAGAAGTTTCCGAGAAGTTACACTGAGACTAACACCCACAGTAATATGGAGCCATCATACTACCATTTCTTATGAAAACATAAACAAATATACAAAGAAATTGTAAAAAAGGGAATTTCAAGTGGAAGCACTGCTATCAAATTTCTAATCAGTTTTGATTACTAAAATAACCGAGGATCAGACCAGCATCACAACAAATTAAGTACGTGACAAATATAACAGGAAAAATAAAACAAATCTGATTTATTTCTCTTGGTGGCTTGTGTTCTATACTTGCTAAGGTATTATTTTTTTTAAATAGCCAATATGACTTTAATTTTCAGGGTCTGTGATAAGGCAAAGGTACCTTTCAAAAAATAAAAAATAGATCCCATTGTTCCCTTGGGACAATTTTAGGCAGGATAACTTCAGCTTGCTTAAATGGGTTCACTGAAAGGATAAATTGCAGCATTTACAAAAGTAGCCATTGTACCCAAAGGCTGGTGCTGTCCTCCACTATATTGAAGTATTCTGTAAAATCATGATGGAGAGTAATCAAATATGATTATAAAAACTATACAAGTTGCATGTTTGTTTATCAAAAAGAGTCTATTTCAGACTCTACCAGAATCCTGGCAGAAACATTGCTAGAGCCATTTAGGAGCATATAAACAAATTAGTAATTTGGAAGACAAGCTCAGTTCAATATATGTTAGATCAGTAGGGTCTCTTTAAAAAAAATTAGATGGAAGGCACAACAGAGATGGGCCTCTTAATGGATTGTAAAAGGTGAAAGTGATTAGAGGTAAGATTATTCTGCACTCTGATAAGATGTGCTCAATACCTTCCTGACAAGGTATGGGATATTACAGAATTATATTTCCCGTTACTTCCAGAATATCTGCTAGTATAAGAGCTTGTGTACAGATGTGTGAGCATCTACATGCCAAATATCACCCCACACACACTTTAAATACGACCATGTTGCAGAAAATGTTGGATTCAGTCTACAGATTGCTGGATTGTATTCACTGTGGTACTGTCAGGGAGATGGGTGACCTTGCATCAAACTCTTACTTCTCTATACCTCAATTTCCCCATTTGCAAAATGATGCCAGTCACACTGACTTAGTCATGGACTGTACTGAGATCTGCTGATGAAAAATATTTCATGTTAATGCACTGAAAATCACTTACAGCTATTTCTCACTAGTGTGAGCTGGTTAAAATAACAGCCACGAGTTCTATTTCACTGTGTCAGTGTCAGGCACGCTGCTTTCCACTGAACTTATCTTTTCTTTCCTATGGCATTGTGTTACAATTTAGGAGTTTTACCAGGTCACAGCACTCGCACAGAGAGCACAGAAAGGTTGCATTACCCCAAAGAACTCCGGGATCCATAATGGGAGTTTCCAGTGCGTTTGAGTCAGCTACATTTGTACCCTTTAGCACTGTTGCTTTCTCCACAACATTTCCAATATTCCAAACTTTCATGCCATTACTGTTTTTTCCTGTGAGTCTCAGAAACACAAGGGGAAGGAAGAGAGAAGAGAAACTCTCCCTCTGGATCTAAAAGCCTGTTCACTGATTCCTTTTCACGTTCCCAGTCTAGCAGGCCCTGAACAGCTACCTGCCTGGCTGGCCTCGTGATCTTCATGCCCGTCAAAAGCTTTATTGCAGGATGGTTATTTGGCACCTTTTTAAATGTTTCCATACATGTCTCTCAAAGCAAAAAAGAATCTGAATAACAGCTGGCAGCCAACATATGAATAGCCTGTAGACACAAAAACATTTTCAAGTTCTGCTACTAACAACACAACAATGGCCAGTAACTTTGCTTACTTTCAAGATATGGAATGGAAAAAGAATGAGATGAGAATACGTGCATGAAAAGAACCTTCTTTCTAAGACACAATTTTCCAAAGAATTTAAGATTTTGCAGCTTTTGCACTCACTCCATCCCATTATTTTACCAGAGAATCAAAGAAACTGGACATAGATTGTTTTTCTGTTCAGGATGAGATGAGTGGGTCCCTCAGAACAGTTTTTCTTGCTTCAGCTCTAAGTGCAACGTTACATGGGTCTGCTGGAAGAAAGAAATGAAGGACCATAAAGAGAACAAATTGCATGACAGCACTACTGTCATCTGTGAAAAGAAAGTATTGTAGTGGCACCTTGCAATGACATATCTAGTTTATTGTTTTTCTTTCAAGAAACATATTCAAATACTAGGGAAGAACGTGCTTATTTCACCTTGCGTGCAGCTTGGGTTTTGCAGCAAAGGCTCTTCTCAGAGTTTCTGAGCTTTAGGCTTTAACCTGTGCCAAGGAGTAAAGGAGGTGGAAACAGAGGTAGAAATGTCAGGACAAACTGTCTGGGATCCTCGGGCAGAGGGCATGGAGGTAATGATGGGGAAAAAATGCTTAACTGGTATTAAAGTCATGGATAATTTACGAACAGCAACAAAATTGTTTCTCCAAATAAAACTTACTTGCATAATTCAACTATTTTTCTTCTGTTTCTATGGGCCTTTTTATTTGAGGTGGAACGGGACTTTGAAAATAATTTAGCTTGTCCTGAGGCATTCACCTCATAAATAATATACTGCATGTAAAATAATTACATAGTACACAAAAAAATTAGGGAGTGCTATGACTGAGGAGGCCTTTTCGGTTGAGCTTCTTCCCTTCGTGCAGTTCTGCTCCTACATAGTCCCTTAAGCTTTCATTTCATGCTTGCAACTGTTTTTCTCAGCAGGCACCCTTCCTCATGCAAAGAAGTATCAAGCCTCTCTGGAGACTGTGCTTAAGCATTCCTGCCTGAGGTCCAGGCCATCAGCTCAATAGACCATTCCAAATGATCTTGTTTTATATGCTGCTGCACATCAAGATCTTACCAGGGCCATGTGGCATGACACAGCTGTGCTTTTCTGACTGTTTTAGACAGAAGGGAAATCAAACTTTTGAAACACCAAAAAAAGATTTTGAAATGAAAAAAAAAAAAAAAGATACACATCTGGTAAAATCTAAATAAGAGGACAGTGTCTAGTGAGGCCTCATTGACTCCAGGGTATACTGATGTAAAAGGGTTCTGATTGCTAAAACAGCTCAGAAGATGCACTTCATACAGTGCACCCTGCAACACATTGAAGTGTGCTTTTTCTTTCTATAACTGCTTCTTACCAAGGTTTCTCTGCTAGCACAGGTCTGTTGCTCAGGGATCACACCTCCTCATATCCCTGAGCAATGCCAGCACAAATTTGTACTGTAGGAGCTCATCTGATATCAGGTCTTTCAGGGGCCAGTTCAAGAGGACATGAAGGGAGAGCAGTTTGATTCCCTTTGTCCTTTTATATCTTTAAGATATGACAGTGCATTGTGCAAAATTCCCTGAGTACAGAACCAGCTCCAGCTCCAGCTTAACACTTTAGTTCTTTCTTTGTTTTTTTTTTTTTTTTTTACTTTAAGCTTTGACATAATTCTTTTCATGCCTCAGCAGATGTAACTATAATAATTACAGGCAGCTACTGGAATGAGCTGCAAGGATAATTGCCTGGGCACCCTGTGTACAGAGACAGGGGAGAGGTACCATTAAGTTATCTTAGGCTGTGCCTGCTAGAGGTTGTTGTGCCCTATGGTGCTACTGCAGCCTTGAGCTCCTGGTCCCCCAGACCTGGCCTGACCTCTTTTGGTCAGCATTCTGTGATCTTCTTTCCCCTGAAATCCATCTGAGAACAATAAGAGAAAGAGTTCTTGCATAAACTGAGAAGTGTTCCCAGTTCCAGAGTCACCATATGAAAACATCAAAAAGGAGATGATCCATGAGTTTCTTTCTCACCACAAAACTAAAACTGTCTTTGCTTTTTGCCAGTAGCTACCTGCAGTTTTCTGTTCTTTACAGATAGTTGGTATGTGCTAAAAAGTGGCAGAGGTATATATCTAGCCAGCTTTCTTCTTGATCATTGAGTGGATTCTATGTACAAGTAGATATCTTTTGAAATAAGGGACAGGAAGGGGAAAAGAAAATTATCTTTCTGGTTTTGCTAAACACTTTGCTAAACAGAATCAATAACCTCAAAACAATATGTGTTTACCCATGGACTTCCACAGAAACTCGCCCTCATATAGAGAGTGAATTTTCATGAATCTTTTGACTCTTACGTGCATATTAAACAAAAAGGGTATGGGGAAACTGTCCCGTATTTAGGTTATGTAACAGGTGAACAGGGAACTGAGACAAAGATTTGCTATAATGTTTCAAATTAGCCACTATTTCTTCCAGCAATTTCATTCCGGCTCTCGGAAACGTTTCCCTTTACTATAACAGGGAAATATCTGAATAGTTGAGGGTTAAATTTACATTGCATAGTGGGTTAAGTTAAATTCTCGGTGGGGAAGGAATGGTTACTAAGGCAACAGGAGCATGCATTCGATACCTGTTATTCAAGTCTGTAACCTCATGTTCATTACCTATCACATTGTTTTTTAATATTCACTCTGAAATGGATGTTGCCAGAATCACCTTACTTCGACCTCAGTAGCAAGACATGAACTACTGCCAAAAGAACTTGCAACTACCATCAGTATATTAAGATACGTCTGGAGAAGTAGAGAGCTTTTTATCTGAAGAACAACTTTTGTTTACATGAAAAAAGAAATATCAAAAAAGCATTTGTAAACACAGTTCTGAAGGAGTTCTGCGCTGGAAAACAGCAGGACGTATTGTGGTCTCCTGAAAAAACCTGTGAAATTAGCAAAACAAGAAAGGACTGAAATACCCACAACCCCTTAGGAGATATTGAGCATTGACAGGTCAGAACTGCCTGCAGGAAAAGATTAAGAGCATCTGGCTGTACATGTTGAAGACCATGAGCAGCATGAAGTGTTTGAGGTGAAAGTGGAGCACTCATGTCTCTCTGCATTTTTCAGATGTGATAAATGAGAATAATATAGTCATTATGAGAACGTGTTATCAGAATGAGAATGTATCTGCTGGTTTTGGTCTATGGTAGTTAAGAGAGGTCAGGAATATTATGATAAGAACTTGCAAGATCTAGTACACATTGTACAATACAATAGCACTTCACAAAGCTCTTAGGACACCTTTGTGTAGCCTCCCACAAGATCACAGCATCAAATACACATAGCAATTCATCCCTAAGCTGACGCAAAACTCTCCCATTCAGAAATTAAATGTCAACAGAAATGGATGCTTTAATATGAACAAAAAAATTATATACTTTTAAAATGCTTCCTTGAGAGTGAAAATTCCTTCCCTTCATAATTATCAGATCAAGTTATTTCATTTAATTTCGATTTTGACACCACACTAATATAAATATGCGATATTATACAAAGTGTACATGACACACATGAACACGGTGTTTTATTTTAATAGCATATAAATTTGACAGTGCAATTAACAATGTCTGCTCATGGCAAGCATGAGCCTGCCTTGCTATTTCTTGACACACTACCAGAAAGAAGTTACGGTCAGCTGGATCATCTCAGTTTTCTACTTCAGTAACCATTCAGAAGGCAAGGCATTATATTAGTCCTTTTGTAAATTAGGCCTTAAATGCTCAAAGCTTTCCATAATTTGGAACTATCACATTTCCTCATCCACAGAATTTACACCTATGCAGCCTCAGTGCTCCCAAGTATAACACAGACACAGCTCTCATCCAAATAAAAGAATTATGCTATCGAAGTAAAGGATCTCATTGTTTGCATCTAAATGAGCCTATGAAAGAGGGAGCACTCACTTACTGAAACAGAAGGAAATTGCCTGGTCTGAAATACATATTGCAGACAAGTACAAAGCACAGCTTTGATCTTACATTCATCAATCTGATTAAAAACAAAAAAAAAAAATTTTGCTTAAGCTAAAATCTCACATCCTATAATGCCCTTGAGTTAGCTGTATGAAATCACAGTGATTTGTATGCTCCCTATAACATCACGTTGGCCTAAAAAGAAGAATCATTCAAATGATTCAAAAAATCATTGCGTCAAAAATTATGGACATAGTATGAGTTCCAGACCTTTTCTTTTGCTTTTACTACATTCTTGTAAATTTTCCATTCTGTAAGGGCAGCTGCCACATCGAGCATGGGTTTTAACAGCATTTGAAACTCTAAATCCTTATTGGGCTCCTTTAAATTACTTAGCCCAAACCCTAAAGCCAGGAGAAGGCTTGAGATGCTCTGGAGCTGTAATTTCTCAATTGAAGCACTCTGAGGCTCTCAGGCACAGCAGTCAGGGGCAGGGTTGCCAAAGAGCATTCACAGAAGTTGTGCTTCCCAGATTTACTCTAATGGCTTGTCTTGTACAGTGATGGAAACTTGGGAAGTGGCAGCACAAAATTTCTTGGTAACTTGGTAACTGGGAGCATTTGAACTCTGCTTGCTTGCCAGTGAGTACGACAGTCATCAAAGAAAACCCGAAAGTGAGTGAATACCAAATAACTGTAATCAAGTACGTGGGGTTTCTCAATTCTATGTGATGTGTGCAGGTTATTATTTGCACTGAAGACTAAAAGGAAACATGAACAGGACTCAGCAGAAAGCACCAGTGTGGATTTTCCCGTGTCAGAGATTAATTGAATATTTAGAGCCACGGCCCTGCAAAGGCATGACATCTGTGATTGTCCCATGAAGTCACCTGAACTTCTCACTGCATACCTGGAAGTCTCATCAAGACAAGAGTCCGGGGGCATTTTTAAAAAAAAAAATCTCTTCTTTTCAACATTACTACTGTAAGGAGAACAGGTCACACTTCAATTGATCTCCATATTCATTCAGATTATTTTAATTAACTGAAGAAATGATGTCTAAGAAAATAACACCAAGCAGTTCAAGGGGTTTGGGTTTTTTGGGGAGACAGGTTGGTTTGGTTTTGTTTTGTTTTCATAAAAAGTAGAACAAACAATCTCATGACAGAAAGAGGAGAGCTAATTAAAATCTAGACAGATAATCTTATTCTTTTTGAAGGGCTGCTTTTTAAAGTGCAACACCACAATTAGATTATTCCACCAAGTTTAATGAAGTAGGTCAGTTAAACCAGTGTCTCTCTGGCTCTTATGAAATCTAGTGAAAATGTGGAGTGACTTTTGGAAGGAAAAACGTGTTTGAAACAATTTTTAATAAATATTGCCTAGTTCTGGAATAAAAAGACTGAAAGATGTTGATAATATTTTTGATAATTTGAAAATATTTATTACATTCTTACTCGGGAAAAGAGCACCATCTACTGATCATCACTCTGAAATTCCTCTGTGATGTTTCCCTTGCTTGTGTTTTACTTGTGTACAACATCATAAACGTAAATCCAGAAGCTCTGGATGACTCTTGAACACAAGTGAAAGAAAGCTTGAGTATCTTCAGCCATCAGCTAATACCACTCTGATGTTTTAGGAGCCAGCAACAGAACCTTAGCAGCAGGAAGCAAGCTCAGCTTCAGATCCAAGACACAGAGGCCCCCAGTGAGGTTCCTCCCAACTGTCTCACAACCCAGGGGTGGCAGTCAAGGCTATAGAGCCTGTGGGTGCACTCGGAGCCTTAACTGCAGCAAGAAAGCTTAGCTATAAATAGGTTTTCTTTGCTCATTTTCCTGCACATTTGATAGGGTTTGAGTTCTTAAAAAGCTCTAGTGCTGTTCTGAGAAACGATTTCAGAAAATTGGTGTGCTGGTGATTGCTGTCATCCCATGAGTGATGGGACTATTTCCCCAACGTCTCACATCTGATGTGATTGTGATGATTGTCTCTAAATCAGAATGTGAGGAGCCGAACCAGGAGCTCCCACAGCTGCATGCACAGCTACAGCTTGAAATGCCAGCTAAATCTCCATGACTGACACTCATGCCCTCTGTGGGTCTGGCACAGAGTGGAATTCATTCCATATTTATTATCTGCTCGTGCAATTATGCCTCTCCGTGAGTCACTGGAGAATTATATACTCTTCATGTATTATCTACTTCTCATATATTGCCCTTGTCAGGCCACAGCTCAGCAGCTAGAGCTGAAAGGTATCATTACTCAATAACTTCTTGCTTGACTCAGCCTTCAGTTCTTGAATTCCTAATCCCAGGGACATGTGATCATGGGAACATCTCGGTTGGCTGGGGGAGGAGTTGTTTAAAGAACATTTCTAGGTGTTGTAGCTCCAGGGTAAAAACTTAAAATCATGACTCATTGCATTCAAGACACTTCATTACCCTGCCTATATATAAATTATCAATCTTTTGAGTTTGAGGGTTTTTTTTCATTATACACTGGAACTTATACTGAACAGGTTTCTATTTCTCCTGGCAGGGTAGATGGTTATTTCTTTATTTTTGCATGCAAAGACTGAAAAATCTCCTTCCTCCATTAAAAGAAAAAAGAAACACTTAAAGATGGTTATGGCACAGCCTCTCTGACCAACCCACACCATCATCTGACTGACCTCATGATGAAACAGTCAAAAGATGAGTCCAAATAAGTTGCCTATACATATAAATATACTGAAGGCATGGAGAAAAAAGGATGAAGCAGAGCCATTTACATGGGGAAAACCAGAGGCACTGAGGCTTGTGGTCAGATATTAAGCAGGTAAGTTACAGCCATCTGCAGGGTTATATATATCACTGCGTGAGGTAAGTTCAAGGTATATGATAAATTCATAGATAGGGCTTGCAGATGTCCTTTTGTGGAAATATAGAATTAAGTTGCAATGCTAGGATGGAATGAATGGCTAAGTGGGTCAGGAAACGCAGTTTCATGCAGCTACAAAAAAAAAAAAGTGGTTGAATTATCTTCTTTTTTTTTCATTTGAAGTATTTCAAATTCCCATGGTTGTTTTTTTTGTAGGAGCATCCCATTGCTATTCTTTTGCACATAAAGAAAATTTTGAGTGTATTTTGTGCTTTCTGCCTATTCCTCAAGTCCCCCTGAGTCCCTCCCTTTGTGTCAAGTGACTTGTGGAACTGCTCTAGAGAGGAACAAGCCTTAGATGTTTAGATTCAAAGATTAAATTAGAATGTCCATCATCAGCCCATGCCATGAGAATAAGGACCACGTTTCGTTTTATTGGAAATGCAGAAACAATCTTCACTGAAGCTTGGCCTGGGTCCTGCATTGTTGTGTGCCCAGCAGCATGACAGACCCCTCAACTCCAACTCATAATTCATGCTACCCCTCAGCCCTGCTGCTCAGAGACCTTCTGTACGTTTATCTCTTCTGGTTCTCCTGGGGCTCACATTCCTCATGCTCTGAAGTCTCCCTCGTTCTGGTAAGGAGCACTTTTAGGACAAGGGAGTGCTCTGGAGTGCACCCTGGAGGCCTCCGGGCCCAGTAATGTCCGACATCTGCCTGTTCCAGCTGGTGCTCAAGCCTGTTTCCTCCCGGGCAGCAGAGGGGAGCACACACTTGCAGGTTGGCTGAGGGCTGGCATGAAGGGCTAAGCTGCTCTCTCTGCCTCTGACAAATCATTCACACTGATGCCTTAGGTTTTAACTTTTATATTTTTCAAACCCTGTGCTGCCTGGTGTGTAACTCTGAAGTTCCTTGTGGCCTGTGAGCTGCTGTTCTCTCATGCTGGTCAGACAGAACAAACCTCTGCAGGCTTCCACTCCAAGGACACCAGGCCCAAAATGTGCCAACTAAAAGCCTCTAAAGGGGGGCAAACTTGGGGTAATTCCATCATGAAACTGAGGTTATAATTGGAGAATTAACCCTGATATGCAAATGAACCAAACTTATCAAAGTGTGAAGAACTCGTGACCCAGCATCCATCTTGGGTGTCCATCTGGGGTGTAGCCTCTGGACTGCCCAGAGTGTACCTTTGAAGGTCCTTCAAATAAATACCTCCTTTTATTCTCCTAATTCTTGTCTAGTCTCTGTGTTTTAGGTGGCCACTTAAGGCATCAACACAAAGCCAGACAGACTCCAGTGTACAGAATCAGCTTTGGCTCTCAGAGTGCTCTGTGTAAAAATTGACTTTGAGAGGGTCAATATGAACCACCATAAACCAACTATCTCTCCTAGTCATAACTACAGTTGAAAATTTGGCCTTAAACAATTTGACTCACACGGTGAGTCAGGGATGCCTTCTGTTTTTCTGTCAAAAATGTAGTAGACTATTGATCTGAGAACTCCAGAGGGCCTTTGGGATACAGCATCTAAGAGGAAACAGAAGGCACTGGAAGTTATTATGGAAAAGATATTTTCAACAATTTTATTTAACGATAAACTGCACCTCTACCAGGAAAGATTTGAGATGAAAGGCTATCTATTTTTTTTTCAGGTAGGCAATTACACTTGGTATATTTAAAGGTCGTAAGATCTATTAAATTTTTGACAAGCTGACTGCCCTGCAATTCTGATTTCTTATTACATATTGTTCGATACATGTTAAGTGCATAATACATTCTGTATCTATTGTGTACTATAATAGTGCAAGACAAAAACATCCCGGCAAGACAAAAACATCCTGGACAATCGCAACTTCTCAGAAACCTTGAAACCACATCAGAGGTTATATAAAAGATGCTTTACTAAAGCAAAGCAAAGCAAATGGACAAAACTAAAAACAAACTACACAGACTAAACATAACAAAACTTTAACAGAAAATCCAATAGATGGTTTTCTGGCTCCATCTGGTGTTTATTTTACACAACTTCTAGCTCAAGAAAGTAGGATTTCCACTTCCCTTTCCAGCTACACATTGGAAATGAGGAGTGGTATTAAAAGGACATTTAAAATTGTGTATTCTGAGGACTTACAATCAAAGTTGCATATTAGTTATTGCGAAAGTAAGAAAAGATTACTTTTTAAAATCACTTTTTGTATCTTGTGACTTAAATAATTTTCAGCTCTGAGAAAGGGCTTCTATGGCAAACTTATCATTTCTCCTTAGGATACCAGTTAGAATGCCAAAATACTGTTCCTCCCTACCAACCTTACTTTGCTTACATCCTCATGATGGCTAAATCATCCATCCTACTGCTGATTCAAATACTACTGCTTTATTCAAATTACTCTCAAACATTTGCAACACAATTATCACAAGTTTTCACATCAAATATCTTATTGGTGCTGCTTTTAGACTAGATAATAACATATTCACCGTCTGTACAGAAAAAGCACCTGCTTCACTTGGTTTGTAATAGTTTCTAGGAGGAATTGATCCATCACTGTCCCAGGGGTTGAAGCAAGGCTAAATGTGTCTTTAGTTTCCTGGGCCTTCTTCTGGGCCCTTCTTGTAGATGTGTCTGACATTTGCCCTCTTCCAGTCAGTAAAGATATCCTCTGATCTCCATAATTTTTCAAATACTACGGACAGTGGCCCTGCAGCAATGTCAGCCACTTCTTTCACGCTGGGCAGATTTCATCCACGCACATGTATAAGATATAAGAATATAAACACTTCTCTGTTAGCAGCTCTCACAATCTCATGACGGAACACCCTTCTTTTTCTACTGGGCCTAACATGCCTTGTCCTGGTGTGTCCATAACCCAACAAACTTATTGTAAAAACAGGGTAAATTAAATGTTATCCTTTAAAAAAGGGATTTGCACCTTCTGTAGAGTGGAGTACATATATATGGCACATGCACTATAAAACCATATTAAATCAACGTGAATGCATCTTCAAATATGATTTAGCAATTGAGAATAATGTCGAGTAGCCAGTACTTCCTGACAAACAAGCTTCCTGCATACCTCAGTGTGGCAGTGACCCAGGCGAGCCCAATCCAGGCAGCATCAGCGGCAACACCTCAGGGGCTTGACTGTACTTGCAGAGCACCAGAATGCAGTAGATAACATTAAGAAAGTCTTCCCTAGCAGCAAAAAAGTAGGTTTCTGTTGGTTTTTTAGGTTTTTTTTGTTTGGCTTCTCCCCCCCACGTCCCCATTTACAAAAGCACAATAGTTGCATTTATAACTACCAGACTGAGCTCTTCCTTCCAGTATCATATGCCACAGGACCCACCCTCTACAGTCTCTAACCCAAAATGATTCAGCATTGCTGATGCAAATAGAATAGTTTTACTTTAGAGGGTTTTTTTGGCAGTCCACTAAATGTCACAGAGGAAACTCACGGCATGTAGGAAAATAACTGTGTAGAGCAATGTTGAGCCAAGACTGTGTCTAACACATGTTGCATTCATTACAGTCTAAGCATATTAACGACATTTTTAATGAACCTTATCTCCCTGTGATGATACTGTGGAGGCATTATAATTAGTAAAAGGGTTGTTTGCTCCATCTGGTTTCTGACGTGCTCAGGCTGGAGTCTCTAATCCTGTCTCAGTGCTCTGATCCTGCACACACGGAGAAGGCCTCAGCATTAGGAAAATAGTTATTAGCAGCTGATTTGTTCTTGTTTCCAGAACCAAACTCATTTGTGAGAGCCCTGGAAGGGTCAGTCATTCCAGAGGACAAGGAAGCCCAGCCCTGGCTCTTGTGCCACAGCCATTCAAATCTCTGTGTCCTTTCCAGGCGTCAGCTCTCACTCAGGGAGGGAAGAACAAAGCAGCAGCTTTGGGACAGCCTGAAATTCAGGAGGAAGCGGTTTCAAGTGTGGATCCTTACCAGAGTATCACCAGAATAAAAAAAAAGGTGTCACTTAGTATCTTTCTGTGCTTTTCTTCCTGAAGTGGGTAGGAGATACTTCCTTACTTCTCCAAGGTACCTTCCCCAGAAAGGCAGAAGGTACATGTTTTCTATTAGATGGAGCATTTGAGCTTTCTGGGAACTGAGATATAATGTGAGTTAACTTGCTTTCAGGGTAGAGTTGCCTAAGAGCTCAAAACCAGATATATCTTGTGTTTTGGTTTTTGTTGGGTTTTTTGTTGGTTTGTTTGGTTTTGGGTGGTTTTTTGTGGTGGGATTTTTTTTTTTTGGTTTGTTTTTTTTTTTTTAGTCTGCAAAGTTATGGGGAAAAAAAAGAGATCTGAAATAAATTGCAATAAAGCCTGCAATCTCTTACTGACTTGCAGCAGGAGAAATCTTCCTAACCGATATTTACTGCCCAAATCTCAATGAATCAAGGGTAACCGCTAAAAGAAGCTGAACCCAAAGTGATTCACAAAGAACAACTA
>VZTA01014666.1:0-22413 GCA_013398855.1 Mohoua ochrocephala
CCTAATTTGTATTTCCTTCTTCCTTGACAGCTGCTCATTTAATAAGAATATTGAACAAAACCTTACAGCAGCATCCCTAGACCAGTGATGAGAAAGAAGCAGAATCACAGAGAATCTCAGCAGACCTGAACTTTAAGCTGTATTTATCAAACAAAAATAAAACTTTGAGGCATATATCAGGCTATTTTGACATGTTTTCTGGTAAGTTATGCTATGATTTGGAAGTAGTTGTTTGTTTGTTTTTAAGTTTTTTTCAGTTATGGATTTAGGTTCATAACTTTTGCAATACCCTAAATTAGATTTTGCAAATGTAGAAGCTATGAATGCATTAAACTTTAGGGATTCACCTGCAAAAACAGTCACATGCCCAGTCTGGATAATTCCTCATTTTACAGTGTTCAAAAGGGGCAGAATATGATGACCAGAACACTGGAAATTGAGTTATTGTAAGGAGTTAAGAATGAAGAGGCTCAGCAATAATTTAAGCATGTTATGTAGAGCATCTGGGATATGGGAATTTCAGTTATTTAATTACAGCTATCACTAGGTAAATCAGTTTATAGAAGATACATGAGCCTGGAAGACTGAGATAAGTTTTTGCATTTAACCTTTGCTGTCTGAAAAGTTGATGTCTTGGGTAGAAGGTTAGCTGAATACTAATTGCTCCATGGCACCTTGCAAGGCAGGCTGGTTGATATTTTGGCTTTGATTTGGATGTAACTTAGCTATCTTATGAGACCAGCAACCCAGTTATTCTCAGTTGCATCCGTGCATGCTGGAGGACATACATGAATAGTTCTTTTCCCCAGATGTTCGCCGCTGTTTTCAGCAGAGATTCCAAACTTTAAACGCTGGTATCTGGCCAGAAATTCAAAATTCTGGACACTATTTGCATATAGTCAGGCAGACGGCAGGTGCCTTCATTGTTAATTTAGAAGGTTACAGCTCCTGGCTTAAAATATTCCATCTTGATGTTAGCACTTTGAAAAAACTTTCCTTTTGTCTGTGTTTGAAAGTCCATGTGTTTTGGTAATATATCAAAAAATGTACCTCTATATATATCCCATAGAAATAAAAATACACTTATGTAAATCCCCACATATACATCATGACATCTTGTGCCATTTGTGTTTGTGTGCACTTTACTACATCTATCTTTATGTACACATATAAAAATATATTTGATGATAAACAAATGAAAATATTAGGTTTTTGTACAGGAATTAATAACAAAATACCTTGCCACTTTTAAAGTTTGCTAGTCTTGATCTAAATATAGATGACTGATGCAGGTCTTCATTTTATCAAGAAATTAATTTATTTTTCTGTACTGCTGCAAATTGATTTTGAGTGCAAATGGGCTCCATTTGTTGCCAGGTAAATAACCTTTCATAATTTACACTTCGGTGTGGACTAAACTTCTAAACTTTGCCTGTTGACTGCAATAATGAGACCATCAGATCAAAATAATAGCTCTGATAGAACAGAATATCTTCTTTAAAATATTTTGGAGAGGCATGAAGAAATCTATAATACCCCCAACTGATTGTGTGTTAAGCCATTTGACATCAGAATATGCCCCTGATAGCTGCTAGAGTCATCTTAAATACTTCATTTAAAGTCTTAAGAATATAGTTGATTATTTTATTAGCCTAATCAGTAGCATACATCACTGAAAGCAAAAATATTAATAAAAAAGAAGTTGATTTAATCCTTTCTTTCCTTTCTTTTTCTGTATTTGTCTTCTAAATTTTAGTGCACTAAAGTTGTCTATTACACAAAATACATGAGGATTTTATCACCAAACTTCCTTAGTGCAGGTGCTTTCAGCAGCAAAACATCAAGACTATGACTTTAAACATTGCTTCTGTCTCATCAAATTCATTGAAGAAGGTGAGTTTTCCCGAGTTTTTCAACTCTTGCTGTGATATTGAAGGGCCCATGTTCAAGCCCAGGTTTTTGCATACTTGTACCATGTAGAATGTTTGCCAATATTATTAAAAAAAATTACCAAAGCTCATGGCAAAATTAATGTTACTGTTTATAGATAGTCATGTGGTAGTCCTATAGCCACTTTTCTTTTCTCAAGCAGAGATCAAAAAAATGTGAAAAGCATGTGAGAAAAAACACTGAAACACCCTGAGCTGTACAGTCACACAGCCTGAAATTTTATGTTGCCCATGCAATATCTATAAAATGAAGCAGGGAAAGGACACAGTAAAATTTTATCTTTTAGGAGTTTCTCATTGCATAGCTAGAGGTCTAATATCCCCAGTTTACCATTTTAGACAATCGAAATTTTTGTTGTATTTAGTCTGCAGCTACACTGGCTACAGGATCTATCTGATGGCATCCCAATGAGCAAGAAATCCGATCACTTTATTGTTTGTGACACAATTGTACCTATATCAAAGACTTGGATAAGGAAAAGGGAAATAAAGGGAGGCTAACTAACAGAAGAGAGTTTAAAATAAATCCAGTGAAGTTTGGTGGAAATTTATTTAATCATGCTACAGCTGTAGATATTAAACTCAATGAAGTCAATAGAGATGCATCACTTTACCTGTAATGAAGTTCTGTGAAGTTCTGTCTCTTGTCTGGCAATACAAATACAGTAAAACTAAGCTGCAGATTGAAGACTTAGACCACATTTGTAAAATTTTCTGACTAGAAATAAGATGATATAAATCATGAAATATATGAAAACTCTGGAGAGTAGCTGTTAGGAGATTTCAACATCACTACATGTTGGGCATCTCCATTTCTTCTTTAAGTCCAAAAGGTACTTTTATAATTTGCCTGGACTTTCTGAATATAAAGCAGGTCATAGAACTTTTCTGAGTGGTTCTATATCAGTTTCTGGGTGTATATTTTATTTGAACCATAATGTCTCACCCACCGTTAATATGACAACTTTGCGCATTCCAAGTACGTGTACTGAAAGTGTTTTTATGAGGAACTGACAGTTTTATTTGCTATAATATTTAATTACAGCTTGATTCTATGGGAGTTTTTATGGTGTTGTGGGGTTTTTTTTAACTGCTTTAATATTGTTTTCAAAGTACTACCTTTAAAGGACATTGTGTATTTGTAGTTCATTAGTCATCCCTAAGCTCACAGACCAGTAGAATAAACACAAGAGCAAAAATCCCCAAGCACCTTTAGTTTCTACAGTATATGAATCTCCATAAACAGAAATCAGTCAAGCAATGAATTTTATGATTTTAATCCTTCCGGCTAAGCAATCAAAGAAATAGTCATGAAGTCTGAAATTATGAAAACAAAAATATGTCTTGATGTAATGAGCCAGGCAGCATACTAATAAAATCCTCAAACACAATAATTCAGTCAATAAAAATATAACAACATTTTGCAATACAGTTCACAAAAAAATGAAAATGGAACCTTTTTCCCAGTACATCATGAGAAGTAACTAAGATTCCACATGATAGGGATTTCAGTATTTTACAAATACCTTGCTCTTTACCTGTTTTTATATCCAATGATAATATATAAGGAAAATTCTATGCTAACACATACGAGACTGTAATTATTCTCAAATTATTCACTTTTCTTGTAATTTGCCATTTTCAGCAGCTTTTCCCAACTAACCTTCCTTTTCTGGGAGAGGGATTCTCTTTAGATGTTGCACGTGATCTAATCATCCTCATCCTTTAAAAGGTAATGGAAAGCGACACACACCCCCAAAGACCAGCAATTAGTCCCTGAGACTTCTACTTGAGGAACAGAAGAATCATCTTCTACAGGTGCCCTCTTCATCTACCAGGGATGGAAAGAAGCCTGTAAAGGTATGTGGAAGGAGAACATCTGCTCCTTTAATGGTATCTGATCAGAGAAGGCATGAATAAGATCATACAGAGACAAACAAGTGATTAGGGAGGTCTTGATAAGAACAACCCTGGTCAGATACACTAATTAATGTGGAGTGTGAGGACATTTATTTTCTCAGTTGGGAAGATGAGGAAAAGGAGGGAAATAAACACATTTTTAAAACATGATCAATTAGCCCTAACAAAGACCACAACCAGAAACAAACCTTGTCTGTCACACTAATTGACGGGGTATCAAAAATCTGTGAGGCAAACCAGGACTTTACAATGAATAGTGATGCGAATCTGAGCGTCCAGAACATTGGAAGGGGTTCAGTGGGACTGATGAGGCCATGTACAGAGGAAAGGGGAGCAGGGAGGAACAAAAAAGAGGTAGGCAGAAAGGGATAGAAAAGTAAAAGATGACATGCAAAATGGGGCCAGTTGCTAAGTTTGTCTGGCTGAGCCTTGCTTCTGTTCACTCCAGTCTGTCTTGTCTTAATAAATAATTTCTTAACAATCTCTCTGCGTGATCTTGCCCTCCACTCTGTGTTTCAGGGCTGTTAGAGTTCAGTGACAGCTAGTGGAGGGTGAGCAGAGGGCATGAGCAGAGGTGAGTGAGGGGCTCAACGCTGTTGGCTGAAGCAGCACAGTGGGTCACAGCCCATATGCTGGATGTCCAGGGATGGGAGAAAGCATCTGTGTCTTCCCAGCTGGCTGTGCACAGGGTGTGCATGTGGATCTGTTGGAAAACTCCAAACTGGATCAGCCCCAGGTTCAGGCGTCTGAGTGCTCAAGGAATCTGTGAATGTCCATGCGCTTGTGAACCTGGAGAGAGTGGTGCGTGTGCTGTATTTGTGACCTTCTGCCTCTGCCAGCACAAGAGGAGGAGGGGATGTGTCTCTTTGTGCCTGCGTCTCATGTGAGTCCATAATGTGGGACATGCTGGGGCAGCACCTTGTCTGCAGCTTTTTCAGTGTCCTGTGTGTGTCCCCTGCTCTATGTGTGTGTTTGGGATATGTGCTCAGCTTCACTCCTGGCTGAACCTAAAAACGGGAAAGCAGCATCTGAATCCTTCAGCCTGACCCACAGTCTTCAGGCACTGGGCTGAGGTCCAGCACATGGGTCCTGGGCTGGCACTGGTGAAGAAAGCAGCTGAAAATACTGGGTGAATTTTTCATCTTGAATCAGAAATCAGTAGAAAAAAAATTAAACACTGTGCCTATATTTCAAGACATGTTTCTTAACTAAGGAGTTAATGATTAAATATGGGACTATGCAGTTACAGGTAGTCAATCTTCAGCAAGATGACTTAAATTTTTTTGCTGAACTTACTAGCCTGCCCTTCTCCCCTTCTCCTTTTTTTTCTGCTGATTATAGCCTATAGTTTACTGCCAAAACTTAAGATGGCCTTAGAGTCTTGTTATTTTTTCTAGACTTGGAGAAAGTTCTGTGCCAGTAGATAGTTTTCTGCCCAGAGCTATTTTCCATGCAGTCATCCTGGGACAAGATTTGAGCTTGCAAGAAAAATAATCCAATGCAAGCATCCCCATGAGAAACTAAAAATTTATCTTTGGGCTGAGGAGAGGAAATCAATTTTAGCCAACTGTGCATAGCACTCCGTCTCCAAGCAGATGCAGATTTCATTTTGCCTGCACACTGAGGCTGTCCATGAAGGGGCTTGGAGTTCTGCAGATGGACAGTGTGGTCTCTTCTACAGGTTCCAGGGCATGATCTGAAGTGACATATTTTCCACAGATTCTGGGATCTCTTGGTACTTTATTTGCCCTGAGGCTGCAGCTATGAACACATGTAGGCACCAGTTCCGTTTCCTCTGAGGAGGTGTCAAGCTCCCTAAAATGAGTGTCCCACCAGTCGTGTATTATCTTAAAAGGAACCGTGCCTTGGAGGCTCAGTAAAGCAGGCCTGCATCTGTGTAAAGACTTCATTGTGCTTCTGTTGGACTGCAGCTACTTCACAACTGAATGCCTGGCTGAGGCCAGAGGGAAGTGGAGACAGTTTCCCAGGTGAAAGGAGTATTTTTTCCTAAATGTGAGGGAAGAAAGCAATATCGAGGCTCCTTTATGTAGCGCTGTCACAGTAGGACACCGCAGATGTGAACAGGCAGATATATTTTGCAGACAGAGCAAAAGAAAACCCATGCTTTTCCTTGTAAGAGTGGGAGGGGAAGAAGTCTGCTGTCTAAAAGAGGTTTTTCAGATGGTTTGGACAGAGTTTAAGAGTAAACAGAGTCAATATACTCTGTCAGCGTGGCCTACGTAATTGAAGGTAATCAAGTGTTTGACATGACATGTTACCACTCAAAACCAAAAGATTTGAAAAAAGCACTTTCTGAAAAGATTGCTGTCTTATTACTTTGACAAATTAGAGCTTTAACTCCCTTTTCTTGTCCTGGCAGAAAAGGAGCTGAAGGCCTTGATAGATAAAAAATTAACCATGACAGAGCAATGTGATCTTGTGGTAAATAAGTCCAAGAGCTTCCTGGCTACATTAAGAAGAGTGTTACAACATGTTGAGGGAGTGGATCCTTCCCCTCTGCTCAGTACTGATGAGACAAATCTGGAGTGCTGGGTCCAGATCTGGGATCACTAGTACAGGAGAGACATGGACTTACTGGAGTACAGCCTCATTGGAGAACCAAGTTTTGGAGCATCTGTCCTAAGAGGAGATGCTAACAGAGAGACTGGACTGTTCATCCCAGAGAAGAGAAGGCTCAGGAGGGCCATATCAATGTGTATAAATGTCTGCTGAGATGGGGACTAAGGTACGTGGAGGTAGGCTCTTCTCACCAGTGCCCAGTGAAAACACATCAGGCAATTGGCACAAGTTGAAATACAGGAAATTACATTTAAACATAAAGATACCCTAAAACTCTCAATTTTTTAAAACTCTAGAGGTGTTTGAATACTGAAGAATGTTCAGTCTCCATCCTTTCAGACACTTAAAACCCAGCTGGACAAAGCCATGAGCAATTTCACAGAATCATAAAATCATTAAAGTTGGAAAAGACCTCCAAGACCATCCAGTTCAACCATTGACCAAACAAAACCATAGACTTAAGTGCCATGTCCAGCCATTTCTTGAACACTTTCAGGAATGGTGACCCCACCACTTCTGTGGGCAGTCCGTTCTAATGCTTGACAACCCTCCTTTCTTTGAGCAGGAAGGCTGAATTTGATGATGTCCCAAGGTGCCCTCCAGGCTCAACTATTCTGCAATTCTATGAAACTGCAGTGCCTGCGTGGATGCTCTCACCATAGTGGAAACTTTTACAGTAAATTCTTGCTTAGTGATTGGTTTCAGAAGATGATTCCCAGATTCTTGGGAAGAATTGAGTGATGCCTAAATTTTTGTCCAGCTATTGGTTTATAACACTAAATACTGGTCTCTCCATAGTCCAAGAGTTTGTGCTGAACCAAATGTAGACTAGAGTAGGCTGTGGCTGGAGACACTGCTGCACAATATTCTGTGAAATATTAGTAAGATTTTTCAACACTACATCCCACAGTTTTCTCATTTGGAAGGTAAGGAAGTATGGTCTGTTGGAGTGGAATTTGGACAGACCCCTGGGCTTAAAGGATATTTACTAACAACATAAGATCCAGATGTCTGATAACAACAGAGTGTCTTACTTGGACCTGTACTTTTCAGCATCTTCATCTACACTTCTGGATGAGGACACAACACGCATCCATGGTGAATTTGTGGATCAGACTAAGATAGGGAGAGTGACTGACACAAGGATTGGTAGAGCTTCTGTTAAGAGTGAGACCAATAAGCTTGAAGATTCAACCAACAGAGACCTCACAAATTCCAGTGAGGAAAAGGACAGAGATCTGCCGTTCAGATGTAAGAACCTTACACAATAATGGAGGCTAGGAAAGGGCTCCCAGATAGCAGCCTGAAAAGTACTGGGGAGCATGGTGGATGTCAAGTCAAATGTGAACCAACATCACACTCATTTCAGAAGGAGTGCACTGTGTAGAGTAGCTGGCAAAGGTATCATCCCTCTGTAATTGGCACTAGTGAGGTTGCAGATGAAATATTGTGTCTGGTTTTAGATCCTACAGTCTCCATTTGAAGAGGGATGTGGAGAAACTGGAGAAAATTTACTGGTGAGTTACCAAGGCAGTCAGGGGCCTTACATACCATATATTGTGAGCACTGCTCTAAATCATGTCTCTGTAGAAAATTTGGATTCCCTGTGTTGTGGAAGACGAATCCTAACAACAGACTTACTGCCCATTCGTATTCTTCTGGCAAAAGAAAGAGAATTAGCCTAGGACAGGATCCTTGCTGACGGGCCTTTCTTGGCCTGCTGAGGGCAGTGACATAAGCAAGAAACCTAGTTATGCTGTCAAATAAAAAGTGGAGCCTGGGAGCAGGTACAGCTGCCACTTCCTTCTCTTGAAGGTACCAAGAGAAAAGAAAAACAAACAAGAAAAAAAACCACAAACCCAAGCCTCTTTTGTCTGGAAAAAAAGCCAGAACTAAACCAAACCATAAAACAAGTTAGGCTATTTCATTCCTTTACTTCAAAAGTAAAGAAAAAGTTTTGAGGTAATCACAGCACAATTTAAACATTTAACTAACCTTATCCTGGATATTGCAGGACAAGAGATAAGCTCTTAATTTATCATCACAATATGTAAACTAGAAATTCATTGGAGGCTGCTTAAGTATACAGTCTTAGTTTGCTCAAATGTATTCTGTAAATCCAGCTGATTGGGTACAAATGGAGGTAATATCAAGAAACTGTGTTGCAAAAGCCTTGTGCTTCTTTTTACAAGAAAAATAAGGGTGAAAATTGAGAGACTGATAGTGGATGCAGAGATGAAAAACATAGACAGAAAGGTGAGTTTATTTTGAAGTTTGGTCATCAGCTGCAATGGGTGACACATAGGTTTGCTTTTTCCACCATGCATTTCTCTTTAAGTTTTAACAGCCCACCAGGAACACGGCTCTTGTCTGAACCATGCAATAAAAACCTTGCTTGGGATGCATTGTACATGAGCAGACACTGACCATGCCAAATGAGCTACAAGAGCACTTAATCCCTTTGCAAATTCTGAAGTAAATGTATTAGATGCAGCACAGTAGAGGATGCAGATCATATTAATGACACTGCTAAGTAGCATCCACTAAATAGGTAGAGTCAATTGAAGACTCTTATCCTTCTGGGTCCTCTAATACTGCTGCTTATGATATAATACTATTGTATTTGGGAGAGATGACAGAGAGCCAGAAAAATAACCATCAGAATCATTCAAACCTTCCCTAAAGTGAGAAGAAACTTTTTCTTGGACTTTTGAACCCTTTTCTTCGTATCCCATCAAGGTCAGTTCTCTTTCCAGTCATATTTAGCATCCACATTACCCTTTCCAGGCTGGGGTAGTAGTTACTGCTGTACATGTTGTCTCTTCCCCCAGAGGAAGAAGCAGCAAAAGTCAGACTGTGAAGTTGCATGATAGATTTATGTATTCAGCACCAGTACTTCAGCTGATTTCCATTATTTCTGTCAAAGCCAAAGTAGTCATGAGAACCTGGAAAGATTCCAAACAAAGCTACTACTCCCAGCAGTACCCAGCATAGCCAATTGCCTGGTTTGCCAGTGCCTGTAACTAGCACTCACACGTACTAGACAATTTCTTCCTACCCTGCGCTACATTAATTTGTTACACTGCAGACAGGCAATAGGCAGCTCAAAGGTACAAAACAGTTTTTCAGAACTCAAGTCTGAGCAACACAAAAGTTCTATTGGTAGGGCTAAGAAAAAACTGAAGTTTTTACCTCTGGTGCAGCATCGTTACACGGAAGGCACACATTCTCAACCAGTCTACTTTTCTAACAGACAAGCAAAGCTAGAGTCTCCATTGACATGACAGTATCTGTGTGTGATGCTTCCTGTCATTTCTGGCTAGCTAGAGGACTCTGTCCTGTCATAGGACATATCTCAGTTATTCATGGTTTGTCACCTTTCAAGCTATATAACTGTGTAGTATATCTCGCTGTGAAACTCTTAGCATTTGGGAAGGAATGCAGTACACCTCCTTAACAACAATGGCTATTATATCAGAAAAGTCTTCCTGTCTTCCTGTCTTCCCTCTCTCTCTTAAGCATCAGACTAAATCCAATTCTCCTTCCTTAACAGGAGGCTTGCTAGAAACTCAAAGCAGTGCACAAAAGTAACTGAAGGATTAAGAAATGTTCTGTTCAGAAGACTCATTGCAGCTGTGATTTTCTAATACGAAGCAGTTTCCCTTGTCTGTCCAGAGACTGCACTCAGCATCCACCACAGAATGATGAGAAGCATTTTAAGACCTGAACAAGATCAGTTGGGAAAGTGTTAGACCAAAGATCAAAAGGTCCCTGTTTCATTCCTGGGATTTGGGAGAAATGTTTGACACCTCATCTGTGTAGGTGGTCAAGGCCAAATTAGATGGGGCTTTGAGAAACCTGGTCTAGTGGAAGGTGTCTCTTCCTGTGGCAGGGGACTTGGAACTGAATGATTTTTAGAGTCCCTTCCAACCCAAACCATTTTATGATGGTGAAGAGGGCCAATGTTGTACACCTCCTACTTTAAACACCTTTCTAGCTTCACTGTCTATAACAAGCAATTAGCAAGGCATGGTTTACAGGATTTAAGAGCTCTACACCAAGTGTTTCACTGCATACAATTCTTCAGCACAAGAAGAGTATAAGAGAACAAATGCATTGGAGTTGTTTATCATTTAACATCATATTTCTCAGAAACTATGATGATGAGCACTCCTCAGCAGTCTACACTGAAGGGGATTTTAATAGAATTTTACTCTGAAATGTAACCCTTGCTATAGGATCATAATCTCTCCATAGTTCCAAGAATGACTTTTGTCAAGGATAAAAAGTTGTTGAGATTGGTTTTGTTTGGGTTTTTTTTTTTTTTCCTGGAAAAAGGCTGAAGAACAAGCTTAAACACTGTTATGCAAATCAATAAGTTCGTGATCTAACACGTTAGTAAAATGCATTTAGATCAGTTTTGAATTAATTCTGTTGGAAAATTCCCTGCAATAATGAAAACTGAAAGCATTAAAGTATTTCTAAGTCTTTAAAGGGCATTGTTGTTCCATAGCAGAAAGTATTTGATTTGACAGAAATGACTAATAAAACCATTAACACGAGCTGATTTTTGCATCACTAGAAGGGTTTTACGAGATTCCTTCAGAAAATAATGCTTACATTTTCTTAAAATCAATCAATCTTGTTAAAATAATCACAAATTGAAGAGCTAGTAATCTCTGAAAATAAAAAATGCATCTCACCGCTGCAAAAGAATTACAGAGAGTGCTTTACTAGAAAGGGTAGGAGTAAAAGAGCTTGCTAGGCTGTATTCCTGTTTGCCAGCCTACATATGTCATTATAGATGACATTGATTTATTATGTATTAGCTGCAGTGGAGTTCACTGTTTAAATCTAAAACTAAAACAAAACCCGGAAAATCAATGCATTCAGAATATTAGATGTACTGTCATTTTTGGTGAATCTTCAGAAACCTGAATTTTTCTCATTACATTTCACTAATTAGTGGCCCATTTGGATTTTTTTGCTTGGTTGTTTTGTTTTGTTTTGTTTTGTTTTCACTCACTTCCCACCCCCTCCCGCCACCTGTCTCAAATCCAGAAGTACAAGCTGACTCTGTGTCAGGATGAATTTTTAGGTAATATGTAGATCCTTGAAAAATTTGATGACAAGTGTTTTTACATCAATTTGATAACAAGATATCTCTTCAAGGAAAAAGAGACAAAGAAAGGAGAGAAAAGTCTAGAAGTATGTTATTAAAGCTTTTGATGGAGCAAACTCACTGCAATGAAGAAACTAGTATAAATGTCTACAGAGCAGGATGAATTTATACCTGCAGCAGCATTGATAGTGGTCTGAGTTAAAAATGAAGATAAATTCTGTAGCTGAAATGTTGTTCTTTAATACCTTGCAGACACTTGTTACAACATACTGTTGAAACTACTTGATACTTGGGCCAATTGTTTTGCATCAGAGGTCCTTGTCACAGAAATCACTGATTATGTCCCGTCATACAACTGTGTTGTGTTGCAGAAAGGTGCAGTGTATAGTGCGATTCTCATTTTCTGAAAGCTAACAAGATTACCACACAAAGGAAATGTGCTTAATACCTTTGAAGACAGCCTCAGGCCAGCCTGCACTGATGTGGAAGAGGAATAAATCCCATTTTTCAACTCCTCCAGTTTTGCCAACTGCCTAGACTAAACTGTCTTTAGGCACAGCAAAAATAAAATTGCTGCGTGGAAAAGCTGAACAGTGGAGCAATCTAAGAGCTGTGTTTGTGTTGACTGTGGTTCTCTTATGCTGAAATCCTGTAAGGTCAGGCTGGTCATGCCTGAAGTAGCAGAAGCAGCAAGCCACATTTTCCTGAATACATTGATATGTTCATTCATCTCTGTCCTCCCCCTACATCTCCACTTTTGATGGCAGGAGGGAACTGAACTGTTCTTTCTGAAGTACCAAAACTGCTTCTTGTGCATTCTATGGCACTCCAGACAGGGTCTGTGCCCAAGGAAAAGAGGCATTAATGGACATAGGTTTGGCTTCATTCCCCTCAGTGTGGGTACACCTGCATCTGGGTAGCTCTTGCTCAAGACAATTTTTAAAAGCAGTGAAATCTACAAGAACAGTTACCTTCTACCTTCCTCTTCCTTCTGACCTCTTATGGATGCACAGTGAGGCTGTGAAGTCTCCATCTGTTCCTCTCCTTTGGGAAAGGGTGAGACAGTGGGAGTTCTTCAGCCTGAAGAAGAGAAGACTTCAGGGAGACCTCACTGTGACCTTTCAATACTTAAAGGGGGCTTATAAGAAAGGTGGAGAGAAAACTTTCTAACAGGGTATGTGTGATAGGACAAGAGGTAGAAACTAAAAGAGGGTATATTCAGGCTAGATATAAGGAAGAAATGTTTTATGTTGAAGCTGGAGAAACACTGGAATGGGTTGCCCAGAAAGGTGGCAGATGCCCCATCCCTGGAAACATTCAAGGTGATGTTGGATGGGGCTCTGAGCGGTCTGATATAGTGGAAGGTGTCCCTGTACATTGCAGAGGGGTTGAAGTAGATGGCCCTTAAGGGTCCCTTGCAACCCAAACCATTCTTTGGCTTTACGTCAACCTCGCTCCTTCACAGAGCCCACGTTGTGTGAAGGATACTTGTATCCGATAAACAAAACCCTTGTGCATTTCCATCTTCACGCTCTCATCACTGCCATGTATATTAGCAGATTCTTGTTTTTATTTGACCTGTGTTCCTCTTCCTATAATTTGTGATGGTAACTTCTGCCTTACAAATGATACAGTATTCATTCAGTATTTTGGAATACTTTGTGCCGTAAATGCTATACTTTTCTGGTTGTTATTATTATTAATAGACTGTACTTAATTTTTATTAATTGACATAATATAGGAAATCTGTTTTGATTAAACACTTCATTGAGCACCATGCAATCCTTTGGCACCAGAGGACTGTATCACTATTGGGTGGAATTTACACTGATCTTATCTCAATTAAGCAATAATCATTACCATTAGATTAAACTGGTATCTTGTGAGAAGTCCAAGTATATTTTCCCCCTCTGTCTGAGTGTATTTACATTAACTGGAACATATTTTACTATGAATTATAATCAGGGAGAATTCTGACTTATTTTTACCATGAAAAGAAGCAAAACATTTTTGCTTGACTAGGTGAAAATAAAGAAACAACCAAGAAGTATCATGCATAAAGGTCTTCCAGAAAATCAGTGCTGTCACTCAAAGTTTCAGGGAAACATCTGTTTTTCTCTCAAGGAACAAGTATACAGAAAAATACAGGCTCTCCTAGACTATGGAAAGAAGCTATTTCCGGACAGACTGAGACCACTGCTCTTGCTATCCTCACAGTAGAAGTCTGTGTAGCCCTTTGCACAGGAAAGAGCAACCCCAGGGGGAAAAAGTGCTTGCTTGACAGACAGTCTCCATGCAGGGATGTTGCAGGTTTTCACCCCAACATACCAGTTATCTGTACCGTAAAAGCTGTCAGCTCAAACTCTACAGCAAGTCCCTTGCCCTCTTTGCTCAGGACATGCTGGAAGTGTGGCAGGAACACCTCTTAACTGAGCTGTGGTGTCTATAATTTCTGTATATCTGAAGGATATGATACGTGCTACTGAGATTTCTTAACAGAATCCACTTGAAAATTTCTTTTCCAAGTAGGGAAGCCTCCTCACTCAGGAGGCACTGGTGGGATAATTCTTCCTTCTGCTCTCCTCATGGCCCACTGTGGCTTGAGTTGCTTTCTGCTCATGGCCAGGGCTGTGGTATAACTGTTTGAAATCCTCCTTGCACACACTGTCCTTGAGTTTGGCAATTTACGTTCTCTGCTGGAAAGCAGAAAACAAGATTTGAGCTTGAGGTTGAAACTGGATTATCTTTAACATCTCTTCCAACCTAAAGCATTCTATGATTCCTTAAAGGCAGCAGAAAAGATGTCATGTGGAAGAAAGAACAGTGTTTTCTCAGCCCTGGTCAAATAGAGGTCACACAGACTCTTTGGCTGTGGTAAACAAGAACCAAGATTTCAGGCAAGGCTTTCTGCTCACTGCTTCATTTAGGCAAGCTCTGAGTTAAATACACACAGAGTTCACTGAGTTTGGGTCAGCCTTCTCACCATGTCCCGGTATATTTTGGCCTCTGGTGAGACCTTAACTCTTTCCTGATACTGGTTATAGAGCCTCAGCTCCCACATGTGTCTCTAGAGGACAGTGTCTCAAAAGTCATTTAAGGAATTGCATGCACTTTTACATAAAGAAATCCTCTTTTAAATTTAACCTTCCATCTTAAGTGTACATGGAAACAAACAACAACAAGACCACTATAAAACAATAAGATTCATATTGTATTTGATCAGGTAGGTTCTAGTAATGTATGTGTCACAGGGAATGGCTAGTTTTCTCACTGATTTTAATTAAAAATGAAAAGAACATAATTGTTATGTTCAAGGAAGAATTTTTCTCTTGTCTTTTCGTTTTTGTATTTTCCTTTCCATCTTGCATTTACCTTTTACGTTTTATATACTGAAGAATAATATGTAAGTGTAATAGAAAACTAATCCTAGGGTTCAACAAGGTGTTTTAGATAACAGTTTCTGGATAGTTTCAGGGAATATGGATTACAATTCGTGATGCAGGGTACACTGTCTCTTCTGGGTAGGAGGAAATTTTAAGTGACTAAAATTTAGATAATCAGTGTTAGCAAATGTTACTAAATGACTTGCCTCTGCCAGCTAATTTTGAAAGATAAAGCCTTACATTATTATCACTATTTACGTTATGTTAACAATATTCAGGTATGGCTTACAGTCTTTAACTTTCAAAATTACTGAACTACTGTAAATATGTGTCTTATTTGCTAATTTTGTTAAAGCATAGAGCACAAGGATTAAAATCCTACATCCCCAGACCCTCTAAAAATGGGCTCAGTGTGCTCAGTAAACCTGGTGGGGTTTTTTGGCACAGCCATTTTTACCTGAATTTATTATAAGGTTTGTTCAGGCTATTTTTTTCTGCTGTTGTTTTTCTTTAATGAAAAATTGGAGTTATAAATAACATTTATGAATCATGCAGTAACCTGCATCTTTTCGCTTCCTTTTCTTCATGGATTCACTGCAGCTGCTTGCTCCGCATTGGCAGCCTTTCCTTTAATTTGTAGTCAATTACACCGATTAAATGTATTTTCACTGTTTCTCACCTGAGCTCAAAAAGGTTTTTCATAACACATTTGTAGGAGAATTTTGGTTTTGGTAATTCCCAATTTTTTTTCAGACTTCTAGATTTATCTCACTGACATAAGTTTGCCTTTTATGAGCAACTCTCTTTTTTGACAGCTCCCGAACTCTATTTCACAGGTGACTGCTACAGTAGTCCAACACAAAGTTTTGGCAATGCTCTTGAGTCTAACAGATTCTAGGTTCTGTGGCATTTGAACTCAGTCAAAGATGATGTCTCAGAAGAACACAGCAAAGAGAGAGAATCTTTTATTTCACAGAAGCTAGAAGAACATTTCTGTGATAATTTTCCCTTGGTCAAATATTTACTAATACATGGGTAAAGCACAGAAATAGAACAAGAATAGAAGCTACTTTCTCTAGCAATGAAAAGGCTGCATCTTTCTGAAAGCATGCCTTTCATACATTGGAAGATTCCATGTGATAAGGCCCTGGAATGAAGTGGAGACTCAAGAAATGTGGTTAATATTCAAAGATCTCCTCCTACAACGTAAAGAGAGTTCATTCAAAATGAATAAGACATCAGGCAAAAAATGACTCCTGGCCAAATTCAAACACAAAATGGAAACATACAGAGGATGGAAGCAAGGATGGGTAACCTGGGAGGAGTACAGAAACATTGAATGAGCATCCAGTGTTGAAGTTAGGAGAGCTGAAGCCCAAATGGAATAGCTTCTGTCCAGGGATGCCAAAGGCAACAAGGAGGACTTCTATAAGTACATGCATGACATCAAAGAAAAATAAAATGTCTGTGGAAAATGTGGGTCCATTGCTCAATGAGATGGGAGACCTAGTTTCACAGGTCCAGGGCATGGAAAAGTCTGAGTTTTTGAATGCTGTCTTTGCCAAAATTTTTACTAACCAGACTGGCCTTCAGGAATCTGAAGTCCCAGAGACCATGAGGACATTCCTTTGTCAAGGCCAAGAAATACATAAGCAAACTGGACATCCATAAAGAGCAGTGGACTTTGCCTAACTAGACTTCAGGAAGGGCTTTGACACTGATGAGATCCTCACAGACAGGTTATGTGTTGCTCTTCGTGTTACTCTATTTTTGTTTTTCTCAGGAGATACAATTTAAGTAAATGCCATGTTAGTTGTGGTTTTGCGAGAAAAAGGTGAATAAAACACAAATATGTACAGTATGTTCTCGGCTATGTACAGAGCTGTTACAGATCTCTCAGGTGTTTTTTCTTCAGACTGTGCAAGTTGAGGAGACCTTGAGAGAGGGTTAGTGTAGATTACCACTGCAATGGCGGAGGATGGAACTCAAGTAAAAATATTCAGTCTTCTATCTTAGAAACTAATCATGGTTGTTTAAGTTACTAGTTCAAGAAGAAAACATAGTTGGACTGTGACTGAAAGCTGGAAAGCTGTGCTTTTCAAAATTGAGAAAGGAATGCAAAGTTTTCAGATCTAGTTTGGTGCCTAGGAGAAGAATTGGTATTGGGGAAGTAGGGTGTTATTTTTTATCATCCGAAGATCCTTAGTTCCCTTCCTTTGCTATAAAGGACGCTTATGCTGATCACCCTCATACATGAACAGAACTCCTAGATGAGTCAGATTAAATAAATCTTATGAGTATATCCAAAAAAACTCTCTGGATTGCCTGTTCTCTCCCGCTTCCTGAAACACTGTGATTTTACTGTGATGCTAAGGTCTAATTGTAGCATTTTGTGTTGAAGTCATGGGCGCACAGTTACTCTCTAAAGCTCTGTTGCTAACTTTCCACAGTTACCAGAATGAGAAAGATGTAATAAGTGTTCCATGAATTCTTTTCTGGAAGTCCCTGGGACTAAATGTCAGTTTTCTTACTTTTCTACATAGCTGTACTTGATTCCACTTTTGCTGCATATGAAATCTTGGTTGAAAAACAACATGTAAATCTTTTTCTTTGAAGGCCTGTTGCAGTCTTTTTTACTACCATTTCTGGGGAAATGAAACCTCTTGGGCAAACGTACAAACCCACCTATTAATTGCCAACAAACAGACAAAAATATGAGAGATAAAATTGTAGAGATAGAAGGTCCTGTAAACAGTGTTGGTTTGAATGGAAGCTGAAGTGGTCTTAACTGCTGCCTCTTATGTTTTTATCCACCCTCTGTAACAAAGAAGGCATATAGGATACCTAGTCTCTTTCTTTAAGGTTAACTCTCAAAATGACCTCGTTGTAGTTAAATGTTTTTCTATCACATTTAGGTTTATTTGTACAGGAATAAAAGAGAGGAAAACCTTTTTTTAAAACAAATTTTTAAAATAATCATAGGAAAATCCTTCTGTGAAACTTGATAAACCTCTTAAAAAACCCCAAAGAATTGGCTTTCTTCTAATACTAAACAAAGGGCTTTCCTAGAATAAACAAATAATTTTATCATCAAAGCTATTTGCTTTCTTTGCTTCATTATATAGTCTATACATAAACTTAATTTAGTTTTAAAACTTTAATGAACTAGCATTCCAAATTTTAGAGAAAACTAATGTTTGGCTGCTGATCCTTGGGAAAACAGGAATGCTTGGCATCTTACAACTTAAAAACAACAAAAACATGTTGGCAGTGTGGTTTTAAACTGAAATAAGAAGGCAGGAGAAATAATTCATACTTTTCTGTTCAAAGATGGAGAACAAAGAGCAGTGGGATTTTCAGATCTATGCAATTGTCTGAAGAAACGAAAAGTGTTAATCCTTTGCATTTATTTTTCTGCAGCTCTGGTCTCCTAAAGACCTTTTATTCTATCCCCATACACTCAGTTTAAGGAAGGTGAGCTTGAGGACACAAGAAGCATGCCTAAGGTTACAGTAAGTTGATGATGCATCACGGTCACAGCAAGTTGCCTTCTTAAATGGGTCTATTTCTCAGCTAAAACTGGGTAAATAGGAAAAATGATTTTCTTCCTGTCAGTATCTCATTTCAAGGTCAAAAGAAGAAAAATAAAACCAGCATGTCTGTAGCTGAGGTAGCATATCGAAGTATATGGAAGCATGCCATACACAAACACTCAGGCCTGAAATATATTGCAGATATTTTTTATGTAAAAGATTGTGCATTTGTTTCTTTAAATGGGAATAATATTTGCTTTGCATTTGGTGAAGGTTAACCCTTCTGTTCAATAATTGGTTTTCTACTTTTCATAATGCTTCATTTATTTCTGGAGTTTCAGCAATTATACCCTGCTCCATATAGTCAATACAGTAAAGCAGTCTGGAGTTTGGTCTTAGTGAGTTTGAAATTTGAACTCGGAAACATACTAAAAGAAAAACATTAATCATAACATTTTTCCAGGAACAAAAAAACACTCTTCTTAATAAGAATCAATGGATTATTTTCATATGTTCATTTATTTCTGTCCATATAAATCCTACATAAAACCCTGTCTCTGACCAAGCTGTGTAGAGTTTGATGAAAAATTTTGAAAGAATCTGATCCTGAGTTTACAGAACCTGACCCTGATCTGTACAGATGGCTTGGGATGGAAAAGCTGGGAATGAAAGGAACAGAAAAGAAAGAAGTTCTGAGTTCTTATAGTGTGACTCTGATCTTATGTAACATGTGCACTTATGTGTTATCTTTTTCTTCCTTTCCTTGTAATAGACACTGTCTTCTGTTTTAGTGTTTTTCTCCCCCTACTCCCACTGTGTGTTTGTATAATAGAAAATATATGCTGTTTGGAAAGAAAATACTTCATTCCCTGCAGCTACTAACAATTTACTTTTCTCAGAGTTAGAATGAAAACATTCTATTTCTGTTTTTCTTCACCTCAGATCATCCTGACAGTGCTTTACTCTGCTGGAAGGACATTTTGATGATAGGTGAAAGAAAACACAGCAAAGTATCCTTGTTCTGAGCTGATCTGACAGATGTGATTGTGGGACTTGAGCACCAGTCTTTTAGAGCCTGGCTGTTGGTCCCATAGCACTCACAGATATGGACTGAAGGTAAAGGACAGTATTTTGCTCACACAACCATACAGCCTCCCTGAGTCCTTTGTACTTGAAAAATGTCCATGAGTACACACTTCTAATTAAATACTTCAAGCCCATTTGTGCACTGTCTCTCAGTGAAGGTTCATTTCTCATATATTAGAACAAAATTGACAAATGCAAATACATTAATCTACTATAAATAAATAACATTTAAATTCATTAAACCATAAGGATTAACTTCAGTGCCTCCTTCCAGTTCCTGTAAGATCATCCTTACCATATAAACACTCCATTAATAACATTTATTTTGGTGTCTGAAAACCTCTTAGTGTGAATAGCTGAGGATTGTTCCAAGTCTTCAAGGTCTAGTACCACACAGAAGAAGGGAAGTTATTTTGAATTCATTCAGAAGTTTCTGATTGAGTGAAAAAAACTCCAAGCAAAACCCAAAACCAGCAACCCTCAAATCTATTAAAAAGCCTGCAATAAAAAATTAAGAAATAAAGTGATTGGTGCATGTTTTTTAAAGGCACTTGTGTGAATATATTGTTAGAAAAAGTTGCATCAGCATATTTTTCCTATTTATTTCATAAGAAGGATTAGAAAGCATAAAGTGGCTGCATCCACTTTACATTTGAAAAGTAATTCAGACCCTTAGAAAAGCCATGAATCACACAATTTAATTTCCAAAGTCTGCAAATCCTGTCATTCTTTTACTTTATGCCAGATAATCCTATCCCCAGATACGTGATTTTGCTTACTGTACATTTTGATTAAATAATTGAGAAAAAGGAAAGAAATTTAACAGACACAGCAGATTCATTTGCTTTCCTCATTTAAGTACCTTTTGCCTTTAGCCCAAGCTCAGTTTTTGCTGAAGATCAAATCAACAGAGAAGGAAAATTTTAAAATTGTTGACACATTTAAAATTAAATAAGAAGAAAGAAATAGTGATAGACTATCTCATCATCAATTCCCAGGACATTTTTGCACAGAGACATGTACATTACTGTAATAACCATATCTTACAATTTGATGCATTTGTAGATACCTTAGGAACCAGATAAGATTCTTTTCTGATGCGGAGTTTTATTGTATTAAACTAATTTGCACTCAATCACTATTGACTCATAAGTATTTAATACCATAATAAATGTTTCAGAACTGTTTTTCAAGGCATCTTGTTAGATGCTTTTAGAATCTGAAATAATGTATTAAACCATGTTTATTAAGGAAAAATAATTACAGTTACGGAATTTCTCTAAATTGCCAGAGAGAAAACCACGTAGCTAGACCTCTAGGTTTGGAAAAAAGCCTTGCAACAAGCATGATTACAAAATGCAAGAGCAATTGGTAAAGCACATTTCTGATTTCTGATTATATAAATTATAAAATACTTTCTTTATCATCCACTTAGCTTCTGTAGAACCCCATTTATTAAAGAAAGGTATGCTGCATTACTACAAGGTTTTCTATCCAGAGGATTTATTTGGTGGAACTACTTGTACCAACACTGTGAACGAGCAAACAGAGAGTTTTGAAAGGGATTGAAGAAAGATCTAAGCAACAATTTGAAGTCCATGGCAACATTATCTGAGTGAAAAACCTTGGTATTGGCCTTAAGATTACCAAAATATGAGCAAAATAGCAGAAGTTTTACTTGGCGATATATTTCACTTGTGCACTTCCATTTTGTTCTGTTTCTTACTTGTTTATTTTGATAGTCCTTATTACTTTAGCTGAAAACAATCTATAGCATCACTGAAAAAAACCAGGTTATAAGATAGTGGACTTTACCACCCAGTTGATATGTTATCTTTAAGAAAAAGCCAATAACCTCCTGTACAGGAAAAGGGCTTTGGCCTTTCTCCTAGTCACATACTTTTTGTATTACAGAATTTGAATATCCGGATGAGAGGTTAATTAGACTATGTTGAATGAAGAATGCCTTATGCTGTGTACAAATGAAGTGTAGTTCATTTGAATATTTAGTGCTTGACTTTCATACAGAAGATTTATGGACCACAGCATTGATTACATTGTTAAAAGAGAAACTTGGACTTTTGAGAAGTTGGACTTGCCTGACTTGGTGAAATGGTGTGCAGAATGTAATCTGGGAAAAAAGTCTCATTAAAAGCCCAGGAAATGATCAAATGAATCAGCTGGGGGAGAAACGAGTTTCCAGCACAGAAATTAATTACATTTAACTTTTGTGGTGCAATTCACTTAATGACCTGTTTAATCAGGAAATGTGTCATTTTTTGCTACTTAGGATTTCACACTTAGGCACAAGCCGGCCTCTATAGGTACCTTCTCCCATATATGTCTGTTCTGCCTTTGCCTTCAGCATCCGAAAGCAAAAACATTGATGTGTTGGAGTAAATCCAGTGGAAGACCACCAAGATGATTGGGACTCGGAATGCATTGAGTAGAGGTAGTGACTGTGAGGACTGGGTTTTTTCTAGAAGACAGAGGGTATCTTACTTCTGCCTTCATCTACCTTATGGGAAGATGTGAAGAATATACAGCCAGATTCTTTTGGGATGTGCACAGTGACCGATGAAAGACCCAAGTACAATTTACCGAGGGAAGTTTTGATTCTGTATTAGGAAATTATAATTATCACGTGTTCAGCATGAGGACAGTCAAACACTGGAAAGAGTTGTCCAGAGCAGTTCTGGAGTCTCCACATGTGGAGATATTCCAAATTCCACTCAATTTGAGCAATCTGAACTGTTTTGAGCCAGATGACCCACACAGGCCCCTTCCAATCCAAATTACTCTATGATGCTATGTTTGTGCACTTGAAGTGTGCCCTCTAA
>VZTA01014666.1:22438-39028 GCA_013398855.1 Mohoua ochrocephala
TATAGAGTAGGCAGTTGTGCGTCACGGCTCATTATGTTTCAGGCGTCTCTCATAAGAATCAGTCACTCAAAATATCAATTGTAGTGTAATGGCTATAAAACCTCACTATTACGAAAGTAGTCTTCTAAAATTTATTCACATTAATCCTGTTGGTAGAATCAGCATGATCATTAAAAAATGTCACAGAATGTGAAAGTAGTGGACTTCAAACATGGTCCTATATCCTTTGAACATCAATATTCCTTAAGCTCTTTTGTCAGCTTTTCTTTCGAAATGCTAACAAGGATCCTCCTTCAGTAGTCAAATTTGAAAAATTTGAAACACTCTTTGATCAACAATTTAGTAATTAAAATTGTCATTGTGAGTATGGAAGGCAGCTGCTTCATGACCTCAGCCAGAGGAGTTTCTAACCTTCTTGAAAAATGAACAGTTTCTAGTTAAAAGGCATAAACCCTCTCCCACTGAACTGGTGACACCAAAGTTGCACTGTCTATTTTTTACCTTTGATCACGGTAAAGGGTGGGGTTTCATTGACTTCTCCCAATCCATGCCCTAATTTCAAAGGATTCCAAGCGATGCTCCAACAATTGCTAGATGAGTATGCCCTTGTATATCTGCCAAGCCAGTGTTTACAAATTTGTTTGTCCTTAATTTATAGCAGTCACGCTGCTGTCCACTTAGTGAATAGCTAACATGCTAAGGTACTTATAAGTATAGCATTTGCTTACTGACATTAATCTTTCACGAGCAACAGTGGAGATTTCAGTTATGTGGTTTCTGTTACTGGAAATGGTTATGGACCATGAAACACTACAACAAATTATAGATTCACATGCTCCAAAGAAAAAAACCAACCAACCAAAAAAACCAATCAACCAACCAAAAATGCTAGATGGCATGGAATTCTCCAATTGAGAGATTGCTTTTTTTTTTTTCCCCCCAGCAAGAAACCTCTCTGATGGATGGATACCAGCTTGTTTCCTTCTGGATTTTTCTGCCTTTTCCAGTTGAGCCAATGTTATCTTAGAAATTCAGTATTAGATTATTTCCTCCCACCCACACAATTAGCAGAGTTGTCTTCGATGTGTTAAGGTGCCGACATGGCCTCAGACTCTGTCAGTGTGCATGACTGTAAAACAGGTGCAGTAAACTCTTTATTCTGTCCCTGATGCTTAGGAAGTTTTAATCTTTCTTCTGGTCTCTGAAGATTTCATGGTGTTGAAAAAGGCCAAAGAATGGGCTGCTGATGATATAATCAGGCATGTAATGTCTTAAGACGCTCGGCTTGAAAGTTTCCGTCTCTTATCTCTCACAGGAATGTAGAGTTCAAAGTTACCTCCAGCATTTTGAATCCAGTGACCTTCTTCATAGGCAACCATTTAAACCAATCCCTTTCACCAGGTTTCTAAGATTGCTTAAAAGAAGCTGAAAATCTGCTTCTAATTTGAAAACTGCTTTTGAATTTCTATTCCAGTATGTGAAAGATTTTTTCAATTTTTTCAACACTGAAAGAAATGTATTCTTGGATTTCTGAACATCTTATGCGAATCCTTCCCTTAGATGATATTTTCCCTAACAGATTTACAGAGCAGTCATACCTCCTTTTCTTCTTCATTTTTCTGTAACAAGCAAGCCATGCTCTTCTGTCTTCTAATCATATGGTTGTAAGATATATTACTATTCCCAAAATCTTTTTGATAAAAATTCTTTTACAGACATGAAAGCTGAGCTAATCTTTCTTAAGCACAGATGACCAAAACTGTGTGGGGTATTCTACATAAAGATTAATGAGTGTCTTTTTTCATATCTGTCCTCACATTAATACTTTTTAGATCATATTTGACATTTTCCTGTTTGCACTGCATTTTCCCAGTCGGTTGATTGTTTCTCCTCCTTTTAATATGCATGACTGAAATTTTTTGGTTTTTGTTTTTTTCCCCTCTCCCCTCCCCTCCGCTCCCCTCCCCTTTTTCCCTGTTGTACCCTCTCTCACCCTGTCCTATACCACCCTTCATTTCATTATCCTTGAGAATATTTCATGCTTCCTGTACAATAGTGTGCTCTGCCTCTGTTTTGCACAAAAATGATTCCCAATTTTGTGATACTAGCAATGTTCAGGGGTCTGATTTCTTGAATAAATATCATTAAAGAAATATTAAAATACTAAATAAATTTATTTTTCAAAGAGTTCCATGAGGTTTTTGCTACAGTAACCCGAATTTTCCAACTTCCAATTCTACCTATGAATTGCTGTCTTCTCGAGTTCAATGAGTAATTTCTCCTGTGGCAACATGTCATCTGCTTCACTGAAATCCAGACATGTTTCATCTACTACATTTCACTACTCTGAAAAGTAGATGCCAAAGAAGGATTTATAGCTCACAATCTATGCCTTGTACCATCTACCCCTTTTAGCATTTTCCTTCATGTCTCTAATTACTCTTTCCTTCCAAATACCTTCTAAAGCTTTGCATACCTTTAGGGCCTGCTTTGTTACTGTCCAGTAACTGTCCATCATTTCATTAGCTGTGCCTGGTGTTCCTTGATTACCTAGAAATATGTGTAACTTGGTACATTTATTGAAAAATGTTGCCATTACAACTGCAATTGCATTTGCAGTTTTCTTCAGGAGACAATGTTTCATCCCTGACTGCATTAAGTTGCTTGATTTTACTGTCATTTCAGATATGAATCTTTTAATTTTCTACTCTCATCTTCTCTTTGATACTAAATTCAATATTGTTGCCCATATTGAAAACTAAATTTAATTTGATTTTTAGAACATTCCACAAACAATTTAAATCTATATTCTACCCTTCAAAGTATAAAAGCCTTTTTCTTTCTCGTTCTTTTTTTTTCTTGTTATTCTATTTCCTGAGCAGAAGGCTGGAAGTTATTATTCTTAAAACATGTTCTGTATTCTTTGCATAAACTAAGTGGAACAGGAATAACTTTCAGAAAAATTCAGAGTATATATTGAAAAATACATATGAGAAATCTGAAGTCAATTTAAAAGGAAGAAAAGCTGTAAAATATAAGGATGGGATCATTTGGTGTTGATTTCTTGTTTTCTTTCTTATTTTCTAGATTGAGATTAAAAAAGAAATCATGAACTACACATGCTGAATTTATTATTTTTGGTAATAACTTTCTTGATCCATTATCAGTTTAATTCATAACAAATCACAACAGAGTGATTAATCTTCATTAGTGAGCAATATCATAATATAAAAAAAATCTAACTTTTTAACTGTTTGGAAAAGTGGAATGACTTTTTATGTACGGGTATCCGCTACTATGAATAGCCAGTCATATTGGCGTTATCCATTCTAGCAACTCGAGAAATGTTGTGAAGGGTCACAGAATCATGGCATTTCAGAATCATGGAATAGCTGAGCTTGAAAGGTGCCTCTTGAGGTCATCTAGTCCTATCCCGTTCTCAGAGCAAGGTCAGCTACAGTAAGCTTGTCAGTGCCATGTCCAACCATATTTTTAACATCCTATGGAAAGAGACTCCACAACTTCTCTGTGAGGTCTGTTCCAGTGTTTGACCACTGTCAGAAAAAAAAAAAAAAAAGGTTATGTTCAAGTAGAATTACCTGTATTTTAATTTGTATCCATTTCCTCTTCTCTTATCACTTCATACCTTGAAGAGGAGTCTCCATCTTCTTTACTCCCTGCCCCCATCAGATGTTTGTACACTTTGATAAGAGCCCCTTGAATCTGCTCGTTTTGAAACTGAACAGCCTTAGCCCCCTCAGCCTCTCTATGTCAGATACTTTGCCCATTAGAGAATCTTTGTGGATCAGTTTTGTGTCCCTTTGCTGAATTTGTCCCAGTAATTCTGTACCTTTCTCGTACTGAGGACTTTAAGAACTGGACATAGCACTCCAGATTTGCCTCACCAGTGCCAAGCAGAGAAGAAGTACCACCTGTCTTAACCTGCTGGGAACATTCCTCCTAAGGCAGCCTGGAATGCTGTTGACCTTTGCTGCAAGGTGCACCACTGTGTCACTGACAGTTTGTCCAGCTTTACTCCCAGGACCTCTTCTGCAGAGCCACTTTGCAGTTGGTCATTCCCTACCAAGTGCTGGGGTGGGGGGCTTATTCGTCCCCAGGTTCCATATTTTGCCTTTGTCTTTGTTTAAATGCATTAGCTCTTCTGCCCAGTTCTCCAGTACAACTCTATGGCTGCCAAGCCCCCCATCATCTGCAAATTTGCTGAGAGTGCACTGTGTTATTGGAGTCAGTGTCAAGTCTTGGAATACTGTACTTGTCTCTAGAGGACTTCTCAGTGATGACCATAATCTGTTGGTTGTAGCACAAGAGCCAGTTGTCAGTGTACCTCACTACCCATACATTGTTCAGCTTGAACATTATGAGATATAGCCTTGAAAACCACAGATTACACAGAGAGATTGTAAAGAAAGGATTTAGTGAAACCAGACAGACAGGGGTGACTGAGCATAAGGCTCATTTTACACACAACCTGCCCCTTTCATATCACTTTCTGTCTACCTCCCTTTAGTTCCTCTCTGATCCTCTTTTCCCTACATGTCACAGCATGTGTCTGTACAACTCTACTGATGCCCACAACCCACCCAGCCTGGGTGTCCTCTGGTTTACAGCCTTATCAGTTGCAAAATCCAGGTTGATCTTTCTCGAAATAGTGCCTGTAGTTTCCAGATAGGTCATCAGTGAGTGTGACTGGTGAGGTTTGTGTCTTTTCATTGTCTCCATGTGTGTTTTGCCACATCTGTGTTTGGTATATTTTGTTTCTTCTTTCTCTATTTTCCCTTAGTTTTCCAGTTGACAAGACCGTCACACAGATAACTTTGCTGGAATAAACATTCTCACACTCCCACATGCCCTCATCAATTACCATGACTGACTAGGTTTAGTTGTTATCACTGCCTCCCCTATCATTTGTCAGTTAGGTGTCCCTGTATGTTGTTGTTTATGGCTTCCTCCTTTTCTTATTATCCCTTTTATTTACAGTGAAAATGTCCTTGAATAGATACCCTTAAAGGAGTGGAAACATTCCTTTGTAATAATGTTTCATAATGGACTTTTTCATGTGGCTCAAACATGCCCTAATCTGATCCTCCTCCATCAAGGAATTTTCCAGTGTCACAGGGGCCTGACATTCATGAAGGCTGATCAATACCACTAAAGACTGGTAGAAGGATAGCATGAACTACTTCATTTATTTCCATATCTTTTGCCACCCTGACTCCTAACCTACTTTTTTTTGTTATTGTCGTTTTTGATATATCTGTAGAGGCCCTTTTTGTTGCCCTTCACATGCCTTGCCTGATAAAATCCAGTGTGGTTTTGTCTTTTCTAGCTGCAATCTTGCATGTTTTGAAAGTGTCACTACCTTCCTCCAAGGTCCCTGCTTCCCCCTCTTGTATGTTTCATTTCTACATTAGAGTTTTGTCAGCATCTCCTTGTACAATCTAGTTTTAGCTCTTGCTCTCTGAGACTAACCATTCTTGACTTTGGAGGAGGTGATTCTTGATCTTTTTAGAACTGAGGTCTCAATAACCTCCTCTAGAAGCCAGCAGACTGGTCCTGTGCTAAAGATTTCCTCAGCATCTACGATGGGTTGAGACATGCCACAGAGCTTTCTCAACAAGCAATTTGCATGCCACCGTCCTGTCTGGTGAGGCAAAACATGTTGGAGGGTTGTAGGTCATTTCATACTGCTTGGCCTCTGTGACACAGAACTGTCCTAGGCACATTCAGCTTCCTGGAATTGGCATAGCAATGGCATCCGAATCACCTGCTTTTCATATTTTTGGGTTGTTGTCTTCACCCTTAGGTTTCTGCACTGCTGCTCAGTTTTCCATTAATCCTTAGAAATCTGTTGCTGGTTCATTTGATAGATTTCATAAACCAAAATCTATTTATCTGGAGACATGGACTATGACTATATTGGTAACTAAAGAAAACTATGGGGTGATTATGTTTGTTCCTCTCTAAGGGCACCTGTTGGAGACCATCTGATACCTCTTGTGCCAAGGGCTGGCTACTGTGAGCACGGCAGCTGCATCCATGCTGCATCGCACTCAGCCCTCTGGGCCCGATGCTGTAACTCCTTGGCCCTATCGTATGGTTACCAGCTTCTGTGATTTTTCAGCTGAATGTGTCTGAAACAATTTGGTGGCTGAACTTCAGCCAGGCAGAGGAGTGTTTTTACAACAATCCAAACCCTGGAAGTTACATGAAAGAAAAGCCGAAATCCTTGAGGGTGAAAAGCCCCAGGTGGTAAAGGACTATTCAGAGTGAAAGTAGCCAAATTGTGCAGATCAATTCTGGTTTTTGGGGTGGTGCCCAAAATAATCTTTCAGACCTCTGTTCAGGCATTCTTGTAGAGAGTGCTAACTGGAGTGGTCTAAACAAATAAAGCAAGTGTACTGCCAGGGGCTCAATTTGTGAACTTGCTTCCTGTGCTCTTTTTCTCATTAGTTTCAACATACTCACAGAATTCCAGACGAATGCATGGAGGTTATTTGCCATCTGTATTTAGCTTACTCAATACTACGCTTAAATCTTCTTCCTGGACATGAAGTCTAGGCCTGACAGTAAAAAGATAATGAGAGAAAAATGTAAGATGATGCTTTAAATGAGATAAATTTGATAATGAGTTTTTGATGTCGGGCACATAGAAATAGGACAGAGACATCTGTCCTCTAGTTTCTAATCAAGACTAGCTGAGAGGGTAGCTAGCTTCTAAAAGGGAGTAGCTAAAATTGTAGCTTTAGAACTCACAAGTCAGAAAATATTATGTAAGATAAAGAATTTTTTTCTCTTGAATCTGAGGAGGGGGGTTAAAATGTCTTTCTCCTGAACAGAGAAGCAGTGAAAATCAACTCCCTCAGGGATTACATTTACCTAGATTTTTTTTCTGGTTTCTCTGATTTGCTCTTATTTTTACACCAACCTCCTTTATTGTCTCTGTTTTATAAGGCTACGTTATTTCTGTGCTATTTCTTATTCTGTTCTTAGGGAAATAAGAGCTTACTTTTGAAGAGCTGTGCTCCATTCAGGGTAATACTGAGTTTCCTAAATCTCTTCTCCCAAATGCTTCTGGAGACAGCACTAAAATCCAGATAGTCAACTTTTATACGATGATGACGTGATCATGGAAGAAGCAGGTTCTTTATGGATTTTCCCATTCCTAATATGTGTTTGTATTATTCTATCTGTTGTTGTCCGTGCATTCAAGAAATTACTGATTCCCTCCAACAGTCATCTCCACAACAACGTAGTTGATCTGCTCTTCCATTTCTTCCCTTTACTTACTGCAGTCTTTCTATACAATCCATTTCTTCATTTTTCATTTAAAGGGAAAGTAATGAGATGAAAATCTCTTCATTGAAAGCAAAATAAAACCGGATTTTCAGGGCAATATTTTTATGAGATAGCTTACAAAAAACTTGGGGAGTTATTTTTGTGATGTAAATGGGTTTATAAATAAAGCCACCTATTTTTTAGCTCTGTATCCTTTCCCCACTGAGAAGCCTGAGGCAAAAATAGCTTAAAAAATCCTCTCTATGTCTCATCTGTTTCATGTTAAATGACTTCATGCTCTGCACATTAAGATGCTCGGTTTCCTTTTCCTTTTCCTGATAATAGCTCTTAAAAGACTTCTAATTTATATTGCCTGGTCTGGGCAAATGTACATGGAGCTACCATCCTTGCTCATATCCAGAACTCATGCCACAAAACGAGTCACATAAAAAAATAGGACAGAAAAGTACATAAGAGTTGCTGAGGAAAGGATGCCTTTCATTCTTTGAAGTCACTCACATCGATGCCATTTCCAAACTTCCATTAAAATTTATTTCATATAGATTTGCATGTGGATCAGAACAAGACTGGGTAACTTTCTTTATTGTATTCTGATAGTTTTATCTAACCATCCATGGAAAGTGGATTTATGCCCTGAAATAGATGATTCTTTATAATTCTTTCTTGATAATGATGTCTAGTGACTAGAACACCAGTCACAGTTTAGCCATTTTTAAAATACTTTGATATTGCTTGTTAATCTTAGAAAATGGTCTCCATAGAACAAAATAACAGTAAATTAATGACAGGAATGACAGTGATAGAATGTTGAATCTGTCTGTCTGAGCACTGTATAGGCAGGGAGTGACAAATTCAAAGTTTTGTGTATAACTGTAGTGCATAACAAATGTTTGTAAACTTTACCAAAGTATACCTTTTAACTCAACACAGTATCTTAGAATAACATCTGTATTTTTCTGGTAATGGTGTCCTGAATACCTGTGATTAGGTTTTTTTCCTCCTCAGCCTTCTGCTATTAAACGGATGCACATGTAAGAATAAGTGTTTTGTAAATCAGACTTTTTATATAACATGTTCTTTTTTTGCCTGTGGTACATATTTTGATTATATCACCTCTCAGCTCTTCATGAAAGCCCTAGAACACTTCCAAAAGTTTCCTTAACTTCAGTGCAAATTATGCAGGTGTTTCAGACTAATCACTTGCTGCAATGCTTTGTGGAATGGGATTTTAATCAGGCACTATAAGATATATTTTCTTTCTAGAAGTATAGATTTCTTTCAATGTAATTGAGAGGGTGAGCCAGTTAACTAAGCTAATTTAGTGGCATATGTCTGAGCAGTGCTAGTTTTATTAGGTGCCTTTTAGAAGGGATATCCATTAAATACAAAACTAATAGCCTGATTCTGAAAGCATTTTATTGATAGAGAAGAAATACTTACTCCGTGTTCCCACTGACGTACAACTCACCAGAGTAAATGCAGGTATTTGTACATTCAGATCTTTATTTAGCCCATTGTTACTGGCATCTGTTCACCATTGTTCTACATGTATGCTTAGCCTGCAGTGCATTATTTAGTCACAATTTATGTCAGGTTTTTAACACCAGTTTCTAAGGACTGGTCCTTGAACTCTCTGCAATAATTGTGACAATTCTTTGAGCTGTAGAAGTTGATGGTAATATCTAAGAGCTGCTTACAAGCAATAAATACAAAGGATGATGAGCTTCAGCTGCAGTTTAATTCCTCTCAACATATCTTTAATGCATATATATAGGTGTTTATGCTGAATAAGCTGAGCCTGTTACAGGACGTCTAATGTTGGACAATTGTACTGGGGAGGGAGGCACGATTCACACAGCATCTTCGGTTGGGTTTTCCTACTACCTGTTCATTAGTTGAGAATTATCTCTACAATTTGATGCTAACACAAAAATTGCATTTAGATTTTATACTCCCAAAACTGTTAGGAAACAGTTTTCCCTTGAACTGTTATGCTCTCTGGCTATAGGTACATCTTACTCTGCAGATGTGCTTCTTGAAGGAGCACTTTACTGCTTTGCTTTGTGTTTTACCTGGGGGAAATAGAGCTGGAATGAGGGTATTGCATGCATTTTAAAAATTGTATACTCCTGTGAAATTGGAGTGAGTTTCTCATAATTTCCTAAGGGATTTAATNAAGTATATTTTTGTATTTGGCAACTACTAAATGTAATTGTAGGGGTTATGAATTTTTATAAAGAGAAGACACTGTTTAATTGCAACTCTACTGAAACTGGGAATTACTGCTGGAAATGATATATTATTCTGGGGGTCAGATGAGATATGCATAGGTCTTTCTTGATTGCTACATTTATGCAGCTTGACAAAAAAGATAGGCAAACTGTCTTTGCCCAAAATTGTGCTCTATGTAACCTCTGTCCAATGAATGTAATATTTCATAAAGCTGCAAATCCTGAGACCAAGAATTTGAGATGAAAAAAAAGATTCACAGTTCTAATCACAGTGACGACTGTGTCTTAAATAATAATTAAATATGCCTTATCTGCTTTTTTTTGAATTTTGAAATGAAAATATTTTCAATATTATAAGCATTACATAATCAATTTTTGCAAGAAACCAGTAAAGCAGATAATACAACCAAATTCGTTTTAACTGTTCTTTGCATTCAGATTACTTTTTGATGTTCTCAGCAGATGGAAGGGGGAAAAAAATGCCTATAGTGAGGGTCCTTAAAGCCATTTTATACAACAGGGCATGTGTCCTGCCTGGGGTTTGATTCTAATGTCTTGTGTTCCTCTTTCACTCTATCATGTGGTTCTTTTCCATTTTTTTCTGCTGTTGATATCTTTCTTGAGATACTACTGCTTCTTTGTTATTAGAGATGGCAGCTGCATCAACTACAGGGAATATTCCCACTCAAAACCTGAGGTTTTCCTTGTTCGTTTTTCTCCCTTTTTGAGAAAAGTCTTTAGTCCCAGAAGCTTTACTCAGTGAGTCTTATTACAATTAACATCCATGATGATTCTATTTATTGTTGACTACAGTAAGAGGGCCATTAACGCCTAAGAACATTTTTGGCTCATTAACCAAAATGGTCACAGAAAATGTTATGAAACTCTATTATTTCCACTAGACTGATCTCTATAAAAATGACCATTTAATAAAAATTAGTCTTTGCAGTTAGTAACTCAAAGAAACCTACAAAATCCTTTAGTCCTTGATAGATAACTGTACAATCCATAGCTTTCTCTATTTCAATGATACCCTTGTAAGCACTTAGTTTTCAACTGTATTCTGTGGACTGTTCTTGAGCAGAGAAGCCAAAACCAGAATTTGGTATAAACATTTAATTTTGGCAGAAGAGTGTGATTAGATCTAAACCCAGGATTTTGTCAGCCAAGACACTTATTGTTTTCTGTCACTGTGTTTGGATCATGCTAAGAAAAATTAAACTGATGAGCAAATGCTGTTTAAATGGTTTGGCTAGCAAAGGGAGCAGCTGCTGCTTCTGACTTATGGTATATCCTTAGTCCACACAGCTATAAAATGGTTTTACATAATATTTCCTGGGATGGCATGTGCAGGAAATGTTTTTTTGTTTTAGTAAACCCAAGACAAATTTGTTTAAGTGCTATAAGTTAGAGCCAAAATGCCCAAGCATCTAGCCATTTTCTTATGGGTTCTTTCAAACTCCAATGGCTCTTTTATTGAGAAAATAAACAAAAAAATAAATAAATTGCCCCCTCTTGTGAAACTATACGAAAAACTTTACTCCTGGTAACTGTTAAGAAAAAGCTAGTCTAATCAGGTTTTACTCTAGGCTTATTACCTTGGAATTTGAGCACCTGCAGCATTCAAAATTGTGAGAAAACTGTGGAAGAGAAACAAAAGATACAATGAATGTGAACTAGAGAGCCTCAGAAGCATGGTCTAAATAAATAACAGAAAAAATAGTTTGAAGGTCAGAAAACATCCTATTGTTGAGACTTATTAAACTGAGTAATTAGTTCCTCAAGAATGACAAAAAATATTCAAATACTTGAAAATGGAACAGAAATACGTGGAACAATGTCTTACACTAGCATTAGGATCTAATGAAGGGTATTTCAATGCTTTGTGAAGCATGCACCCTGTAAATAAATGTATTTCTTATCTATATAATTATTATCACCTTGTTTCATCAAAGCAGAGGAGGTCTAAAAATACGGTGTGGTTATTATTGCCTCAACTGAACTAAGGACTTTTTTTCCCTATTTATATGAGAAATTCATACCCCAGACCTCTCATTTTCAAATACTGTAAATCAGTTTGAGACCACTAATAACAAACATACTGACTACTACTGCAGTGTAATGCAAAACCAGACTTCCAACCTAAGTTGAGGAATCTCAGTCTCTGCAGGTTTTTGAGATTTAGATAAACAAATTAAGGTTTGATCTAGCATTGGTGATAGTCCATAAATTTTTATGGTCCTTAAAAAAATAAAAATTGTTAAAAGTTCATAGAAGTTGTTCTAGATCAATGTCAGATTAATTTAGCTGTTCGTCTCTGATTTTCTGGAAGGGTGAAGAAGGCAATGTCTGCCTTCATCACCCAATTTGAGATGTCTGAGATAAAGACTGAAGTTTATGAGTCTTTCTGCAGAGTGAATGGAGATTGATATGGTTCAGAACACCCTGGTCAGGCTTTGGTTTTTATTGTCCTGTATGAAATCTATACCTTGCCACAGCTCTCTCTATAGGTGGCCAATGAAGACAGGGCTGCTGATATAGGCACTCAGAATAGATTTTATCTGATTGAATGTAGATAACCATATCTGGCCTAGGCATCCTTAGATCTCTTTGGAGTCGGTGGAGAAACAAAGTAATTTTAAGGTTATGTTTTATCTTTTCCTCTTTCATCTATGAAGGCAGGGTAGCATGGCCATCACACCATAATCCGATAAAAGTTTTCTGAGGACTTAATCTCTAACAGATCCATGCCCTAGCACACACTAAGTAGAGAAGCTGGCATATGGCATGAGACACAGATGGATCAGCTCAGCATCATCTGTAGTCTATAGCAGTTTGAGCTATGGCCTACAGTAGCTTCAGCACACATTTGTAGACAGATTTTTTTGTGGATTGCTAAGACTTCCTCTCTGAAAAAAGAAATAATACCATAAATTAAAAAATTAATCAGGTATTGAAAGGGTCAACCCTAAAGTCATAGGTATGACATTATCCTCCTATTCTAAGTTTTTGAGAGATCACATTTGCTTCATCATCCAGAATAATATACTGAAAATGGCAGCCTAATTTAGCTTTATGCATGTTAGATGCGTCAGTGCAACATTTCGGAAAGTGACATGAGCAGGTGTGAATTCTTGAATATAAAGGAGAAAGTCAAAAATGGGAGAGATGGTAGGAAGTGCATCGCTGAGAAATATGGTTATTTCACAGTTTTGTGACGTGACTCTGAAAAACCAAGTACACAAATCATACTGTGCTGTCTAGTGCCTAAAACAGGCAAACGGACTCGGAGGAAGAACTAGCTTACATGCTCAGCTGCAAAGCCTTCAGTCAACATAGTCATATACTGTAGATATGACAGTAGGAAACTAGTCAGGAAATATTATGGCTTGCAATATCCGGATTTCAATAATAATTTAAAACCATCTTTCTAAGCCTTAGATGAGCTTAAGAAGTGATAACTACAAGGGATCAAATGCAATAAAAGTTATCCTCTGATGGAGTGAGAATAGGAGCACGCTGTTGGAACAGCAACTTTTCTCTTTCTCATTTATTTCTTTCTTTTAAAGACTTTTGCCATCTTCATGAATGGTGGTAGCAACTGAACCAAAGTGCAGGTAGCCTTGAGAAAGAAAAGTTCAGCAAATAGGAAAATAGGAAGGAACACGAATGTCAGTACCTAGGCAGTAGGCAGAAGATGATTTGTAGATAGGCAGCCAGTTTTTAAAACAGTTAAACTCTTTGTGTCACTGCGAGGTTGTTATACATTTCCAGTCTTTTCTGCTCCAAGGAATGCAGAGTGAATTTAAAAGCAAACGAAATAAAGATATTCTTAACAAGTTCCCTTACTTATAAGTGAGTAGAATTTTCCTCTCAAATCCCTTGCAAATCTATTGCTATTTAAACTGCAGAAGCTAGAACACAGGTATTTTCCTTTTTTCTATTTATACATGCATGTGACTTGTAGCATTAACAGCAACATTTTTCCTGTCTTTTTCAATGGAGGACGGCAAATAAAGGATTTCCAGACCAGGTTAAGAATGTGTAAAAAACTAAATGCTTTCAGTCAGTCACATTACTGCACTTGGAACAAAAATCCAATCTCTGCTTGGCTTGGATACTTAATTTATTGTATTTTAACCCCTACATTTAACCTCTAATGACATTTTGATCTCTAAAAGCTGCAGTTATCCTCAGATGAATATTATCTGCTTTATAATCAGAAATAATCAGCTCTTCAGCTGCAGGCAATATGTGTTCTATTCAGCAAATCTGTTGCATGATTCACAGATCAGCACAAAGAAGCTATTCTCTTACTTATGAATATTATCTTCTCTCCAAACTTTACATTTCTCATTCAGGCAAAAATTCTATTTGTCTTAGCGTTAACTTGAGCGAGTAGAAGGGATTAGGATCTCCAGGTAGAGCCATGGAAAAAAAAAAAAAAAAAGAACAACTATATAAAATTTTATTCAAAGGAATGTTACTGTTTTCTACCTGAAAGTAATTCTTACACAGTTTATACATGTCTTCCTAGGGCTTCCAAGGAATTATAGGGGCCCCATGGATTCAGAGAACCCAAGATATGCCATATGCTGTGAGCAGTTCTTCATCCTTCTGCACTGCCACCTCAGATCTCACACAAAATTCATAACCATGGACAAACACTTTCTTCAGATAATAAACTCAGAGAAATTCCTCTGAAAATCTGTCAAATGTTCAGGAGGAGACAGTCAGTCTGTAGGTTTTTTAAGTAATTTTTTTTTGTTTATGAGTATGGAGCAGGCTTCCCAGGAAAGTTGCATATAACATAGTCCTTTCCCACTACAGACTCTTAGAAACTATGGCACTCTTCATATTCTATGCAGAAAAATTTTATCATGCTTCTGGAGATAGCTGCTAATGCGAATAAAATGGGATTTGTTGCTGAGCATGTGGACTCTCTTGCTGCAAATGTTAGACAATAGGACTAATTGTAAGTAGGCTTGTGATAGGAAAACCTTTTCCACCTATGGCTTCCAGTGTTGGATAAAATAATTTGCAATGTCACAACACAGAGAATCAAGCACCAAAGCAGCTACTCCTGTGTCTTGCTGGAAGGAATGTGAGCTTTTCATGACAGCTGAAAACAAGGGGTTTTTCTGATTCCTACTCTTTGAATATAGAAGCCAAAATTATTCCAGGAGAAACCAAAGATTATGTTATTATGAAAAGTTGAGGAAGATTCTGAGTAACTTCATCTCTAAATTTACTGTCTGTTAGCATTTCCTTTAGAACCTCCCCTCACTGCAATTTCCTTTCTTAACATTATTTATTATCTAACCAAATAAATTCCTCAGCAAACTTTATGTCCTTCCCCAAGTAAAGAATTCCTGAGGGAATTCCTTTAAGAGAGTATCATCCGTATCAGAGATATTATTTGCTTGTGCAGCCTTTTCTTTGCCATTAATTATTTCCATGTGTGATTATAATATAGCTTCTGTTTGAGAAAGACAAGGTGTCAAGTAGACAGCTGAATATTAGGTTGAATTTCTGCAGAACTGAATTACGTGAGATTGACAAGTAAAACCGCTTGCTTAGTACTAAATAACCAATACAATTTACTCTAATATACTTTCCATAGTTAAACCCACTGTTATCACTCAACTTGCCATCACCATTCCATCCACAGGGGAATTCTAGCGGTGATGATATGTGACCTTACTAGAATCTGTATTTCTGCTTATCTTATTAATTCAATCCTGTTTGAATTAATAAGCAGTAAACATCACAGATTGTAAAATAATATGATACTAAGAATTATTTCAATTTTTTTTTAAACAAATTTTCAAAAAAAGAAAACTACTACTTAATGAACTTTCTATAGTTTATATTGTCTTATTTCTGAATGAAGAGTAAATATCAGAATTCTTGGGCTCTTGACAGACTTGCTGGGTAGTCACAGAGTGCTACACTTATTTTAATGTCAGTGAATCATGGCTAATATTTACGGTACCTTGGTGAAATACAGTACAGACTGCAGACATACAGAATATGCCTGAGTTTATTTACGGGATTATTATCATCTGTGTTGGTATTCTTCAAGGGCAATAGGAAAACAAGCTGTGCAATGTAGTCTCCCACATGCTGCTTTTGTGATTCCCTTACACTTTCTCAAAAATTATGTCCTCATACTATGTCCTCAAAAATATGTCCAACTTTTGACAAAACACTGGATAAGGTGTTGGTCCTTGCTGATATATCTTGACCAGCTGAAAAAAAACCCCAAAGCCAATTAAACAAAACCCCCAGACTCACAGAAAACAAGCTATAGAGATGACTAATAATGGATTTTAAAGAATTATAGAATGACTTGGGTTGGAAGGAACCTCTAAGATCATCTAGTTCCAAGTCCCCTGCCTTGGGCAGGATTTGATCTAATTGACTATAGCAGGCTTTTGAATCACATACAATTAATTTCCGTGTTTTGATCCAGTATCAGGTGAAGCTTGGTCATGAAATTATTTGAGTTTTCACTCAAGATTTGAATCCGTCTTATATACATTTTCCATATGTCTTCCATACATTTACCAAAACTACCAAGTCATTTAATTTCTGGGATAAAGTGTTTATGAATAAATATGTGAATAGATAAGAAAGAAGCAACTCTGCACATAAATGCAAAGAAATATCCCTTTATGTAACAGGAATTTGTTGTGTTAGAATCTGCTTTCAGAAGAGTGTCTGAACAAATACGATTGGATGGAGTTGAGACTAAGACACTGGATTAAGAGATCAGTATTCAACTTCTGGCTGTGTAATACATTTCATGATACCTCAGGCACCCCACCTCGCCCTGCATATCTCATTCCCTTGCCTTTTTTTTTTTTTTTGATATTAGTATATGAATCTATTTTACTTACAAATAACACATGGGACAATTACTATAAAATTCACTAGCCAAAAAAATGTCACTGAAGCAATTATTCAAATGGAGCAGACAAAGGTGTATGACCTCATTATTCACAAACAAAATTATATATATAAATATATCTATTAAAAA
>VZTA01014668.1:0-22414 GCA_013398855.1 Mohoua ochrocephala
CCTTTTCCTCTCATAGAACTGGCTCAATCCAAATTCCTGACAAGGTTTCAGGCACACCAGCAATAAATTCCCGACCTGTAGGAGGTTTATTTGCTTTCTGATGGTAACAAAGATTGTAAATTTTTTTTAAAAAAAAACATTGCAGGACTTCTACTTTTTGAGGAGTGTTGTGAGAAAGCTACAGCAAGCAGCACCAGGGAGGCAGATACCTCCTCGGCTTGGCTGCATTGTCTTTATGATACAGAGTTATATAGTCTTTATCACATTTCAGAGACTTTTTAATATTCTTTCCCAGCAGCTAAGTCTTACTCTTCAGCTCAGAATTCATATAAAGGGAAAATGAAGCAGTGAAGGAGCAGTTTGTGCTGCGAGTACCGAAATTTTCAACATTTTGTTGCTAACACAACTGAAATGTTCTTTCCACAGGTGTATAATGAAGACAATTTCCATGTTCCAGACATCCTATAGATTAAATGGCGCTGGTGAGGGTGGAATGAGAGAGAGGAGAGCTGAGAGAAGTTGTTAATATGCAATGCAGAAGGAAATACAGTTATGCATAAAACATTCCTATTCAGCTGTGGCTGTGAATATATACTATGTGCATATAGAAGTGCAAATTTTTTTTTATATATATATGTATAAAAATAAATAATTTAGATGCATGAATTAATATTACAGAAGAAAAATGATGAGAATCACTCAGTCTCAGCCAGCTGGCATCCCAAGGTGTTTAATTAACCCTGCTTAGTTTCAGAGAACACTTAGAAATAAACAAACTTGGTCAGGTATTGTGCAATATGTGTTTTTCTGTGCAGGTGTAGACTAAAAGGAAGGTACATTTTTCTGTATATTCAAGGTACATTGAAGAATGTCAAATAACTGTGATTTAAAAAAAAAAAAAAGAAGAAGTGGTTTAGAAGTTATTAAACTGAAGAGTTGCTGATCAGCCAGTAGAAAACAGAGATTGCAGTCAGAAATCAGTGAGAGATGCCACAGACATCAAGACTCAGGGACCACAACAAAACTCTCAGAGACAGAAACTTCTTTCAGTCAGGAGGGGTGGGACTGGAATCAGAAAAATCACCAAGAAAGGAAACAATTTGGGATGGCTTTGCTAAATGAGAGTTTCACATTACAACTTTGACAGGTTTTCCATTAAAATAGCGTGGCTAATTATATCACCCCTATTTTTATTCCACAGCCTCCACTCTGTGAGCTACTCTGTTAAAAGTCCTGGGGAATATTCCTCATCCCTTTGGTGATGGGAGGAATCAAAGACATTTTAAATACGCTGCAAAGCATACTGAAAAGAGATGAGCTGGATACTGCAGGAGATAAATTAAATTTGAGGGTAAAGAGCTGAAGCAACACCTCATACATCCCTCAAGCTATTTTGCTGATACTTTTGGGCAAAATTATTTGATATTCCATTTATAGGTTGAAGGATAATGGTTTAGGAACTATCTATCCATCTATCTATCTATCCATCTATCTATCTATCTATCTATCCATCTTCTATCATCTTTTCAGCTTCTGCTTCCTTTTTCACGCTGATTCTTTGGGTTGAGACGTGTTTCCTCACCTCAAACACTTTTTAAGCTCAAAAATAACTGCAGAGGATAATTTATCTCATAGAATCAGAGTGGTTTGGGTTGGAAGGGACCTTTAGGTCATCCAGTTCCAATCTCCTGCCAGAAGCAGGGACAGGTATTTAGGAGATGGACAGCAGCAATATTTATGACCCCTGGAAATACAAATGTTTTAAGTTAGGTTGCTTTACTAGGAAAATTTTGAACATTTTACCCAAACTACATTAATGCTAAGCCATAATCAGCAGTATAATTATGCAAACAGAAAATCTGCCTCCTTCACCTGCGACAATCAAGCATTATTTTTATTAATTATGGTTCATTCGAGCTACATCTTTTGCCAAGGAAAGCCTGGGACAATTGATAGGTGGGTCATCACAGGTGGTTTTTATGAAACCAAGGAAAAATTATCTTTTTGTAATGAAAAGCCCACCTTTATTGTAAATTTGGTGATCCAAAATGCTAAGAAATAGCCGGAGAGTTTCAAATATCCAGTATCTGTGTGTTTCTAGTGCAAAGTGGCCCAAAATAAATGGAAAATTAGCTCTGAGGACATCACTTAGAAGAAGACACGCAATTTATATCAACCCAATCCTTAGGTGAGGTTTACAGTTGTCTCTGTAACACAGCAATCCCATGACGAGGAGGAAGAAAATATGGATTATGTCCTGCTTCTTCCTTTACTTTCTCAATCACTGACTTGGGTATGAATTTAGCATTCAGTAAATATTCAGGGAGAAAATTGACTGAGATGAGGAGATAATATTATGCTCATGAGTGCTTAGAGGGTTTGGAATTGGCAATCACAGGAGGGTTTCTCAGACGCTTTTTAGCACAGCCACCTCCATTATATCTTCACATTACAGGCTGTTGAAGGACCAGGCTGCTCCAAACAGGATAATTCCAACATCTGATGGCAGCAATGTGTGCAAAATGCACAGTTATTGGTGTTCAGGAGAATGGGGATGGGGATCTCTCCGTTAAGCTGGGGCTCCGGGGACCCTCTTGGCTGCCAGATGTAGCAGAATATTGCACATCCGAGAGGGGAAAGTGTGGGAACGGAGCACAGGGAGAAAGGGAGAGTGCCTGGTAATGCAGAGGCAACGATGTGTGAATGTAAAATGGGATGGATAACTGGCTGAGCACAAGTTTCAAGCACAAGACTTCAGTCAGTTTGGTCCCCACATAGCACAAGGGGAAGGGCAGGTCTGAGATGACAATTTTGGGTGCATGAACCGTGTCCTTAGCTCTGGTCTTTACAGTTCAGGAATTGAGTGGAGAAATCACCCGAAAATAGCATTTCTGGAAGATGTGCCATGGTAAAAACCCCTGGGAAAGTCTGACTAATTCAAGAGACAACAAAGAGGTTTCGTGCACAGATCCCTTCAAGAGAAACTGATGGTAGGGAGAAAAATCTCTTGGCAGCACAGTCATGAGCAAAGTCCAGGGGGTGCAGGGGGTGAACAGAGCTGAGGGACATAGTGGGGTGTCCCAGGGATTCCTTCCTTAGCAGCGAGGGTTGGGTGGAAAGGAGCAGAGAAACGAAAATGTGTTTTAGAAAGAGTTTGCAGCTCAAAGGAGACGTTACACGGCAGAATCCCGGCGTGTGCAATGATTCAGGAATCAAATTCCAAGGTTATTTTGGTGCCTGGAGATGGCATTTATTGGTGTGAACCTATTTAGCCAAAACCTCACTCGATGTTTTGAAAACAAAGATGAGTTAGCCTCTCATTGCCTTTCCTGGTTTAATATTGATGCCCTTCCCAGCTTCCAGACAGCCCTCCAAACCCACCAGCAGCACACAACAGACACAGAGAACATTCACATCTTTATTCCATCACTGTGCAGATTAGATTCAATCAATTACTCCTTCTTTTTTTTTTTTATTCCAAAATCTCAAATCTATTTTAATTCTACAAACCCAGCTCATAATGGATGCTTTGTTAACGCTTTGGATAGCTTAAATAAAACTTTTAAAGACAGTACCAGCCAAAGTCAAATTAAAGAGTTGAGACACCCTGAATAAACCAGCTTTAATATTTTAGAGTTTCCTGCCTTGAGGCACATTTGATTAGCAGTCACTTCATGCTCTGCTTGAAAGATCAGCCAATCCACCACAGTTTCTGCAACCCAGAATACTGATTTATGGGTTTTTTCTCCTAAGGTTTTTAAGTATTCTGAGGATGTTTAATAAGAAGTAGCCATGTATGCTCAGAAAATTTGAAAGAATAAATTCAGAACTCCTATGTTTTTTACCAAACATTCTAGATGAGGATGGACAAAATTTCAATAAAGATTGCCCCAAATGTGAGGAATCTGTTGTTATTCTGTAATAAAACACTGAATTACCAAATTGTTCCGGAGACCAGGTGTTGCTTGGGTAATTCTCATAAAATTAAGAAATTAAAGTTATAACCATGTGCCCTGTTTAATTTAATGGAGAGAGGAATTAGAAATAAACTCAGAGTGTAGTACTTAATAAAATATGACATTCACATAACCTGAAACCCTTTCCTGCAGTAAAACTGATATATAAATAGAAATTTCATAAATAAGAATGTTTCAATATGATTTTCAAATAACTTCCTAATGATCAGCCTGGGACATAGCTGCTCTGGTCTCCTGTCTCTCTTTTCCTTTCATTATGTTCAAATAAAGCAGTAGATGGAAAGAAAGAAAACATCATCAGAGTGATCCTTTGGTGTGAAGGACCAGCTCAGCACAGGGTGGGATTGTTGGGGTGTCCAGGGCAGGCCCAGGGGTTGGACTGGAAGATCCCCATGGGTCCCTTCCAGCTCAGGACATTCCATGATTCTGTGAACCTGACTACTTACTCCCAAGCTACTCTTCTGATTCTGCTGAGTTTTATGGTTCTGAGACTTAAAAAAGAGATGATTTTAGAAATGCAAGGGGTTTTTGTAGCTTAAACTCCGGTGTGTTTAATCAAACAGTTGCTTCTAAATTGCCGCTCTTGTTTTTCCTTGAAGTTCGTATGGTGAAAGTGTTTTTAAAAATTTCCCAGCCTCTCTGATTTTCCTGTGAATGAAGGTGATGTTCATATTAGTGTTTTCTATTTAAACAGCAGATGCTGTGCCTCCTAAAAAAAGTCTGAATCCATTTCTTCATCCCTGGAGTGGAACACAACTGCCCTTAAACGTTTCTCAGTTAAACCAGAAACAGAGTTTATGGCAGGAACTTATTAATCATGTGCTGCATCAAATCTGCTGAGAGAACTTCAGAGAGCAAATTTTTAATTGCTGGAATTGGGATTTAGCCAGGACACAAGGTTAATAAGCTAATTCCTCCAAGGGGTGTTTAACTACTGTGCCCCATCAATACTCGGGCTTTGTGTTCCATCTGAAAGATGACCCCCAGCAGCAACAGAAACTCCTGAGTGCTGCCTGGCACCTCCTTCAGAAGCGACCTGCAGGAGAGTTTCTCAGTGACATTGACAGAGGGCATTGTCCAGGTGCCCAGCACGCTGACCTTGGTGAGACGAGCAGGTAGGGCTGCCCTGCACTCACCTGTCAGTGCTTATCAGGAAAATGGTCATTTCTTGAAATAACCTTCCAAATAAGAGGACAAGTCCTGCTTTCTTTGTTCCATTGCTACTGCACATTTATTTTTCCAATCAAGCTGCAGCAATCACGACTGTGGGTGTTTTGCTCCTTCCCTTTTACTTCTGATGATCTATCTTCTGCAGCAGAAAATTCTGTATAATAATAATAATAATAGAGTTTTCTTAAAACCTTCTCCTGATTTCTACTTCTTCATCATTTCTTCCATCACTTTCATTTAATCATTTTACTAATTTCAAAGGACAGCATGTGCAGGTAGACTGAGAATTAAATCTTGCTGCAAAGCAGTAAGGCAGAATGACAGAGAGAGACTCCACCACTTCCCTTTCCCCAGGATGGTGGTGCAGTCACCGTCCCTGGAAGTGTTCCAAAAACAACTGGATGCTCACAGGTTACTGGTCTGTACATCTGCTGATGGGAAGCAGGGAATGAATTCCTTATTTTGCTTGGCTTGCATGTGCAGTCTCTGATTTACCTATGAAACTTTCTTTATCTCAACCCAGGAGCTTCTCCCCATCCTGCTGGGGAAAGTGAGCCAGGCTTTGTGGGGCTGAGCTTAACCCACAGCACGGGCAGAGCCTGAGCTGTAAAAAGCTGAGAGAATCCCTCGTGGCAGCTCAGTCATCAAAGGCAAGGCTACAGACTGCAGATCTGCTCCCTGAGCTCCTCTGCTCCCTCAAGGAAATCAGTGCGGGACAAAGTCATGGATCCATCTGTGCTGGATATTTCAGCAGTGTAAACAGGTTTATCCAAGGCTGGGTATAATTCTGGCATGTAAAATGATGCAATGCTTCCTTTCTGAGAGTTATGTAAAAATGCAAATCATTGATTCAGGGGTAAAGCTCACTGAAACGAGGAAGCAGCAGCAACTCCCATCCTCATGGAAGACCAGGAGGTGATCACTGAGCTGCTCCTTTGACTTTAGGTAGGCAATTTGAGGAGGAGATTAGCAATTCAGTAACTGGTTTACTTCCTCAGAACACCCAATTGTGCCAGTAGGAATGGCAGAGAAAAATCTGCCTTCTTCCTCATCTCCTCCGTTGGGCTGTGTTCCATCTGCTGCCCAAAAGGTCCTGTATATCCTGTGCTGTGGAGTCTGACCACAAACCTCATTCCAACCTGCTTGTGGAGAGCCAATCCAGCTGAAGTACCTTCTTCCCTCAAATTTTCTGCCCCAGCAGTTAGAAAAGTTTCAGCTCTGGTTTGGGGACTAATCTAGCACAAGCTGTGAAGACAAATGTTACCATTAGAAAAGGGTAATCAAGAAGTTTATGTTATTTTTATTCCAAGTCCAGACTATGGAAACATCTGGAGAGTGGATTAACTGAAGGAATTGAGCACAGTCCTAGAACATTTTTGTTTAAAGTCAACAATTTATGTCCACCTAGACCATAATTACTTGGTTCTTCCTTTCTCTACTGGGGCGAGTAAAATTATGCCAATTTTCCAGAATCCTATTTTTGCACTTCTTCTCCCAATTTGTCAGTGACTACTGGAAAACATAGAAAACTGTGAAATGAAATCTGGGTCTTGATAAAAAAATGCATATAGACAATATGTTAAATAGTGATAAAAAAATATTTATTAATTCTGCTTCAGTTGATAATAATAAAAACAAACTCTTCCTAGGTGTGTGTTCACAAGTATTTCTCATTACAGTGTTAGCAGTGTCTCTAAAACTCCTGAAATATAAAAACACATTAAATATATTCTGAACCTATTCTCTTTGGCAGTCAAAATTTAAATGTACCCATGTCTTCCTGGATAGAAAAGGATCCTATTTATAGTGAAGAATAGTAAAAGCACTGTGCCTATAATCTAAGGTAAAATAACAAAGAAACAAATTCTTCCAACTCTGTTTCGTGTGACAATTTAACCTGTTTTCCCTCAGATTAAAAAGCCCCGACATTCAAATTGACAGGGTGCCCAGAAAAGCTGTGGCTGCCCCTGGATCCCTGGAAGAGTCCAAGGCCAGGTTGGACGGGGCTTGGAGCACCCTGGGCCAGTGGAAGGGGTCCCTGCCCACAGCAGGGGTGACACTGGATGGGCTTTAAGGTCCCTCCCAACATAAAGCCTTCTGGAAATCTGTGATCTTATGGCTGTGCCTCAAAAAATGGCACTGAATTGTTTCCATCCCCTTCCATCCGTGTGAGACTCACGTGTGCTGTGGGAAGTCCAGGTTAAAGACTTCCTGCAGAGATAAAATTGTTAAGGGACAGTGAAAATCAGTTTATAATTCCCAATAACCACTGCTAGCATAGAAAACTGACTGGCAGCAGCTACCAACACCTCATTCACATAATGATCTGTCTAATATTTGTCAGCTCTGGCAGGATGAGGAATCTCCTGTTTGCCGTGTTCATTAGTGTAAAGCTGACGGTAAAACCTAATTACGATTTGTTAAGTAACGTAGGTGAGTACCTCAACAAAAGCAAGTTGCAGGACTGTCCTCTTGCTTCAGGGGTAGTCCCTGTTGCTTTTTCCCTTCTAGATACCTGTATTTCTTTGGGATCCATGTATTTGGAAGATCAGAGACGATGGCATTTGTTGCTGGAGGCCACACAGAATTTTGCAGTTTTCTGTGTATCTGGGGCTTCAGCGTGTACACAAAGCTTAAGGTTCCATGTTGTCACTTCTGCTCCCTGGTGCGCCGCGTCGGCTCCCCTGGAGCCACCCCTCTCGGAGGGAACCTGCGGCTGTCCTGCAGCGTCCCTGGCCACAGGGCTCGGCCACTGCTGACAGGAGCTGGCTGCTGCTCTTGCTGTGCTGTCCTTCCCGAGTGGGGAAGGGGCTCGCAGAGGGTCAGCTGGGGAGGCGCCGCAGCCAAAGGAGGAGGGAAGGGTCCTCGTGTGGGTTCCAGCAAGATGGGTCATTGTGGAGGGGCCAGGGACGAAGACACTGGGAAAGCTGAAGATCTGGGTTTAGAACGGGAACAGGGCAACCCATCAGGGAAGGGCAAATGGGCAGAGGGAAACTTGAGGGACAAGCGGGGAACAAATCGGAACTGGGGAAGGAGGGACTGGGTAGGGAGGAACCAATGGGGTGTCGGAGTGAACAGAACTTTGGAGAACATAATGAATATTTACCAGGGGACATCCACATTGAACGGAGAACATCCATAATAAACAGGGAACACAAACACGAGGGGGGAACACACACATGTGGCAGTGGTCCGATGCCCACGAGGGCGCTGCAGCCCTCCAGAGGGCTGAGGCACCGCCACACTGGTGGATTATAATAATCAGTTAAAAGTGGAACGAAGGAATTAATTCAGTGTTCTGTGCCCTGAGGAGCAGGTGGGAGCGCTGGCAGTGATCACAGAGAGACTTACTCAGTGCCTCCAGTCCTTGCCCTGTCCTGGCCTCTGCACACAGAGCTCCAAGTGCAGCCTCTGGCTCCAGCAGGGGGCAAAACCACAGTGGGCCCACGTTCCCCACAAGAAACGGCGTTTTCAGCATTTATTTCTTTCTTTGGTTCCAATAAGCCACCAACATCCGCCTCGGCCAAGTCACCCCAAGGTGAATTCTTTGTCTCTGCCCATGTTTAATGCCAACCTGTTTACTGTCACTTTTTAAGTCTTGCAACGTGCCAATAGGCAGAGCCAAACTCTCCTGAGTGCGGTACCTCTGAGAGAAAATGAAGCTGAAAATAATGAGGACAAGATCTACTGTATCCTGCTGCTTTGATTAGCACGAGCATGAAACCCGAATCAAGGCTCAGATGGAGAAATTCCAAAAATAAGAGAAGAGTGTCGTAATTCAAGACAGGAACTGCTATTCCTAAGAGACCAAATCTCTTTCTTCCTACGAGAATGTGGAAAATATTTGAGTTATAAGAATGAGTTGCGGTAGCTGAGGGGTTTTTTCTGGAGAGTTGAGGGGTTTTCTTGATTTTTTTTTTTTTAAATAAGAAAGGCCTCTGCTAATCATTTGTTCAAACCACCTGCTCCAAACCAGACCAGCTCCAACACTAGATCACATTCCTCAGGGCCATACCCAGCTGAGTTTTTAATAAACTCAGTTGAATTCTGAATAGTAACCAATAATTCTTTTTCTAATTTGCTAGAGGGAATTTGTAAGAGTAAAATTAAGAGATTCCAAGACCAAGTCCTCATCACGCTGAAGTCAGTTGGATGCTTCCTGATTAATGGAGGTTTGATTTATTCTCACCCAGGTTTCCTGCACAGAGTTTTCTCTGACTTCTATAAGAAGTAGAAGACAATAAAAATAGGGATAAGATGAAGGGAAGTCCACCAATAAATCTTTCAGCATCATTCATATCACATCTTCTGTTGCCTCAGGGACTTACCTGGTTTTTAAGCAGCATCAGAACTGGGATATGGCACCTATCAATTGAATAATTTCCCGTGCAAATTAAGCTCCTGTGCCTCACTTATATTTTTGTTTCCAATTTCGTTACTGAAGCTGCAGCAAGTACAAGATGAAGGTCATCTGGTCAGATTTTACAATTCTTTTGTGTTTCTAGTCTTCTGTGGAGATTGTTGCTTTGTGCAGAACAGTTTTGGAAATAGATCACCTGAGGAAAAGAGCACCCCAGTTTGAACCTCACTGGGGAAGGATACAGATCTCTGGAAAACAAAAACTACTTCAGGTGGCCTTTGTTATTACTTTTTCCTGCTGGTTTTGGATGACAAAACACTGCCAGTTCTTGAGAGTGAGAAGGGTTTCCCACGGCTGATAACACCACTTGGAATGAAATGAAACATTTGTCTACATCCCTGTGAAACTTATGGAGAAAGAAAAGTGGGTTGGATTTTGAGTTACCTGGGTTTAGTAACCCAGTAAAGTCTTGGGTTTTTTTTTTTTATTTTGTTACACTTCGCTTATATTTTGAGCTCATAAATATCCACTCTCATAATTTGGACAGAGGAGTTTAGTGAAAAATGTAGTTTGTCTGCGTTGCTGTACCATTTTTGATCACAATTGATACCAGCAGCCAGTTTTCATTACCTTTTTTTTTTTTTTTTAATAATAATAAAGAGGGATAATATCCATCTGGAAGAACTGTCAGTGCAAACAGCTGACGGAGAGGGAGGGAGGAATGTGAAATGATCTCAGCTTCTTTGAAAATGAAGAAGAAAGGAACCAAAAACTATTTTCAGTCACAGAGAAAGTTCATGGTTATGCTGAGACTTCCTGATCTCAAGACACCTGGGGTGTAAACAGCAGAATATAAAACCCGCTCTTAGGAAAAGGCCAGGAGGCTCTGCTGAGGGAAGGCAAGGAAATGTCCTCTGTTACTAAACCTGTCTTTTAAAGGCTCTTTTATTCTGTGACCACTCCTTCTGCTGGAAGTGTCAACTGCTCATTCCCGCTTGGGCGGATTCCGTGATCCAGCCCCATCCAGCGCCTTGGCGTGCATCCATCAGCTCTCAGGTGTGCCCTCGGTGCATCCAAGCATCCCTCCCACCCGACTGGCAGCGGGAAGGGGTGCTGGGAATCTCCAGACAGGAAGGGAAGGGCAGAGAGAGAAAACGATGCGGGGAAAAGATGCTCAGGTGCAAAGCAAGAGGAGAAACGAGAGAGCAGAAGAAACGGGAGACAACAGAAAAGTGATGCATCAGAAGTGTCAGGTGGGGAAAAAACCTAATGAAATAATTCCACTGAGCAGAACCTGAGGCTTTCCAAGGCTGCATGTGAAGGTTGGCACTGAAATGCTTCTTTTAAATGTAATAACACAAATGTAATCAACAATGAATATGTAAAAGTGACAAAGAGTGGAAGATCTGCAGCCTGGGAGAACAGGAACGTTGCTGAATTTGGGGTATTTGTACCTTCATGTAGAAGCCACCTGAAATGTAAGTGGTGTTTGGAAGATGAAAAGCAGATTATAGCTTAGAATACAGAGGAAATGTGCTCTGGGAACATGGTGAGAAACAACAGGGAAAGGAGATTACTGTTTGCAAGTTTTAAAGGTAAGTTGAGTGGTATTGATAGTAAAAGTTCAAGCAAAAAATTCTGAGACTGAGTTTTTCTATAGCAGAGGTTGTGAATTCACAGGCATCATTTTAAATCATTTTCTAATGCAACATTTACAGTCCTCACCCTTTGGTTTTGCCTTACAGACCTTTCAGCAGGTAATGCAAAAATCTGCGCAGGAGACAAAAGCTTTATCTAGCTTTCTTTTTTTTTTATCTAGGTTTCTTTTAAAGCCCCTGTTCTCTACGGTTTTATGCATTTTTAACCTTCTGAAAGATGATTAATGGCATCTCAGTGTTCTCAAATAACGTTTTATGGATAACAGAACAATAATATTTTATTCTTTCCTTATATAACTCTATATTTTAAGACATTTTAGTCTTTTTCTTCATTTTTCACCCATTTTAAGAATAACTTTTTTACAACATACCGAGTAAAATACAATTAAATTTATAATGATCCTAGAAAAATTCCATTACCTAGTGGATGGAAACAAAGCAAGAAGTGATCTTCAGGGAGAGAAAAGGGACTATTTGTTGTGAATCACCAAATCAAACACAACATTTTCAGTGTCACAACTGGACGTAGCAATTTAATTGAAACAATTCCTGGGATTCATCAAGAAGGTACTCAGCTCTCCTGCCAAATTTTATTAGAAGGGGAACAGGGAGTGGTGGTAACTCCGAGGGGAGCTAATGGACTCGGTTTGGATTTATGGTCATGAAATGGGCAGAAATAACCCATAATCATCTTGGTCTTAAGTTTGGGTTCTTTGCACTTCACTTCCGTGGTGGTGCCATGAAAATCTCTCTGTGCAGAGCAGTGGGGTGCAGGTGGATGCCAGAACTCCTGTTTTCCTGCCACAATCAAACCCCTGTTCCGCAGTCCTTCACTATTACTGTTCCTTTTTGATACAGCCAGCTGTAGGAACAGGTAGTAAGAGAATAGGGATGGTTTCTTTAGGCTTCATCTGACGATCTCTTTCCTTTGAATAAGTTGTTACCTCTGTGAAGCAAAATTATTCAAATGTTCATAATACACAAAAGTTTTCTGATCAATGTGTTTTTTATTAATAACCTACCAGAGTCAATGTAAATTGTATTAACTCCCTGGAATGATAAGAAATTCTGAACTTCAAAGATATTATTTCTTTTTTCTCCAGCCATTCATTTCCATTTCTTTTGTACTCAGTCTAATATTCTTCATGCCAGTGTGACAGTTCCATGTTCAGCAGGAACAAATTAGACTTTAAGAGTTTGCCCTGTAATATTTTCATTTGAGAGGATCTGTATTGGATCCATTCATTGCTACTGACACTTTTTCATTAAAAACACTTCTGTAGTTGTACGATAACAATGGTGGACAAACCCTTTTTTCTCCCTTCCCTCTGCCTCTTGCTCTGGGGAAAGCACTTGGTTTTGGCTCCAAAAAGTGGCAGATTCCAGGTGAATTCAGTGGGGCTGCCCCATCCTTGGAAGTGTCCAAGGGCAGGTTGGAGACAGATATAGATGTATAAATACGCATTCTCTCTGAAACAAGAAGTTCACGAGACACGGCCAAAGACATCCGAAAAAAGACAGTAAACCTGAAGTACATTCCCTGAAGGAAGACTCTTTGTGAAAATGCAATTTCCTTTATTGTTTTTAAGGTGCTGAAATTTAAGATGTAATAAAACATGAATACCAATTTGGAAGCATTAGTTGCTCCTGGCAACCTTGAGAATGCATTATGCTTCATTTTTCCTCTCCATCATCTCTGCAGAGGCTGAGCAAGGGAATGAGGAACAGCACGTGCTCGCTGAACCAATGTGCACATCTGACCTCCTTCTCCCCTTCTCAGGAACAATAAATTATCATTAAAATTATGGCTGTGGGTCTGATACTCTCAAGCAGTGCCTCTCGGCTCAGGAAGAAATTCACCCTGGTGCCACCGTTTGACATTATAAAGCGGTGCATTTCAGCCCCGAGGCAGCCGAGCGGATTTCCCAGAGGACAGCTCTGTTTGCATTTTGAAAGGCTGGCGTAAAGATTACCAAATTAATAAAATATTTTTAACATAAATCAGCATCAGTTTAAAGAAAACCCAGATTCCCCTGTGCAGAAGGGAGTAGAGCAAGCGGCATATGATGGAAAGGGAAGGTGAGGAATTATTATTGAGCTGAGAGGGTGTCAAAATTACTTTTTAAACTATGCTTGAAAAGTTTACTTCATTTTTTTTTTGGATACAGCTAATTTTTCTCCTCGTCTTCCTCTAACACCACTCCGAGCTGCTGCAGCTGAGGAGTCAAGATATGTGGATGTCTGTAAACTTCAAGAAACACTTGTCAAGCCCCACTGCAACATCCAGTCATCAATTTAATTTACATTGCATTATTCATTAGATATTCAGAGAGAGCAACAGAGTGGAAAGAAGTGGAAATCTGTATTAGATCTAAATATACCCATCTGAAAATTCACCACCTGAGAGATTTCTCGACTGAGGGAAGAAAAAAAACCAGGGGAGTTGTATTGCCATTGATTGCTGCGGGGTTCCTACATCATCCCGGATATTTAGGGAGATTCGGGGAAATTTCTACTCACTCAGTGCAGCAGAACGTCTCACCCACGCTGTGTTTAGCAGCCTCCTCCTGCTCTGTGAGTTCTGTCCAGGCTGTCACACCGGTGATTACCTGTCCATGTGGGAGGTTCAGGCACTGAGTGTGGCAGGAAAAGGTCTGGGTTTCAGGGATATCTCTTTAAAGACTTTCAGCATGAAGGACAAAAGCAAAAAGTGGGAAAGCAGAAGATTAAACACAGAGATGCATAAACCCTGACAAGGAGCACTTCAGGGAGACTCATTCAACTGCCCGAGGGAGCTGGCAGGACACCTGGAGAGAGACTTCTTACAAGGGATGGAGGGACAGGACACAGGCAATGGCCTTCCACTGCCAGAGAGTAGATTTAGATGGGATATTGGGAAGGAATTGTTCCCTGGGAGGGTGGGGAGGCCCTGGCACAGGGTGCCCAGAGCAGCTGTGGCTGCCCCTGGATCCCTGGAAGTGTCCAAGACCAGGCTGGATGGGGCTTGGAGCAACCTGGGCTAGTGGGAGGTGTCCCTGGTGGAACTGGATGATCTTAAAATCCCTTCCAACCCAAACCAGCCGGGGATTCTGTGATCCTGTGACAACACAGACTCAAAACAGGACGCTGGTGGATGGGCTAGGGATGGAGCTGCTCGTGGAGAATCTTGGAGGGCTTCACTCAGAATTTGCTCCTTGGCTAAAAGAAAGGAAACAAGATCATCATAAGTGCCATAGAAAAGAGCAAACTTGAAGGATATTTCAAGGGGATTGTGGGAATTGGTGAAACTCCTCATGGGAAAGGGCCAAACGTGGAGGGAAGGAGTCACTGGGGTGTAAAGAACTTAGAAAAAATGAGAGGAGGGGTGGTGAAGGTTTGCTCTTGCAAGTAAACAACTTGTGCGTGTAAAAATGGCCAAACTGGTGCAAGAAAACACCTGGTTCCTGTTTGGCCACGTTTGGTCCAGGGGGAGGATCCTGCTGGGAACATGGAACACACATCTGGGGGATCATGGGTGCACACCAGTTACCCGAGCCCCACGGTGTGGGAGCTGCTGGGGTGCTTTAGGCCTGACCAGCTGACCAGTAAGGCCAAGCTCAGGCCACTGGGGCTGCCCATGTCCAGGTGAGGGACACTTCCACACACGTGGAGCCTGGAGAGCTGCAACTCACCCCTGTGTTCACAAAGCAGGACTCGTGACCTTCCCACCAGGGGAGGAATAAACACACACGGCGCTCTCACCAGCAAGCACTGGGGAACACAAAATAACTTTCTAATAATTTATTAAACCTTAAGCAACTTCAGTGAGAAACTTTTACATATATTTGATCAAGACAGACAGAAATAGACACATCAATGCACTACACAGATTTTCCTCTGCTCACTAGCTGATGAGACAGAGCTGCTTAGCAGGAATCCCAGGGGAGACACCATCCTTACAACACTTCCAGTTCAATTTCTCAGGCTTGAAGGGCCTGCAGTCTTAAAACTCTAACTTATGGGTTGCTATTTCAGATTAATTTCTGAATCTGTTCAAGGCTTGTGAAACACCAATCTACATAAAGGGAAAAAAAAAAGAAAGGATAGAAAAACACTGCAACAGCCGAAGTGACGCTATTCCTCGCTATTCCCCTCAGCTGTGGCACTCGTTTCTCCATCCATCTCTTTTCACTGTTGACCCATGGGAAAGTAAAAAACAACCAACCATCACCACCAAAAGAAAAAAAGAAGTGTTAAATTTCGTGCTTATTTAGTTTGCAACAGCTTAAGCAAAACCTGAGCGTTTGGAAGACAATGGAAAATGATCCTAATACAGTTATTACCTGGATTTTATGTCTCTGGGGGTTTTTCTGAGAATCACTGAATGATTCCTTGCACCACTGACCAATGGACCCACTTTTTTACTGATCTTCCTCTTGCTGCTCACAGCCCTTTAGGAGCCCTTCTTGTTGCCCTTCACATCCCTTTCCAAATCCACCTCCAGGCAGGCTTTAGCTTTTCTAACCCCATCCCTGCATCCTCAAACTGGAGCCCCCTTTCAGGTATTAGGAATGTAACTACTAAAATTAATTGCCAAAGCCTGAAAACCTGGGAAGTTTTCAGTTTTAGTTCTCTTGTGAGAAAATAAAACAACCTTCTAAAAGAAAGGGTACGTCTCGTATGGCTGGACCTCTCTGTAAGGGCTCTCCCAACCTGTCACTACATTTATAATCTCACCTTTTAATTTCAATTTAAGCCAGTAAAAATAATTTTTTGAAAATGACCTTGAAGAATGCCAGATTGTTTTCAGCTTTCTAGGAATCTACTTCTTACCTTTTCTTTCACCAGAATTATCAAAATAGATGATTTAAAATTTCAGTGGTTGATCAAAGCCTGTCCTCATTCTTCCACCCAACACACAGTTTTTCCTCTAAATCAATTATTTGCCCAGATCTGCTCACAGTGTAATACTTTTTCTGGTTTTAGCTAATTAGATTTTGCCAGGTCTTGTGCATTTTCAGTTGTTCAATCTCTATCAATCACTTTAATTGGAGCAAAGAAGCAGCGGTTTGCATGATCTTGCTATTCAGTGTAGTCAGCTAGGCTGTCAAACAAGTTAGATAGTGCTTGTTTTCCATTTTATTTATTTATTTCAAGCAAGAGTGGTGAAATTGCAGGGCCTGATATGATTTAGAGGCACTGTTTTGATCGAGGAGTTACAGGCAAATTAATGATTATTGCAAGGTAATATGGAACACGATTTTGCAAGCATCAGCTACTTTTTAAATCTCCAGAAATTGGTTATTTTTCCCTTTATCTCTCCTGGCTGTATCCAAAATAACTGAAATTAGGCAGACTCATGCATTGCATCTGTATCTACCCCTTTTCATGAAGTCTGACTGCAATCAGATTTTCCTGAAGTGCGACCCTGCTCTGAAAAGCAACATTCAGTCACTTGAACTGCAAAATCCCGTCCTATGGCCCCGTAGCACAGATTCTGCCTCTTTATCAGGGAAAAGAAACTGCCATGAATTATTACTGCACCTCTCCATCCCCCAGGTCCTGGGAGTTAAAAGAGAATAATTGCTGCTACGCAGCTAAATTAAAAACGTTGTGTAAACTCGGTGTTGGCACCTTGTAGCTCAGTGATTTTCAGGGGTGGTTGTTTAAGGGGCTGGTTAAATTGATTCTCTACCAATTCCTCTTCATGGATTTCCCTCCCTGGTGACAAATTTTAACTCATCCAGTGCTTTTCCGTTGCCCGTGTCGGTCAAAAATGGACAATTTAGCCAATCTCAGGTTGACAGGGAGTTTATATGGGAAGCAGTCAGGACAATGAGCTCTGTGGCATCATCTCTAAACAATATATCCCAACAAAAAAGCCTTCCCGAGGAAGAGGCATCCCACTCTCCTCCCAGAAAGCGCCACACCGCCGCTACATCGCACATTTCCTGCAAGAGCTGCCGAGTGCTCGGGTAATTAAACAACACCCAGCTCTGGCTGGCCAGATCAGCTCTGCATCTAAAGATAAACAACCTAAAATATGCTAAAGTTTGGTCGACTCCTGGAATACTTGGGGGAAATTTAGGGGAAACATATGGTGAAACAATCTGGCTGTATTAATTTCAAGGAGAAGTCTTTCTCACAGATTAAATGATGTAATTCCCAATATAAAGTCCCCTTCAAAATTAAAATGTTTGCCTAATGCATGAAGTTCAAACAGTCTTCAAACTTCCAGAGCCAAGCCCTGGGAATTACATGAGTTAGAGCTTCTTTATATCACTCACTGCCTCTGAATTTTACACTAAAAAAACAACTCTGCTACCAACTCTATTCTCCAAGTTTCAAATTACTCTAGAAATTAATAATCTAAAATTAGCCCGTTTCTGCTAAGTGCCAGTCCACCTACAGGAAAGTGTATTTATGTCTTGCTTCTAAAAGCTGGAATGAAACTGCATGTGGGGTTGATAACTATTTATTTATTAATTAATTTGTGGGAGCCACATGGACAACTGAACCTTTTTATCCAAGGTATTTCTTTGTTTGGTGGTGAGGAAAAGTTATTTCTCAACAAAGTGAGATCTGAAACTGTTTCTTATAATTTTTTGTCATTAAAGAATCAGCCCAAGTACAGTTATGAAAGTCCACTGGCACAGGCCTACTGAGCTGATCCAATCGATAAGCCAGCCCCAAGGATAAAGGATTCCAGATTCGCTTCCTTCCACCAGTTGGATTTCTGGAGCCAGGCTTGCCATTTTACTGACATCTGTTTCTTTGTTCCTTTCCTTTCCACAGTGAGGATCTCTTCAGTTTTAGGTCAGATTTGGAAGCCTTCCAAACCATGGCCTCGTCAGCTGTGTGACTGTATCCGTGTGGGTGTCACCTCTCCTCTCACTGGTTCAGCCGCTGTGAAGAGTTCAGCTGGGAATATCTGCTCTCCCCAAGGATGGAGAGGGGCTGGACCAGGGCCTGGAGTGCCAGGACAACAGGGAATGGCTTTAAGCCGAAGGAGGGCAGGGATAGATGGGATATTGGGAAGGAATTGTTCCCTGTGAGGGTGGGGAGGCCCTGGCACAGGGTGCCCAGAGAAGCTGTGGCTGCCCCTGGATCCCTGGCAGTGTCCAAGGCCAGGCTGGACGGGGCTTGGAGCAGCCTGGGCTAGTGGAAGGTGTCCCTGCCCATGGCAGGGGGGGGCACTGGATGATCCTAAACACCCTTCCAACCCAAACCATTCTGTGATTCTCTGATTTTCAAGTCTTTCTTTAGTTCCAGAGATCTCCGCACATTACACAGCCCCTCCACTCCACCCAGCTTTCTGAGTAGAGGCCCAGTTTTTTTTAAATTCTAAACCTCCAAATCTCTCTCTGAAGTCCTGAGCTGTGATTGTAGCTTTTCATGGAGTCGGGTAACAAACATTTGCAGAGCCAGGAGTTGGACTCCATGGTCCTTGTGGGTCCTTTCCAGCTGGGGATATTCTGTGATTACATCATTCTATGAAATGCATCTCTGGCACTGATTTCTAAATAGTGTTTGTAGACAGATCTGCTTTATTTATTTTCAGAGAGATGGAAAATACATGAAACAAACCCAAACTCACTCATTTCTAACAAGTATTTTGCTTGGACAAAAATGAGTGCAGGTTACTTTGGACTAATTGGATTGGTGTCAGGAACTGTGAAGAGGATTTTGCTCCTGCTCACTCTCTTCAGATAATTCCCAGAATTTGCAACACTCACACACAATCTGAGCAAATCCTATCAGACTGGAATAAGTATTAATCCACAGAAATTATGGTGTGCAACCAATTATATTCCAATCCATTTCAAATCTACCTGTGTCCCTAATCAGTGGATCATCTTCTGAAATTATTTCTGTGACCATCCAAACGAAGCAGTCTGAAAATACACAGCATTTTCTTGCTGGACAATGGTACCTTTTCCTTCCTGGGAAGTTACAAGGGCAGTTCAATGACTTCAGCCCAAATGAATAAACCTGCTGAATGGCAAAGCATCCTTAGATTCATACAGTCAAGGAATCATGGAATCATTAAGGTTAGAAAAGATCAGCAAGTCCAACCTTTGCCCAAATTCCCCATTCTCACTAAACAATGCCACGTTTGCTGGCTGCCAGCATCCATCACTTTATTTGATAATCCGTAGTATTGGACAATTTGCTTAATTGATCTCTTCTACAAAACTGCCTTATCTAAAAGAGGAGACAGGACTTGGAATGTTTCTGTGAAAGATAAGGGGGGATGACAGAGTTGGGGACTGGCCTCCAGGATTGCCCTGCAGTGCAGAAAGGAGAGCGAGCCGGGCGCTGACACGGCAGGAGGGAAAGGAATCATTCCGTGATTCCCTCAGGATGATCCCTGGTGAAACAGGCAGCTCCAGGCTAACAACCCCCAGCTTTGGCAATGGATTTATGGGAGCTGTGGGACCTGTTATCACAGAACAGCGTGGGGTGGAAATGTCAGGGAAAACCGAGCAGGAGCATTGGAGAGCAAAGCGCTGGAGGGTTAGGAGAGGTGTTTAATGACATGTTTTGTCTCCTGAACATCTTTGGCCAGAGGTCGGGACAACAAATATATTCAGGGGAGTGTGTACCATTGCCTTTTTCTTATGTTTTCCCCTCTGAGCCTGTTTTTGTCCACCACTGAAAAAACAGATTCTGTCTAAATGACCACTGAGCTGCTGTACTACACCTACCCTCGTGTTTGTCAGGGTTTTTGTCCACCACTGAAAAAACAGATTCTGTCTAAATGACCACTGAGCTGCTGTACCACGTCTACCCTCGTGTTTGTCAGGGAGCTTCAGTGTGAAACTCTTCCATTTATTCCGTAGAGCAGCTTTTGTTGCAGTAAGGCTCCATCACCACTCAGCTTAGAGTAATTATTCCTGTCTTTACCCAAGAAAGCTCAGCAATCCATCTTGGCCAAGAGAAATCCACATATTTTGTAAAAAGTGGCCCTGTCAGAGCTCAAAGCCCTTACCTACAGCAAAATCCATGTTAATGTTGCAGAGCAATCTATATGTGCTTGTGTGAATGCATTACCCATTGATTAGAGAATTTGAAATAGTCCTGATGGAGATGTGTAGAAAACTGATAATCAAACTAGTTGTAAAATAAAAAAAAAAAAATTAAACTTTATTAAATTCATTCATGGACAATAAATTTCCTAACCAGTTGTTTGTTCTTACACATTATTTGCCATCAGAGCTGCTGGTCTTCAAAAATTGCTTTTAAATTATCTATAGGCACTGCTACCCTGGAGCTGGTGCCATGGAAATGGTGGAGATGGACACAGTCCTCCAAGGTTCTTGGTCACTCAGGCCTTGAGAGGTCTGTGAGGAGAGAAGTTGAAACCAACGTGAACCTTTTTATTTTCTTCAATGTATTTTTCCTTGGTTACATTGGAGATATTTTTATGTTTCTGCCCAAACCCCCTAAAGTGGAACCTCAGCTGTTCCTGATATTAATTTGGTTTTCTGGCTTCACCAAACATCCTTGTTGTCTCCTAGGGGGGAAGTTCTGCCCCTTTGCAGCCCCTTATGCTCATCTTTTCCTCAGGCTGGCAATTTTTACCACTTGCCTGTCTCCTGTTTGCCGCTGTCTCGGAGGTCACACTGCTCATTCTTCTGTGCCAGCGTGTCTGGATTTGCCAACCCTGCTTGCAGTCCCTGCTCACACTCTGTCCCTACGCTTGTTAGTTCGTTCTGAGCCCAAATACAATAATTTTACGCTGTCTAATAACAATTTACTGGTGTCCCATGGCTCTGCTCTGGCTGCACAGAGAGTGACTTTACAGCTGCTGTTGTTTGTCACAGAGACCCTCCTGAAATGTCCCCGCAGCCACCGGAGCAGTTTCAGTTCGTGTCATGAAATGACCTGTTGGAAAGCCACGTTTGTGCCTAAAACCCCCTGAGGCAGATTCCCAGCTCCAGACACACCTCTGGAAGTTCTGGGCATAACCTGAGCCAGTTTTGGCCTCTCTATCAGCCATGTGGAACACTTTTGCACGTGGATACAGGGTGAGTTCCAAAGGATTTAAGGGAGAGATCTGTTGGTCTTGTTAATGCGGACACAGCCCAACAGACACGAAGCTTGCAATTCCCCTTCTGTTTAAAGACCACTGACTTCCAATCTAATGAAACACTTCTTTATCATCCAGAAATAAAAAGTGCAATTTTAATTCACCGTTTGCAGTGTTTATAAGTCCCAGAAGTTGTTATTTTCATTATTTATTCTTTCTGAAACAATCGCTTTGTTACCCAGACAAAAGCAGGTGGAGAAACCGGTCCAGAATTATTTAAACTGATCTGTAAGAAACATTTGGGTGGGTTTTTTGCCATGCTGCCAGGTATGCCTTCTCTGCCAGGTAGGAATAATCTGAATTTATTCCTCTAGCTGCTCTCTCAGGCCCCAGAACTTCATTATGGCTATAACCTCCAACTCTCACTATCTAAATTGCTAATTGTTTGGCTAATTCCTTTCTTAAGAAGTGGATGAAGATAAAGAAGCTCCTATCAGAGGCTGCAATGGGATAGAGAGCTCCAGTCAGTGATGTCAGTGGCTAGGATTTTTGGAGGAGAGGGGGGAAGCATCCAGGGTTGCTCTGCTGTGAAAATGTTTTTAAGAAGTGGGAAAACACTTGCACAGGCAGTGAGGAGTGAAGGGAAAAAAGTGAGAAAAAAAATGTGGACATGAAAATCAGAAAAGAAGGAAGGGGAGAAGATTTTCCAGGTGCTGGAGCAGAGTTTACCCTTCATTTCGTGGAAGAGACCCCAGTGGAGCAGGTGTTTCCCCAGAGCCCGTGGAGAGGACCCTGGCAAGGACTGAGCAGGGTTATCCTGCAGGATTGCAGCTCATGGGCACAGACAGGGGGAAGGTGGGAGGAGGAAGGAGGGACGGAGGTGAAACATCACGGACCAAGCAGAGCTCCCCATTCTCCATCCCCTCTGTGCTGTTTGGGAAGGACACAGAGGAGCCGGCAATGAAGGCGGGCTTCTAATTTATTTCTCACTGTCCAATCCTATTTTAATTGGCAATTAGTTGTGTTAATTTCCCCTAGATAAGTCCGTTTTGCCCATGAAGGTAATTGGTAAGTGATCTCCCCACCTTTATCTTGACCCAGGGGTTTTTCATCTTATTTTCTTCCCCAAGCTGAGTGAAAGAGCAGCTGGGTGGGTGTCAGGCAGCAGAGCTAGAACTGGACTGGCATCTCAACCGAAATAAAAGGCCCAGTTTGAGAAGGTGGAGAAAGCAAAACT